>CAKAOJ020000296.1:0-320000 GCA_916701645.2 Sebastolobus alascanus
TGCATGTTTTCATGACTTGAGGCAGCAGAAAGCAAATGCGCCATTGACTAACAAAACTTTGTCTAAAGTCTGGCACAGTATTTTCCTGCTATTTCAAGTGAACATTATTCAGATAGTAAGATGCGTCTACATGAGCGGGTTCACAACACGCATACACTCTGCTTGTTACACACACAGGGAAGCCAGCAGCTATCCTCTTACTCAGTTAAATACACTGTCGCTGCTAGAACAGTGTTTTTATTTATGTTAAGGAAAACACAGAATTTAGGCGGCAGGTGATAATTCAGAATATGATGGAATATAATGAAGTAAGGCTCTCAGGCAGTCTGTATTGCTCAACCTTGCCGAATCCGCCTTTTAAATAGCAATAGGCCAATGTGCAGGCGCACCTGACTTTTAAAGGGAATGAGAGATGACACTCTGATTGGTTTAATTCCTGTTACGCCCAAAAAACACCTATGATTAATTATGAGACTAAATACAACCCCTTGCGCCTTACTTTGTGCCCAGATTTTGCGCCGCATAACTAGCAAAAGTGGAGTTGGACACGCCATACTGTAAATGCACTTGCGCCATGCACTTTAGACTATGTGCTATAGATCGTTTAAATAGGGCCCTGAGTGTAGTGAGTGTGTGTGTGTTTTATTGCTTATGAATTCAACTTTTTATTTGTAAGAGGAAGATTGTTTTAATTTTTGTTTTGAAAGTTACATAATCTCTCGCTTTAAAGGTACAATGTTGAGTTTTTGACCACTAGTAACGCTATGGTGCAACATTTTGATTAATAGGTCCCTTTTTATTTGTATATTGTGCATGAGGATGCGAATGACACCAATGGCTGCCAATGGTTTCACAATATTCCACTGATTGACAGGTGGTGGTATCGCGCCAAGAAAAGTAGGGATGTGCTAGCAAACGGAGGGAAGAAGAAGACTACTAGTTAGCAAACGTAGATGTAACCAGGGCAGGAATTTCACCGTCCCTCTGTCTGACCTTGATGCCCTCCTGAAAATCGTATGTCCTGCGGCTACAGTGGCCTTGATGCCCTGTCCACACTACTCCTGTCAATACGATTTTTAGACACCAGTGTCTTTTGTTGAGATTCTGAATTCTTATTGGGCACATCAAGTGAAACGCTGTGCACATAACCAGTGGTTGGTTCGATTTAGAGTCTGGTATGAGCTGCTGTAAACCCGGGCTATTTATGATGATAGTTTGACACCGTGCGCAGTTGTGCTGCGGCCGCTGGAGCTGATCACGGCTGCCCTAGACAATGCTTGTGATTCCACCAGACGCATCACAGCGTGTCCCAGAAGCGTCTCTCTGCTACGCTAAAAATATACGCCTAGTCTATTTTTGACATAGTGCCTCCTTCGCTAGTTGAGGGGATGCACCCAAATCCGGCTTATTCTCCTTCAACCCCCCCTCTCCGTAGTATTTGAAATAGAAGAAGAAATGCGAGCATTCTCCTGCTACAGGCACTGTATGTGAAATCTCATCTCATCTCATCTCATCTTCAGCCGCTTATCCGGGGTCGGGTCGCGGGGGCAACAGCTCCAGCAGGGGACCCCAAACTTCCCTTTCCCGGGCCACATTAACCAGCTCTGACTGGGGGATCCCGAGGCGTTCCCAGGCCAGTGTGGAGATATAATCTCTCCACCTAGTCCTGGATCTTCCCCGTGGCCTCCTCCCAGCTGGTCATGCCTGGAACATCTCCCTAGGGAGGCGCCCAGGGGGCATCCTTACTAGATGCCCGAACCACCTCAACTGGCTCCTTTCAACGCAAAGGAGCAGCAGCTCTACTCCGAGTCCCTCACGGATGACTGAGCTTCTCACCCTATCTCTAAGGGAGATGCCAGCCACCCTCCTGAGGAAACCCATTTCGGCCGCTTGTACCCGCGATCTCGTTCTTTCGGTCATGACCCAACACTCATGACCATGGTGAGAGTAGTATGTGAAATATAGATATGAAATCATTATGAAGATTAATGCATTTTTAACAACTAAAACACAGCCACAAATCTTTGATCCATGTCATTCATAACTGGACTTTTAACGGTATTTACTTTGTCTGTAGGCTACAGCACAACAAAGTTGGAAATAACAACTATAAACAATTTACAAATATTAGTCATTTGTAAATACCAACAAATTATTTTGTGAAATAAACTGCTTTTTTAATTTCACTGGTAGTTATATTAAGTATTAAAAATAAAATCATCCTTAACCCTTAAGTTAAATTCATTGTTTCTGTGGACTTATTGTAAAATTATTATTTTATTTGATGGTCTTGCTGCCCTGGCATTTGGCCTTTGTGGCCTCAAAAAATTGACAACACCAAAGGCCAAGTGACCTTGCCCCTAAAATGATGAAATTGCAGGCCTGGATGTAACCAATGCAGATTTCCATTATTTTTTTTAAAATGTGCTTTGCAAGGATTTTGTGTGGGAGGAAATACGGTTACGTAAATGTTACGTAAATGTTTTTTGGTGAGGAACAGAAGAAAACTCCACAGAGTACCTTTAAGGAACGAGTAGAGGAACTATTTCATTTTCGAGTAACACCATTCACTCTCTTTACGATTTCACCTGTGAGCCAATTGTCAAGTAAAAAATGATCCCTGATTTTCGTAGCAGCTCACACTGTAAGTATGTGAATTTATGTGCTCGCCCTACAGCTCTACCAGAGACTATTTTCATATTCATAATCTTTGACTGTGTGTTAAATATTTTACAGGTTTCCTGTAGAAAAAGGCCAGACACATGAATCATTACTTACACTTACATACCTGGAACAAGGTAATTACAGCCATGAGTAACACGCTAACCCCTCAACCCGAAAATCTGCTGATGCAGTGAAATGATTCTGCCACTGGGGCTGCACTGACACACTCTGATTTCTCAAACTTAATATGCTCCTATGGGACACCGACAGACACACACACACACACACACACACACACACACACACACACATACACACACACACAAACACTTTTCAAGAGATGAACGACAGAGAAACATAGACAGAGGCGTACTGACAGTGACAGGCAGACAGAGTAAGAGGAAACTGATTACAGTAAGTACCAACCCCCACCATTACAGGGAATACTTGGAAGATAACAATGTGGCCATGAGCCAAAGACACACACACGTAGTTCAACAGAAGGGAGGCACCCGTCCACCTACGGCCTCCACATCCAGCCCCGCCCTTATGTCAGGTCCCATATGAGGGGGGACGCCTGGCGCCTGGCCCCAAGACGCCCACGTTCCTCGGCTCCTCCATCCATCCAGTCTAGTCAGCCTGACAAACTAATGGAGACTAATCAACTGTCAGGGCGAACACGCTGCGCACTACATCTCCCGGCTTCCCGTACCATCCCCCTTCCTCCACCCCAGCTCCCTCCCACCGCCGCCACCAAACTCCCCTCCCACCATCATTTCAGCTATAACTGTCATGAGCAGAAATAACAGAGTGATGGCTATATATAGCACCCTGACTCCTCCCTGGCCTAGAGCACACACAAACACACACAGAATCGTCCCTGAGCACATTAATTTCCCATTTGCTCACCTTAATGACCTCCATTATATATTCAACCTTAATATAATCCTAATTCTACACCTAATCTTACCTTGACCTCAACCCCAGTGCCGATGTCTGTCGTTTAAGCAGCTATCGGCTGCTCAAAAAGTCTGTATTTTGAAGATGACATTTCACTCTACTTTGTAAATCAATATATTTGACAGCTTCCTGCTCTTGGCAGAAAGACTGGACTCTAATCTAATCCAATAATTTCAATGTAAGCACAATACTTTTGATTACTGCAGCTGTCATTTAAACATCAGGTTATCTTACAAATAGTCAGATAATGGCGTTGGATTACTCTTTAAAATGACTCTGGGTATCGATATGCTTTAGTCTAGTCTTTCTTTGTTAAGGTTCTGCGTGCAAACTGCAGAACGTCACGGAAGTCAACTGGACGCACAGCAGTGTGTCTGAAAAATGAGTGGTATGCCTAGCAGTGGAGGAACACGAAGAGGGTGTACTTTATTTTCACAGAATGGCTTTCCTGTTTGGACTATCATCAGGAATATTGGATGTGTTAAAGCTCTTTGTGAGTTCATTTGTATTACAAACTTAATCTGGATATTCAAGGCAAACAACCTATTTGTATGCATGTAAACATACTGACTGTGTCTCATCAGACAAATAGTATATATGTATATATATATATATATATATATATATAAATCAGCATTCAGCCATGCCAATTTGCACAAAATGCTTTGGAAGTCAATACATAAATGTTGTTCCCCACTGTCCCTAAAATGCCAACATTGGTTGCTTTTCCTTGTTAATCACATTTATTAAACCTATAATTACTGTTTTTTTGGCCACTTAGGGGCAGCAGAAACAACACAACAGTGACATATCATCAGTTACTGAACAACATTATCATTCATTTGGATCTCTACCAACTCCTGAGGGAAATATGTGGCTCTTTAGCTGCTAAATGCTCCACTATGCTCACCAGCTAGTCGCTAACTGTGTCTGTCTGCTGTTTGGTGCTGAGCAGGTAGTGGACAGTGGGTTTTTAGAGCTTTATCATTGAAAACAGCTGCCTGCTGCCGCCGAAAACAATGCGATGAGAGCTGTGAGAGTGAACCAAACAGTAAAGTTGCGGCACGCAGCTAAACAATGAGTTTAAACTCACTATAAAGCTCTCTAAAACTGAGCGGAGCTGCAGATTCAGGTGATAATTTGCTGTAGGTATGCTGCTATGAATGACCAACCCCGTCTCACTCCCAACTCGTCAAATAACAACACTTGATCAGTGAACCTCTGCGTCTGATACCATCGCACCGAGGCACCCTTTAGCGCCCTTTCAACTAACTCCAATGTAAACCCATTCGCGTCATTATTAGACAGTGGGAGGGGAGGTTGGATGGGTCAAACAAACACAGGACTTTCACCCAGGAGACCACTGTTGTTCCGAGTGAAACCAAGTCAACGTTGACTTATTTTCCAATAGTTTTGTTGTTACTTCCATACTTCACTAATGCCAGTTACATAACAAAGGTAGTTATTTTACGTAACAAACATACTTATTTTAAATCCAACCATGATCTTTCGCTAAGCCTTCCAAGTAGTTTTGTTGCAAAAGTAAACCGAAAGTAAACCTACGTTAGAATTTTATTTTGAAAAGAGACTGTATGCATGTAACGAGCGGAAACTGTTTGTTTCCTGTGAACCTCCTGACACGTTCAAAACTGACGCTAGAGGGGTACATAGAGCATCATAATTTGAAGCGTAGGGCCACTGACCAAGCTGCTGTTTTTTTGACAAGTCGGGAGTAAGAACGCATTGGAACAACCCCATTCACATTATCACATTGTTTTCATGAAACTCAAAATTTGAGTTTCAGAGACTTTGTTTCCTGCATGCTGGTGACTTTAAAAGACTGAAAATAACAAAATAATAACTACACTGAAACAGCATTTTTATGTTAAACTTTTGACTTTACCTTAACTCCCAGCAAAGAAAACTGAATGAATGAATTTAGACTTTGCCCCTTGGGTGTAAACTTGGCGTGTGAATCTCTAGTATAAACTAATATTCATCAGTTTTTATTCATTTTTCGCCCCTGCTTGAGTATTTCATTCTCTTAGTGCTCTCCATTTCTCTGTCCTGCTCTCACTTACTGAAGGTCCTTTCAGACTCAACGCGACAACGCCACCACTGCTCTGAAACCCGTTATTTCCAATGGCTTGCGCCACGTCACGGCGGCTTTTCGCTGCATCGAGCTAAGCCTAACTGTGGGCACTGCACGCTGTGTTGCGAGCGCAGCTTAAACATGAGCTCAAACTGCGCTGTTTTGCAAGCATAGACTGCTCTCTTCCGCTGGGAAACGACAGTTGGTGTAGGGATTATACACACTCTTCAGTTCCAGAAACAGGCTAAGATAACGAAAAGGGAAAAAAAAGTGTGAAAATTTGTGATAAATCGGGAGAAATACGGGAGAATTGTGACCCCGGGAGGAAACCGGGAGAGGGCAATGAAAAACAGGAATCTCCCAGGAAAATCAGGAGGCCTGGCAAGTATGAATAAAGTCTCTAGAATTGGATCAAAAAAAGTTGCCAAAATATCTTTGTGCCAATGTTTCTCAATTAATTTAACTTAAACTAACTAGCCTAACTCTATCCTAATTTAACCTAACCACATTTAGAACATAACACAAACACACAGGAATACTCTTCAATACACATTAACACACACAAAAAATACCCTGATCTGTTACTTTAGGTCTAGGCATCTCAGGAAGCAACACCCACCTCCCATCTCATAAAACCCCTCAGACTGACGAAAGGACTCTACCGGCCTTTTCTCTGTGTGTGTGTGTGTGTGTGTGTGTGTGTGTGTGTGTGGGTGGGTGGGTGTGGGTGTGGCTGTGTGTGGGTGGTTGTGTGTGCATCAGTGGAGGGATGCTATCTTTGAAGAGGGACCTGATTCAATTCCATATTTTCATGCACAGCACAGGGAGCCTCAGATTCTGTTTGACTGTCAGCAACATCTTCATAGTTAACTTGTTTACATGTTTACAGCTCACCAGGCTGGTGAGAGTGCAGAGCCAGTCAGTCTGAAACTAGCTGAAACATAGTTTTGTGAGCATCAAACCTGTGACCTTGAACAAAAGAGTCTCTTTACCCAGCGGGCCACCTTTTACTTTGTTTGCATCCCCTGCTAGCCGATTGGATTTGGTGCCATACATAATTGATGGCCGCCAGCAGGATGTTTGGCGTGGATTGGGCTGGAAAATTCTATATCATTAGCACAACGTGAAAGCATGACTGACTAATTGTGAGAAAATAAATTACAACAGTGGCTGCTTTACAGGGAGCAGGCGCTAATTAACACTCCATCATTACAAGAAAATCCTGATGAAAATTACAGCCAGTGTGCTGTTATTCCATGAGTGATAGATTTCCTCTGCATCTGAATCCTTAATGCTTTTATACTGGGGACACGCAGGTATAATGGCATTTTCAGAGGGGGAGTAGACAGATTAATCACACTGGAGGTAGCATTATTCAGTGAAATAGTACACACAGCACATAGAGTTGTAGATTGCAGTGCAGATCCTTGCAGAACTTGTGAGGCATATTGCCTTCTTATCATGCCGAGGTATGATGCAGCAAAATGCCAAAGGCCTTGAGCTATTCATATCGTTTCAACTGTGCATGTGGAAGGGGCAATAATTTAGATTTTTACGACCCCACAGCACAAAATGACCATAACATATCTGCAGAAAGGGCGCTGTGGGGATAACAGATCAATAGCAACTATGGCTATGCTGAGACTTAAGGCTTTTAGTGCTCAACTTGGTGGGTTATATTCTATCTGGCATAACAACTACTACTAAAATTAGAAGGACTCAGGGTCGTGCCAAAAACAAAGATAAATTGCTGTCAAAAACAATAAGGATCACGGGTTATTTAACGCCGCTTTTATGCAGATTGATAGAAATCCATGTCTTACCATCTTTGCCAATGAGGAAGTCCAGGTAGCGGTAGGTGTAGGCCAGGCCCACCTTAGTCTCCACCTGTGGTCTCTTCAGGGTGGAGTAAATCTTCCCCGGACTGTTCTCCTCCGACATCGGCTTCATCTTACGCAGCCCGCAGCCCATGGCTCCACAGTGTGTCAGTCTCTCTGTGCACGGACCCTGCCAACCAGACAAAACAGACTGAGACAGTGTTTCATTGTCACTTGTGTGTCTGTGTGTGCCAGCGAGTAAATGACGAGTTCATATGGATTAGTGTGTATGTGTGGTTTAAAGTTGGATGTAACCTGTGGTGAAAGAAGTAGTCAAGTCAAGTCAATTCTATTTATATAACCCAATATCTCAAATTTGCCTCAGGGGCTTTACAATCTGTACAGCATACGCCATCCTTTTTGTCACCCTGTCCTTTTTTTGACCTTTACAGACAAAGAAAAACTCCCCAAAAAATAGGGAAAAATGAAACAAAAGGAAGAGCAACTGAGGAGGGATCCCTCTCCCAGGATGGACAGACATGCAATAGATGTTGTGTGTACTCAGGTCCTTTATTTGAGTAAAAGTAGCAATACCACAATGTACAATTCATTCCTTCAAAATGATATCTATCGTCAATAAAAAAATACTTACATAACCCAACGTATCCTCATTAGGGCTGTCAAAATAAACGTGATAATACATTAACACAAGTTCGTTTTAACGGCACTAATTTCTTGAACGCATTACCGCAACTTGCGATTTTTAGGTTCTAACGGCTCAATTTTAAAGCTAGTTTTAAAGTGAAGATACTGGTATCATATGGAACTAGAACATCTAAGGGATCCATACTAGCTTGTCGTAAAGGAGGCTAAATAACGCTCCAAACTTACACTAAAATTTGGCAAGGAAAATCTGGCATGGCCATTTTCAAAGGGTCCCCTTGACCTATGATCTCAAGATATGTGAATGAAAATGGGTTCTATGGGTACCCATGAGTCTCCCCTTTACAGACATGCCCTCTTTATGATAATCACATCCAGTTTGGGGCAAGTCATAGTCAAGTCAGCACACTGACACACTGACAGCTGTTGTTGCCTGTTGGGCTTGAGATTGCCATGTTAGGATTTGATCATATTTTTATGCTAAATGCAGTACCTGTGAGGATTTCTGGACAATATTTTTCATTGTTTTGTGTTGTTAATTGATTGCCAATAATAAATATATACATGCACTTGCATTAAGCAAGCATATTTGCCCACTCCCATGTTGATAAGAGTATTAAATACTTAACAAATCTCCTTTTAAGGTATATTTTGAACAGATAAAAAATGTGATTAATCAGGATTAAATATTTTAATCGATTGACAGCCATAATCCTCATACAACAGTTCGTATGATTGCTTACAAAATGTTATTTTGTTATTTTTCGTGCGTTTTCCTACAAATATCAATACCTACAATTAGTGCGCCTGTGCAAACCCCTGCGGTGTTTAGGAAACAAAACTACTTGGTTAGGTTTAGGAAAACATACGGAAGTAAGTAGTAAGTATGGATGTCACGTGAAAATTGACTTCTTGTTTCACACAGGACACGAACACTGGTCTCCTGGGTGAAAGTCTGGTGTTTTTAGACCCGCCCATCCACCCTGACCTCCTCCCTACGCAGGCTTTGTCGCTCTTTATACGTCAACTGTCCTGGCTCACGATTACGTGGATTACATACGAATTGATTTCCTGGGTAATATACAAATTATAGTTATTATAGCATTAATTCATCAATTAATCTGTTGCACTGCTTAATATTTTATTAACTGATCATATGTCTTTTATGTAAAATCGTAATCGTTAAAGGAACTAGTAACTATAGGTGTCAAATAAATGTAGTGAAGTAAAAAGTACAATAATACAGGTACAGTATTTGAGTAAATCTACTTATTTTCTTTCCCCCACTGGGTATGACTGATTGAGGTCCAGATTCACACACTCATATATGAAAGCAAACATTCATGCACTCTGATATCCGTGATTCCTCAGGGATTTCAGAAGGAAAACCAATAAAGAAGAACATGCCGGATGAGCGTCTTTAAATAAATAAATAAACACGACTAAATGAGCTTGATTTTTCACGGGTTCCCTCTCCCTCGTTCCCAGGGAGACCAAATTAGCAGAGACAACCGTGGAAGAAGAGGAGGCCTTAAAGAGCCAGCACCGCGGACGCCGCCTCACCCCAAATGGTTTGTGACAGCATCACTGCCTCTCTCCGGCGGCTGCGTCTGGGAGCAGGTGACATCCTATTGTGTGCCACTGATTAAACTCAAGGATGGATGGATGGATGGATAGATGGATAGATGGATAGATGGCGGTGGTGCCCTCCCCTCCCCTCCCCTCCCCTTCCACCTCGGCTGATGACGAACCCTCTCTATTATGCTCCTTACTAATTACAGAACATCGCAGGGCCTTGGCTGGAAACTACGAATCTCAGCCGACCGTTGCTTCAGAGACAGGACAGGAAGTGAGGAGGGGCGGGGGGTTGGGATGTAGGAAGGAGTGGGAGATGAAATAGGAAACGAGCAGACGGGGGCTCCGTTAATGAGGTGAACGGCAAGAATGGAAAAGGTGAGAATCAATCAAGGGAGAGAGGGGAAATGGGGTGGCCGGGTTGGAGATTGTTAGTTGGAAAAGGGGTGGGGGGCAGCGGGTAATGCATGGCAAGTAGAGTCTGGAGAGAAAAAAGAGAGTGTGCAATTAGAGTCAGTTGAATAGAAAAGGGGTGATCATCAACACGCGGCGAGGGAGAACGGAGAGTGAAAGATGAGGCAGGAGATTCATTACGGTTGTCATGAAAGCCAGTGTTTCCAGTGGCACTTACATGAATGTCTTTGTTGGGCTTTATGAATCTCAACGTGCATCACAATCATATCGCTACAAGCCTCAGAACAGCTCCCTGAAATGGACCACAGGCTGATGGACTTGTGATTAATACCAGAACACACTGAGTCCTGCGTGCTGCAAGCCTTGCAAGGCTTCAAAAGCCTTCTAAATGGTTTTGTACGCGTCTGGAGTTGTTTCTTTGCCTCTCCGCACGTGCCAGGCAGGACTGACGTCTTGCTTCCGTTTTTAAGAACAAAAAAAGCCAAACACAATCTGCAGAAGCTGGCGTAGTCGGAGTCCCTAAAAGCGCTTCAGTCCCCCCTTAAATTGTCACTCAGGACTGCGCTGCACTGTGCTGCAGTTCACCACGCAGCCTCACAAATGGCTCTGCCATCAAAGAAATAAGGGGGGGGGAAAAAGCTTCAATTTTTCCACGTCTTGGATTTCCACTGTTGCCTACAGTTACTTGTAAATAGCTTTTATCATTTCTCCCTTACCCTGGAGAGAGTAGGAACAACAAGAGGGAAGACGAGGCTCTGTCATGTAGTCTACAAGAGCTGGAGAAGAGGTACTCAGAACAATAGGATGGGGAGCTTTGAGGGAGGGCTGTGGAAGGAAAACAAAGTGGATGAGAAAAAAAAATGGAGGTGCTTGTATTTGCATAGCTCCTTGAGACCAGGGAGGAGGAGATGTGAGGCGAAGGCGAACAGGAGTATTTTTAGAGCTGAACTGACAGAGGAAATGTGAGATGTTTATGATTTTTTGAGTCACTGTTTCTTGCCTCCGAGGTGGGAGCTCCGGGCAGTTTTAGCCCCCTGTACAGTTTTAGCCTCTGGGTAGCTACAGAAAAAAACGGGAAGAGGGCCATTGATTTCCCTTTCGCTGAATTAGCAACGATCTTCTTGCCATTTTGTTCTATCTTTTGTCTCTTGCTAATGGCATTTTGAGGTTTTATTTGATAAGAGGTTTTATTCGATAGGATTCTCTCCTCGTGAGCCTAGATTGACGTTCAGATGCTTTTGTTGTCGCTGGGATGCACTTAACTTTGGCCCTTGCAACCAAAACATCCCACAGCACTTTGTATTGTGCTGAATGTGAAAGGTAACATCAGGGAGGTGCTCGTCTTTCACCGCCATGTTTTCTATCTGTCAGTCAACAACAGTATGTCAGTCCAAGGTTTGCTTTGTCTTCTGTGCTCACATTAATCACTGGCGTCACTGCCTATTGCTTCCCCGGGGATTTAGCACATTATTAAAGCTGAAATAATTGATTTTTGACATATTATCACCTTATAAAGTTGTTATTGCTAACAATTGCTTATTTATACACCCAGAAGACATGGAGCGACATAAGTAATAATTTTTTCTGGCCATCTAACAAATTTAAGTCTAATATTCACTCTACTTTTAGCTCTGTTTTGGTCTCCATCAACTCCTGAGGGAAATATCAGACTCTTTAGATGCTAAATGCTCCATGTTCACTAGCTAGCTACTAATTTTGTAATGTATCGATACTGCAGAAAATGATTATTGAAGCCGTTTCAATTATTCAGCATTGATAAGTGTCGATACTTAAATATTTTTGACGACCCTACGATATAGAGTACATACATAATGTAATGAGAGCGGGGAGACTGTTTTGACTCCTAAGAAAAATATCTGTGTCTAACTGCTAAAACTAGTCGCTATATCTTGTCTGTCTCCCATCTGGCGATCAGCCGGTAGCGTACAGCTTTTTGGGGTGAGAGCAGAATTTTAATGCATTAAGGGCTATCCACATCTAGAACAATAGCTTTAACGATAACTATAAATGTATTGTTTTCAAATTCGTTCTAACTCAAGTGGATACCGGGGTCCACACCACAACTATCGACAGTGGGGAACGATATTGTTGGGATCACTTTGAGAGCAATTTGATGAAAGATAGAAACACTGACAGCCAATCAAAATCCATCCGAATTTACAGGGTGTCACTTCAACTCATCACGTTCAACATGGCCGATGACATTCTGGAGAGACTCATCAATGAGGTTAAAAATCCCACCTGTATTTGATAAAACAAACAGTGTTTATAAAGACGCTATCAAGAAGGACATCTGAGATGCAATCAGGCTCATGAATATCTAACGCAAGCTGGTAGCCTACCTAGCATTACCACAGGTAGCCTAATGACTGTGTCACCTCCTTATGATCAATAATCGTGATCTATTACATTGGGTGAGTGCCCGGGGGCTGCGACAAAGCTGGAGGGGCGTCACTGTTTACAGAACGTTAGCGTTCTTCAGTGTGGATGCTTACATCGTTATTGTTCTTGGTGTGGACGGCCCTTTATAACCAAAATAATGAGCTAATACACTGTTTCCCAAACTTTTTTTTTCTGGAGACCCACTTTTTAAAAATGACAAACCATCACGTCCCAGTTCACAAAAGTCCTTATCTATAAATTGCGAGAAGAGAGTATTTGTGCGTAAATGAACGTTTCTGACCAATTTTATTGCCATTTCCGCATCACCTTATATTATCTTGAATAGGTAAACCAGCCATGTCAAAGAGATATACGTTTGATAAATCACAACTTAATTTTATGAATGTCATTAAAACATATTCACTGTTTCGGTCTGGCGCTGTGCCTAGAGGACATTGGACTTTTTCCTTTTGTTAAGATCTTGTGTTCATCCTTTTAGTGGTTTATTAGTTCTGTTTTTTGTGATTTTGGTTTCTTGGATTTGGGTTTTCTTTTATATTCATTCTGGGTTTCTGTCATAGTTTGTTTCCTGTTTTATTTTGAAAATCACTCACCTCTTGTGTCATGTCTAGTTTTACTTCCTGCCTTTGTTTGTTTTCCCGCCTTTTTGTGATTGTCTGCCCTGCCCTGATTTGTTCCACCTGTGTGTAATCATCCTGCACTCCTTGAGTATTTAAGCCCTTATGTTCGACTGTTTCTTTGTCAGTTCCCGTTGCTCCTGCCTTGTCTGCCTTGTCTCCCGTGTTAACCCTGCATTCCTGCCTGTGTTCCTGGTGTTCCTTGTGTCGGTTAGTACTTAGTTTATTTTTTGTTTTTTTATCCTTTGTTTTTTCGACTGTTCCCTACTTGCATTCTTGGTTTTTTGATTCCTGCTGGATTTGTTCCTTTGTACTTTGTTCTCCTGCCTGCATTCTTGGTTTTTGATGCCTTTTGGATTTGTTTTTTGGACTTCAGCTTCATTATTAAAGCTCGCTTTTTTTATTTGAATTTATCTGTCTGCCTGGTCACTCTGCATTTGGGTCCACCCTTTAAACTAAAACCACGACATACACATGTTAAATACTTTATAAATGAGACCAAATAAATACATTTAGGTGGAGTTAACAGGCTCTCCTCCTCAGTAAAACAAACAGAATGTACGCTAGCCTTTCATATTAGATTTAATGTTATAAGCAGGCTACAATTATCAGAACAATATGAACATTCAGGCTCCTTTATTTGGTTCAAAGGTGTACTGCAGATATAAATGTTAAATAAGAGACTAAGAAATTCTGCTAATTTGTTTGGCAACCCTAATAAAATCTCCTGCGATCCACCTGTAGGTCTCAACCCACTCTTTGGGAATGACTGAACTAAAAGATGCTAAAAATCATTGTAGAGCTGCAGACTTGGATGATAATTCTTTGTCACTACAAGCATTATCCTTCACATGTAGTCATTTGATCCACTGTTGTTATGTAAAATACTGAGTAATGGAGCTGTAAATTATTCTAATGAGCAACTGGAACTTTATAGTCATGCCTTTTACATTAATGTAGAACATGATGGTGAAAAACCCCACCTGATGTCTGCACTTAAACAGCATCAGCACAGAGAAACTGCTCTGAATGATTTTAATGCTGTCTGACTGAGAAATCCCCCATATTACAAGACCACGTTACAAGGCTTTGATAGCAACATTGCTGAGATCAAACCCAGCAGCATGGGAAGCTTCAGACTGGATTAATGGAGGAGGACATTAATTAGGACACTGTGTTCTTGTGTTCTTCTCCATGTAGTCTCCCTTTTAAGCCCGCTCTCTTCCTCTCTCACGCTTTATCTCCCTCGCCCTCTTTGCCTTTTTCTGACTTTTGATCTTTTTAATCTGACAAGTAAAGTGGAGAGCAAGCGAGGCTGCATTTTGTGGTGGATACTGCTGGTTCGGTATCATTCGTAGTTTGTTGTGAGGGGTAGAGTCAGGGGCTCTCGAAGGTGGAGTGGTTAGAGAGAACATCACGTAAATGAGAGGACAAGACTGACCTCACAGGAAAAATAACAGCAGTGGTTGTCGATAGAAATGCTTCAAATTAGAGAATGTTTTCCTGACAAGCAACCTCCTGAGAGAAATAACAGTGTCAGGGTTTTTCCTAGTTTTCCTGATTTTTCATAAAGATGGGTGTCTTCATGGAAAACACTATTTTCTAACAAGATTTCTGTCATTTGTTACTGCAATTGCGGCATTACGCCGATGTGGTGAAGCTGTATCGTAATCAGCGCAGTGAACCAGGAAAGGCGCTGCTAAAACTGCCAAAGAGCAAGGAAAGTGTCATCTGTTTTTTGCTGGACCACTGCAAAACGGAAGCAACAGTGTTTCCGCTGGTAACGTCATTGCCACCAGAGCAAAAAAATCACTAAAGAAAACAAAACTCCTTTTTCCGACCATTCGATGTTTTAATACAGTTTTATACGCCAGCTGGCATTTATAGATGCTGTTGCCATCAGCGTTTCTGAAAGCCGCTCCTTGCGCCTCTAAATGTGTGCATGAACAGTTTCATAATGAACCGAAAATATGTCTACAATTCTCAACGGGTTGGCTGGCTGGCCCTCACCGGGCGCGTTTCCTCCGCAACAGTGCCCACACTGCGCAGCGACCGGTTCTAGCTCTGCTCGGAAAGGCCTGGGGGTGAAAGTGGCTCGCGGGGCCGAGGACTGCTGCTCGCTGTGCTAAATTGTTTACTAGAGCAGAGGTGGAAGAATTTCTCAGATCTTTTACATAAGTCAAAATAATACAACAGTGTAAAAATACTACTCTTTACAGGTAAAAGTGAAAAAATCTTCAAAATCATACTTAAAGATAGGGTTGACGATCTTGGAGAGCTAGCATAATTTGAAAGTAGCATGCCACAGGAGCTCCGTCTAAACCCACCCCCTCCCCTCGAAACTCCTTCCAAGGCAACGCCCCCCTCACACATGCACGAGCACCGCCGCATCGTAACTACTTCACATTTTCCGTAGCTATTTCATCACTAAATTCAATTCTGAAAAATTGAGGCGAGAAATCAACTGTGTAGATTTAGAATATTGACAGTTTTACGATGTTATATGGCGAAACAAACATGTGGTCCACCGTTGTCGGAGTTTAGAAGCTCTACAAACTGCCGGCACAGCTAGCTAGCTCCTGCCGGGATCGCAACCTCTCCAGCCGGGCATTCGCTCACACAGACCCCGCTATGAGCTGGCTGGAGCTCTCTCAAGAGACCGGTCTCGTAGACGAGGGGCTTTTAATTTCCTTGTTGACGGATAGTTTGTTTTAATATCACAACACAAATGTCCATTATTAATTGACATGTGTTTATCTGCCTTTTTGGAGTTGAAAAGATCCACAATCGCCCGCGGGGGTAGCTCGCTGGAGAGCCGGCCACAGAGCAGCATAGTAGCGAGGGAAAGAGCAGCCTCTGAGGGGGCAGAGAAATACATGCTGAGACAACACGACCCTTTTTAACGTTACTCTAATATCTGGAGGGAGATCAGTCCACTCTTTTGTTTCTGTGACTGAAAAAGCAGTTTGAGTAACGTAAATTTTGTCGAGCAATGTTTTAAATCCGCCGTCTCCCCTCGTTGATGATCCTGTTTGTCTGACTTCACTATGAGCTGTTAGAATAAATAGTTTAAACCGGCAGTATCTTATAAAGTAAACTAACAGAACATAAACAACTAAATCAAAGTTGTATTTTTCGATAATATTGTAATAGTGGTACGAGTTTGTGCTCGTTGTCCAGTGTTTTAAGAGCTGGTTTAAAGGCTAAAGCCTCATCTAGCATACTGCAAATACATCACTTTAACCGTTTCATACTACATACTACTCAGGAACGCATTATGCAGTATACAGTACATACTGTATACTGCGTTCGTCAGTAGTATGTAGTAGGTGGTTTCGAATACAGCCACAGAGCGGAGAGAGGACCTCAACTCAACAACTCTTCCTCATTACAAGTAACCGCGGCAGTGCTACTGCAGGGCTGAGTTTTCACTTCCATTCTCCAGTAAACGTGCGGCGGCGACGCGCTTTGAGTTCAGGCTGGTGCACGCCAAGGGTAGGAGCAGGGAGGCAGGGAGGCAACTGATTGGTTCTTTACAACTGGGCGCAGAGGCAGTGATTGGTAGACGGTTTTTACAGGATTACAGCAGCTACAGATGACGGATCTTTTCTGGTCTTTTTCAGAGCTCATAAGTAATGGATCGCTGTCGGGGTGTAAAGACCATTTCAACCAATATAACAAATAGTTAATACTGGATAAATCGCCAACCCTGCCTTTAAGTAAAAGTGCAAAAGTATTGGCATCAAAACATATCGTACTTAAAGTGGCAGTAGGCAAAACATTTTTGGCATAATTTGGCAACAATTCCATAATAACCTTTCAGCATATTGTAATTCAAGTGGTCTGAGAGAAAACTAGACTTCTGCTCCTCCTCATGGCTCTGTTTTCAGGCTTTAGAAAAATCTAGCCCGCAACGGCAGATTTTGACTAATCACAGGTCATTTCAGAGAGAGAGAGCGTTCCTATTGGCTGTGCTCCGGTCATGTGACCAGAACTTCTCTTCCTTCAACAGATTTTACAATGGCGGCCGGGTCACAAACTTTCTCATTTTACAGCTAAACAGTACACTACAAGATGATTCTGAAAACATTTGAGGCGAGAAATAGGCATTACAGTAACAGAATATTGATTCATATTTGATCAGCGCGGCCTAGTTTGACCGTTTGGTCGGAGTTCGCGAGTGATGACAGCCGGCTCTCATAGACGGCAGCTGGACAGCGGACCTTGTTTTCCTCCGGTAAGTGAAATCCTTCAGATGCCGTTAGGAGCACCGGACACAGTAGGACACAGAGGAACATGATTTTTTTCAGGTTACCTGTTTCATGTACTACTGTCACGATATAGCGGCCGTTTTCTAAAATAACTTTTTTAAATCATATTTGCGTAAATCTCGCATACTGCAGCTTTAAAGTACCAAAAGTAAAATTACTCATTATGCAGAATGTCCCATTTCATAATAATATATATTACGGTACGTCATTGGATTGTGATTAGTGATGCATTAGTGTGTTCATCACTTTAGTGTTGCAGCTGGTAAATGTGGAGCTACTTTATATAGGCTACTTAATAATACACCATAGTTTATTAGTTTATTAGTTGATTTATATTTTGTATTAAGAATCTGAATCTGCAGATAGCTAGTAACTAATATTGTGTAATAAATGTATTGAAGGTAAAGGTACAATATTTCCATCTGAGATGTAGTGGAGTAGAATTGGGCTATAAAGTAAGATAAAATGCGGAAATACTCAAGTAAAATACAAGTACTTAAAAATTGTACTTAAGTACAGTAGTAGCCTAAATGTACTTAGTTACATTTCACCACTGCTAGAGCTTAAAATTCTATATTAATATAGATCTAACCTCTTAGGGCACCAGATTGATGCATTTAAATGTACAACATTTTTCTTCCGGGGAAGCATGCCCCCTGACCCCCCTAGAGTGTCCGAGGTCCAACCAGGACAGTCTCAGAAAATCCTGGATGGTACCACCTCTGTCTCATTATGAGCCAGGAAAAAAACTGAGTATATTGGTCATTTTTTTAAATCAAGAGGTCAATAACAATGGCATACACGGCATACTGCTGCAAAAAAGGGGAGGGGTCTGGGGGTTCATGGGTCTATTCACCTTATGTGTTTCAGCAACAAGGAAGTGCTCTGACGTTATTTTGTCTCTTAACTTCCTGTCTACCGAAAGTGGGAATGTATTGCGTTGTGGAGTTTGACATCTGCTGCTTGTGATCAGCCTACATGTTAGGAAACATCTGACCAGTTTTATAAGATAGCGTTCAGCATGAAGGACTGACAGCTGGAAGAAAATGAGACTTTCTTCTGCAGCAGTCTGACAAACATCGACCGCTGTTTACAAAGAGGCGCTAATTAGCTCATTTCTCCCACACAGCTCTGAGATCAGGTGGTCATGTACTAATAGTCATGGTGACTGCTCAGAATGTGTTGGTATTTGTATTTTATTTGTTTGTAACAATATGATATCATAACAGAAGTTGTCAGAGTGGCTAAAGGACTGAAAACGTGTGCTAATACAATATTTCTTCATCCAAAACACAGTCACAGTTACACTATTATACACAGTCCAGCTTTCCATGACTTGGGCTTATTATTGATAACAAGCTAATTATTCAAAATTAAATTATCAATACGTTTTCAGAATTTTGGTATCGACTTGGTACCGCAGTATCAATTCTCGTGACATCCCTACTTCAGTTACCACCAACTTTCTGAAGACGGCGCTATTAGTGTTGATCTTTGTGAATTGGCCTGCCAGTTTTTCCTCGGCAAAATTTTGTGTACGTTTGGAGCGTTATTTCGCCTCCTTCACGACAAGCTAGTATAATGTGGTTGTTACCAATAGATTACTTAGGTTTTCTAGTTTCATATGATACCAGTATCTTCACTTTGAAATTGCACAAGTTGCATTTACGCGTTAAAGAAATTAGTAGCGTTAAAACGAATTTGCGTTAACGTGTTATCACCTCAACTTTGACAGTCCTAATCCATATTTTTACCTAATTGAAATACCTGCAAATAACACAGGAGCACCGAGACAACATTTGCTTGGTAGAGCAGTTTGGGGTGCATTTCACCCTTTGCGGCTGCTTCGAGAATTACACGGTTTCTCTCTGTCTTATTTGCGTAGGTTTAGCGGCCACAAAAGCTGCGCAATCCTTCTGTGAATTCGCCCCTGAGACTGCGTTTCACATTCCTACCAACAGTCAATGTTGGTTTCTCATATTCATGAAGATCTTTCCCTAACCTTAACCATAATGCTTTAGGGTGCTTTGACATCTATAGTTCAGCTCAAGCTTGAAGTCATATGGACTGACAGGAGAATTTTGGTGACTAACATCCTGCTTCATCAGCTCTATATGGACCCAAGTGGGGAAATCAAGTTCTGATACTGACAGCAAGTCACGCTGCACTTTACTGAACCTTATCCTCTCTGATGAGCTACCACAGAAATAATTGGTCATGAGCATTATTACTCAAGACTGTAACTGGACCTCATATATCATATTGTGTATAAATAGTGACGAACGGATGTTTGGTTGCTACGTTTCACTCACAGTTTCTTGGGGAACTGCTAAATCAGAGTAGGACACACGCACAACACACTTCTGGCTTCAAGTATTTCTACTTTTTGGTGCATCGGGGAAAACCCCTGCACTGATGTGCTGATACGTGGAGGAGTTACCATGGTTACCAAATTACCCTGCATAAATATACAGATCAGAAGATCACTGTCTTAACAGTTTACCATCAGCAGATGGATTTAACAGAAGTTTAGTATTTGAATCCATGCTAAAATCACACTACTGTCATAACATCCTGTATTTGGTTTGCTTTGCTTTCACACCACAAACAAACCACACTAGAGTTTGATTGACAGCTTTAATATCAGCTTAAACCAACCAAACGAAACTGGGAAACGCCCAAGATTTCAATTGAACTTAACCAAAGAGGTGGTGTGAAGCACTAGTTGCCTAAATTTCACGAGTTCCCAAACTGGGGGCACTCTCCCTAGGGGGGGCCCGGAGTTATAAAATGGGGGGGGGGGGGGGTGAGGCTAAATATAAATGATGCTTGTTTCTGCAGTGGCCTGGAGGGGTTGTTTTTCTGGAACAAGCACTTAAAGCAACCTATTTTGATCAAAGGTCACAGGACACACAGCCAATGTGTCCAGTTGTCTGATGTCCGGTCAAAATATCCTTCACTAACCCTGTGAGCTTCAGCCTCACTCTCTGCTGTTTCGGGTGACAGCGTCAGCCGGAAATGTTAACACACTTTGGAAATCCCCCACTCTTCCCTTTCTTTCTTCCTTCCTTCTGTCCTTACCACCTTGAATCCTCACCTAAGTGGGACATAGAGGATGGAAAAAAGAGGGACCCAAGAGAGAGAGAGAAAAACAATGAGGCAGGATGTAAATGCTGTAACCTTTAGTGATTACACAGTCCTTTTAAGAGAGGGATCTACAGTGTGTAGCTAAATATACTGTTCATGCCATTTACAGGACCCTTTTATTCAAACTGTTTTAAAGATATAAGCCACCAAAAACCTGTGGTTTGAATATAGTATGTGAACGTCAGACATAGAAAGCTAACCTAGCTAGCTAGCGGAAAACATTAACTATGTATTTTTGGTATATTTTAGTAAAAAATGTGACTTTTCGGACCATACCAAGCATACAAATGGACAAAGAAGATTTGGATTATGCTGCATGAGTGGCTTGAACAGCTTCTATCGATGCTTTTATACTTATTTTTCACCATGAAACTGGGTTGCTGTTGGAATCCATCAACTTGTGAATCTGTGATGACTACAGAGAAAACTGCAAATTTGCAGGAGCCAGTTTAACATGCAAGGGGGCTAAAATTTGATGGAAAACATGGGATTTCATTGGAGTATTCCTTTATGTCTCTATGTGATAACAATAGAGACACATTGAGCTGAAAGTCAGAATTCACATTTGATGGAGTTCACATCAAAACAAATAATGTATGTTATTAATAAAGAGTAAAATGTATCACTATAATTTCCTGGCTCCTAAAAATTACATTTCCATACAACAAAACTGCATTGTGAATTATGTTTCGAGTGAAACATATTTTGTCGTGGATTACGTTTGTTTTTACGTATCACAAATACGTTTGTAATTATCGTCTGCGGAAGTTCATGTGTCAACTAAAAGTCGATGTTCACATATTTTAATCATCATGTTTTCACTAAACCTAACCAAGTAGTTTTGTTGTTGTTTTTATTTGTTGCAATTTACAATGTTAACCCTTTGAACTCTGCAATAGAAATGGTCCACCAGTGCTTACATTGGTATTTTTGCTTATTGTGATTCCTTGGAATATCATAAAATTCTTCATAAACCTAAAATCTGTACAACCTAAGCTAAAAGGTTATATAAGTCAATAAACCATAATAATTGACAAAAGTATTGAAATTGTGTCATAAATTTAAAAAATACAAAAATCGGACATGTTTTTTCAGAAAATGCTACTAAATGAACACACAAAACATACTGATCCAAAAGATTTCTCAATGTAGAAATATGAACAAAATATTTCTTATCACTCCATAAGTTATTTGAACTATGCAAATTTCTTAGCTTTTGAGATATTCTCATTGAAATGAGCAGAACGTGCAAAGGTGTTTTGATACTTTTGTTATGTTCTGCACGTAACACAACGTAATGCCGTTATCACGAGCGTACAACGTGATAACGCGAAAGACAGAAGCCTTGGCTTTCAACTGCAAGGAGAATTAATGCTCTAGCTTTATGGTTTTTATTTTAGATTGATTTAAACAGGATCATGCAAACAGCGACCTCCCGCGGCCGCCTGCGGGTGGTCCGTTTTTTAAAGGCTTAATCACGTGTATAAAACTGTTTAAAAGTGCGACCGTAATCTGGGTGGAAATACTTTCCCTCAAAAAGTAATTGAGAATGCAGTTTTTGTAGGAGCCCGGGTTGATAATTTAATGCTAATGTAATATTCAGTATGCCATGAATCAGGGAGAAGAGGCAGTTGTTTTTAGGGTCTTAAGTTTGGAGGAAAGGTGTGTTATATCCTCTAGCAATTGCACACTGGTCAAAAATTTAAATTAATAATTTATTGTAAAAAGTCATCATGGAAAGCTTTGGGTATTCTGAGTGAATGCATTATAATGTGAGAGGCCCCCCAAAACATTTCTACATTGAAGATGCCACAGAGAAGCTTAAAATTTGTTTTTGGGAGACATCTCTACATCTAAACCATTACGCACTCCCAACAAGGAGGCTGTGGATGCCAAAGGTGGAATTGCTTTTTTCAACTCACTGAATTTGTTATATTTGCTTTGAATGCCCAAGGACGATACATGAACGGCAAAGCATGCAGGATAAAAAAAAATTGAAAAAATGGAAGATGAGGTTGTGATGAGTGAGGCGGAGGGAACAGGCGAGTAAACAATAGTGTCTGTCTGAGATTCTCCGCCGTTTCAAGGCTCCGGGTGGCTCCGAGGTTCGCTATGGCCTCGGCCAACCTTGTCTCCGTACAGTCTCAAGGCCCGGTTGCCGCCCGTCCACACACAGACACACACAAATACACACACACACATGCATCGAGAGAGCTATTGCCATGGGAACCAACCCCTCTATGACTATTCCCTTCTCAGGAGAATAATAGGCACCAATCTTTCGCAACGTCTCTCTCTTTCATTGTCAGTTTCTCTCTTTTTTTCTCCTTTTCTGGTAGCTATAAGCTCACACCCCTCCTCATCACCAGCACCGGCTCCCTCTTTCTCCTCCTCCTCCTCCTCCTCTTTCCCACTTCGCCATGTGCAGGAGCAAACACTCGTGTCCTCCTGTTCCCCTCCTCTCCTCTCTGCGTGTCTTTGACAGTCATGACTTTGATTTGCTATGCATAATAATCTATCCACGCTGGGATTTGTACAGTTCTCACAAGTGAGAATCAAAACATTATCTCAATCCAACCTGCAAAACATGCACATGTTTTGCATCCAAAGAAACAAGGTGAAAGAAGGATTGTTTGTCATTTCAAGAAAGCGAGAGAGAGAAATATTTGGTTTAAAAATAGAAATTAGAGCGGTTTGAAGACATTCTCCATGAGTGACTCATTGCTTTGTGTGAACTTGCTCCAGGCAGGTCATTTTTTATTAAAGCCAGCCGAAGCCAAGTTCTTAGGTTTTCAGACACCCTATCGATATGTCCGTGTTGAACATTACTCAATCAATACTGCTGCAATTTTCTTGACCACCCATTACAACAGGAGTCAATTTGCCTTATAGAAATATCAAGGGGGATGTTTTTTTTTCTTTGTCTTCGCTTCGAGGCTAAGCTACTATACAACCGGCTGAATATTGGCTCTTTTGTTTTCCGTCTTGCCTAGAGGATTCATGCCGTCTCAGGTCTGGGGCAATGCCAGAGGCTTGAATAACTCAGTATCTTCAAAAGCACGATCACTGTCACCTAGCAGGGGAGTGAGGGAAAATAATCTTTGCCCAAGATCTTGTAACTGAGCATTTCAGAGGGAAAAGATGTGAGACTTGCAACGAAGGCTGCAATCAAGATGACACCCTGTCATGAGAACTGCAAAACTCACACCTTATCTGGCAGTGTTTCATTCAGCCATGTTTACTGCCCAAAGTTTATAATACTTTCAAGAAGGATGCCAAATTGGAACAAATCACACCAGAGTTTCTATCCAAAATGCACAAAACCATAAAAAATACCTGGAATTAATCACTGAATAGCTCTAAAATACAGATATATCTGCCAACCAAAGATTATATTGTCATTATCTAATTTTTGTACTCACTTTGATTTTTTAGTAAAAGTCACCTTCCAGCAACTTATTTTGGAATTAAATCCGTCATATGTTTATATTTCATCGTGTCCTAAATGTGAAGCTTGTTTGAGTTTTTCTCTGGCATCAAACAGGCGCAGCGTGAAATGAGAGTAGAATGAAATTAAGATGGTTTAAAAATAACTACCTTTCAATTAGATGTACTCTAAATTTTTTAGCGTATAAAATGTTCTCGCATTTTGTTGTGTCTGTCTGTGGGTGTTTATCTATACATGCTGAGTTGAGAGGAGTACACATTATGGTTTACACCAGCCAATGCTTGCCAATTACCTTAATCAAATTTCACACCACACAGGGGGATTCACTGTGCCCGGATCAGATAGCAAACATAAGTTGATTAAAATACATGTTTGCTAAAAGACTAAAAGGAGTGAAAGAAAATCAACACAGGCTCAAAAATTACATAAAGTGATGGCTGAAAGAAAGGATTCAGAAAGTAAATGAGTGAAACTCTGAATCACAGTGACTGTTGTAACAGAAACATTTCATGTGTTTCAGTGTTCAAGAAAATAATCTCTGATTTTAAAGCGTTGGTCCATCCAAATTACAAAAAGAATATTTTCTCACTTTAGTCGTATTTAGCCATACTTTTTGGCTTCATGTGCCCAAGTTTTAAGAATCTTCCTGTTAAAGGGGCACTGCACTGATTTTACCAATGAAGTTAAATTTAATCATCACAATGAGTACTGTACTACTCAGTCTGTGAAAACAATTGTATTTCAATCAGGAGAGACCCCGTATCGAACAAACACTTATTTATTACATGGTATATAACAGAATAATAGTGCAAATCTTTAGCGATTAGACTCCATCGTGACATAGTATATAAAAGGGGGGTAGTGATTCCGTGATGAGATTGGGATATATTCCCCCCTGGAGTCTAGACACTGGTGGTGGTGGTGAAAGGAGTAGCTGAGGATCCAATGAAGGAATGTAGAGCAGGCCTGGGCCCAGAAAATGATAAAGCCTGGAGGTGATGGGGTGGAGGCGGGTTGCACTATAATTACAACTGAACAGCAGCAGAGAGGAGAGCAGTTTTAAAATTTGATTGCAACGATATGATTGGCTCAGAGAGAGCGTGGAAGAATGTGTTTGGTTATCTAAGATTGAACCACCCACAGTCAGCTGATAGAGTAGGAGCCATTAGAGAGAGAGAGACAGAAAGGTTGTGAATGAAAGAGTGAAAATAGGGTCTTCCTGTCTGAACTTTCGCATAAGCTTCATACAAACTGGTGGTGTGTGGCTTGAAAGAAGTGAGTATTTAATTGTCAGGAAAGACCATAGACTGTATATAAGAAGTGGACATAGTCACCGTGACGTCACCCATTGGTTTTGAAGCCTCAAGTTCGGCATTTTGGCTGTCGCCATCTAGGTTTTTTGCAACCAGAAGTGAGATGAGAGGGTGGAGCTAAGTACAACCGAATGCTGAATAAGACATTTTTTGGCGACTAAAAATATATAGGATAGGATAATATTTATTTTCATGACCTGAAAACACACTGTGAAAGGGTTAAAGTTATAAGACGAAAATGCAGACAACTCCCAGACTGGACAACATCGTGGTAGCGACCTGTCAATCACAAGGTAGCCATGCCCTAAATCATACCCTGCTTTAATTATTTTTTTATTTTTTTATTAGACTCTAAATGGGACCATAATTTACTAAATGAACATCATGCTGTATTGAAGAAGACTTGAAACTAGCAATTGAGAGCATAAACCCATGTTTACTGAGGTAATAAATCAAGTGAGAAGGAGGGTAATTTTCTCATAGACTTCTATACAATCAGACTTCTTTTTATAGCTTCTGGCTATTAGAAAGAGTGCAAGTTTAAGGCACTTCAGCATTGGCTTCACTTCTCAGACCCAGAGGTAGCCCACTGGCAAAGACCTAAGATGCCACTGAGTTGCATCCTGGGAAGTGTAGGATCCAGTGATTTTGGAGCTTGAACCAGACTAGAGACTTAAAGTCAACATATTTTGATATCATTTATTTCGACTGCTTCAGGCCTGTCTCTTGCAGGTCCCCAAACTTAATAGAAGCACAGTATTAAATCACTGGAGTATCCCTGTACAGGCTAGTACATCATTAATAAAGGGACATAAGTTATTCACTTTCTAATAAGCTATCACCAAACATTAGTAAGTCATTTGCAGTTCTTAATGTTCATAAATTATTAGTAAAATGGCTTTTACCATAATACATCAAGTCTATAGTTGTAAAGGTTAAAAACTAGTTAATAAATGGATTTGGGTCCTGATGCCCTGCAGCCCTTTTCAGAAGGTGAGTGGTTGAATGATCCATTAAGCCCCTTTCCCACTGGACAAAAAACCCACTAACACCCACTATCATCTGGCTTTTTTCTTCAGAGGGAAAGGTTACAATCGACATTGATTCCCGAGATAAATGACTCAGCAATAGTCACGGTTATTTATCGGCTCCAGCTCCGATCGGCAGTGATGGAGACATGACACCCGGACGGACATGCAAATTTTCACCCCTTTTCCGGCACGATGCTATGTGACGCGTGTTGTAGTGAATATACTGTCTGTCCGGGTCAAATTGATCACTATAAGCGGATGACTATTCTAACCAAATTTTTGTTGTTGTGCATCATCTCTCATGCAGATTAGCACCTAATTGACATTTGTATATTTATTACATGAATACAAAGTAATTAAACAGACCGCTTCGCTATTTACTGGTTCGCTGCCAGTTCTTCTGCCTTCTGCTGCACCGAGGGTGAGGCATTGCCGTTTTTGGCTCTGCAGCGCGAGCATATATGCAGAACGGCGCCCCTTTGCTGGGGCTCCTCGTTCTCTCACTCGGTAGCGGCATGGAGGGAGACGGACGCCTGTCTGCATGTGTGCCGCAGAGCCGGTTGAGGATCGACAAAGTTTCACTTTGGGGGCATTTCGGGACGAGATGAAAATTACTTTCTTTTTCTTTTTTAACAAAACAAAAATTCAACTAACGTTACTCTAACGTAGTTTTAAAATGTTTTTCCATATGTTGTCATGTATGAAAAGGCCCAAAATGAACACTGTAAGTGGACTACTTGATCACTATAAGCAAATTATTTAAACAGCATTTGTATAGGAATGATTTTGTCCCAAGCTTTTTGATCCATATAAGCGGTTGATCACTGTATCCGTGATCACTAAAAGCGGTTTCCACTGTAAATAAAATCAACAGGGATTTGGAAAATTATTATAATTTATTAACGTACAAAACTAAAGCTCAAAGCCGCAAGACTCCAGTCAGACATCAGTAATTTGATCATCGAAACACACTTCATTCAAACAGAAACAAAATAAAACTCATTAAAACCGTCATGGTTAGTCTTTCCTCTGTTCCAACAATCACCAGCTCTGGTTTAGTTGAAATAAACCCTTAATTTACAGAGTTTAGAAGAAACAGATGTTATATGCGCTCCTCAAAGACAGAAACCACCGTAACATTTTCACTGTTTACTAACCCTATTTTCCGGCACGTTCGTGACGTTGAACCAGAACAAAACAACAAAGGTTTCTCATCTATTGGCAATGGAAAAGGAGTCTATCGCCTATTTTATCGGGTTTTCCCCTGTTTAAAAAACCTGCATATACGTGCTACTTTTTGTGGAAAAAGGGTATTAGAAGGGTCTTCCTGGTGAACTAAGGAGCTAGCTAAAATGACAACAAAAAAAAAAAGTTGGCGTTCTTATTAATGACCTTTAACTGATCCATAAAGCATTAATAAATGATTGAGTGACTAGTTAAACTCATTATAAAGGGAGAGTTATTAGAAAGTGGTACCTAATTTTATTAATGCAACGAGTACCACAAGTGAAATTCCATTCTCCCCTATTATATTGGGTAGGCGGCATATATCTCAGATACAGATATCTCAAACCTGAGCAAATACAACAAAAACCTGATGGCAGCATATAACTAGAGGCAAGTGAGAAAATGTGGGTTTTTTTGTGAGGTAATGTTGCCTTCACCTTTTGCCCAGTGTAATGATTCCCTTTTCGACGTGACATTGTAGCGCAGCGAAGCCCAAACCACAATCACTTCCACATTTCCAACAGCCGAGCTGCAGAGCGGCCATATGGGCTTTCTATATAGTGTTTTCCTCTGTGTGTGTGTGTGTGTGTGTGTGTGTGTGTGTGTGTGTGTGTGTTTTAAGTGTGTATCTGTATGCGTATCTGTATGTGCTCATGTCATGTGTATGTGCAGCATGTATGCATGCTCACGTGTGGTACTGCATGTGTTCATCGCATGTTACACGTATTCACTACACTTACCCTTTGATATACACACTTGACATACAGCACAAGGCTGTTTTTTCCCCTGTGCACGTGTGCGTTTATGTGTACAGTGTGTGCATTTACAGTGTGCTTTGGTCATAAAAGAATCATAAATGTGTGTTTGTGTTTTTATTTGTATGAATTTTGTATGCGTTTAACATCTGTTGGTGCCTTTTTGTTTTATATGTTGGTGAAGCTACATGTGCGCATAAATATGTGCAGTGTGTGTGTGTGTGTGTGTGTGTGTATCATGTTTCAGTGTTTGCATTTGCGGTGCTGCCCATATGCTGTTTGCCTTTTAGGTGATTTTTTTGGTAATGTTTCTGGATGTGTGTTTATTTGTGAATGTTTTCCATGCATGTGTGCTTGTGTGTGTGTTCACTTGTACATCTATCTTTGTGAGGACCAATTTGAGTTTTAGACCTTCAGAGTGAAGGCATTTTTTGGAAAGTGAGGACATTTTGGCCGGTCCTCACCTCTTCAAAGGCATTGTTAAAAGGTTCAGGTTAGATTTAGGTTTAGGTTAGGGTTAGGGTTAGGCATTTAGTTGTGATGGTTAGGGTGATGGTGGAGATACACCAAATCCGGCCAACAAAGAGAAAGACGTGACGGAACCCAAAACGCTCCGGTTCACTCCAACTAGTGGACGGTGCTTGGTTTTGGTTTGACTGTTTTCAACATGGTGTTCGGGTGACAAACTTTCTCATTTTACAGCTAAACAGAACTCTAAAATATGATTCTGAAAATTAGGGCTGTCAAAGTTAAAGCGATAATAACACCTTAACGCAAATTTATTTTAACGCCACTAGGGATGTTAATAATTAACCGTTTAACCGTTAACCGACGTTAAGAACTTTAACCGATTAACGCTATCAGTTAAAACGGTTAAAAGAAATACTAATAATGAATTAAAAAGCTGACAAAAACTCAGAGGAGCGGCTCGTCTCTTTAAGGACAAAAGCTGGTCCACCTTAAGAGGCGGAGCCGGAGTTGCAAGATACAGGAAGTTGGCTCCGGTCTATGGCTCGCTTGAGCGGAGCGAGTTGTAGCCTCGTAGCATTTATCCACAGACAAATAAACTTTACTCACACTGTCTGCTACACCTATGTTCACAGCTATAACGCCACCGACGTACACCCGTAAAAGTTACGGCACAATCACAGAGCGGCGGCGAGCACGAAGCTACCAGCAGAGCTACAGCTGCTAACGTAGCACAAAAACACACTCTGTTTGTCGGACAATCGCTATCCTTAATCTGGGCAGACAGAGAATCGTTACGCTGGGCAGACACACAGTGGACAATCTGCTAAACTAAATTAAATGTGTGGTGGAGACATTTACTGGGAACGTGGCTGCATTACCACGGCACTACATGCAGCACCGTGGGTGCTAGTAGCTCTCCTGATGGTGAACTGGGGACTCCGTTGTCTGTTGTGCTCCATACAGCTGGCGCACTGCTGCATGCTAGGCACTAATCTTGTCGGTTATTGGTTAATAATCGGTTAACAAGGGTCGGTTATCGGTTAAGAATTTTTTTCAAAATTAGCATCCCTAAACGCCACTAATTTCTTTAACACACTAATGCAACTAGCGATTTTTAGGTTCAGTTTTAAAGCTAGAGTTAATATACTGGGATCATATGAAACTAACAAACTGAAGGAATCCATTGGTACCAACCATGTCATATTAGCTTGTCATGAAGGAGGCTAAATAACGCTCCAAACGTATGCTAATTTTTTTGTGAGGAAAAACTGGCATGGCTAATTTCAAAGGGGTCCCTTGACATCTGACCTCAGGATATGTAAATGAAAATGGGTTCTGTGGGTACCCACGAGTCTCCCTTTTACAAACATGCCCACTTTATGATAATCACATGCAGTTTTGGGGCAAGTCATAGTCAAGTAAGCACACTGACACACTGACAGCTGTTGTTGCCTGTTGGGCTTGAGTTCGATATGTTATGATTTGAGCATATTTTTTATGCTAAATGCAGCACCTGTGAGGGTTTCTGGACAATATCTGTCATTGTTTTGTGTTGTTAATTGAGTTCTAATAATAAATATATGCAGACATTTGCATAAAGCAAGCATATTTTTCCACTCTCATGTTGATAAGAGTATTAAATACTTGACAAATCTCCCTTTAAGGTACATTTTGAACATATAAAAATCTGCTATTAATTTGTGATTAATTTGCGATTAATCGCGATTAACTATGGACAATCATACAATTAATTGCAACTAAATATTTGAATCGATTGACAGCCCTACTGAAAACATTTGCGTTAAGAAAGAGACATGAAATCTTGATTCATAGTTGATCTGCGCTGCCTAGTTGGACTGATCGGAGTTTCACAAGCCGTCTGCCTTGCGATGAACGAACCTCATTTGCATAAAGTTGAGGTTGAGTCATGATTACGCAAATTCAGATACTGGTCATCCGTCAACTTCACATACATCAACAGATTTGGTGTACCTCCACCATCCACCACAAAGGGCTAGGGAATGCATTATGTCAATGAGTGTCCTCACAAACATAGAAGTACAGGGATGTGTGTGTGCGTGTGTACGTACGTGCGTGTGTGTGTGTGAGACAAACTGAGACAGAGGCAACTCCTGACCCACCAACACTGTAGAGTTAACGTAGCCCGACGCTCCACAGCCCACCAGCTGGAACTAATTAACAGCAGTTCAGTCAGACTGAGCTCTCTCACTCACTTTTTCTCTTACACACACACACACACACACACTTTTCTCCCGGCTTTTCCTCTCTCTCATGCCCTCGTCTTCCTCCTCCCTGACATCCCCCCGCCCTTCCTTCACCTCCTGCCATCGCTCAACTTGTTTTTCCCTTTAAACCTCCTCCTCTCGTACACGCACGCTCGGATGAACTCATGTACCGGAGCACATAGTCTAAGCATGTAAACATCCACTTGTACAGACAGACACGGATATATAAGCACGCATGCTGCACACAACACACAAAGGGAAACCAATACTTTTACCCTTCATCTGTACAGTACAGTAGCTCACAAATCACACACTCCCCTGTCTCTCTCCCCACTAGTGGGAGCGGCGCGATACTGTAAGCCGGACACATCTTGAAACACTGTCAGGGTCTATGATTGGATCCAGGTAGACATTTTTGGCATTCTCAGCCCCACTCTGTACCATCCATCACGCATGTGACTTCAAAACAACCAGACCTATTGATGTGCATGATGAATGGCAGGAGTGTGTGCATGCTTGCGAACATGTGAATGTGCAAACATGTGCGTGTGCGTGTGGTAGCAGTGGATTTAGAGCTTGTTGTTGAACACGCTGCTCAGAAGCCAAACTTGTGGCTTGCGGCGTCGTCTCTAATGAATCAACTCTCTGTGGTAAACAATTGCCACCATGCAGTCCAAGTTTACAATGGCTGCTGTCCAGGGAATCAGGCGGCGTGAGCACGGTCGGTCACACATCTGTTCAGAAGTTCAAATTCATACACACGTCTTACACAAACAGGAAGCAAAACATACCTGTTTCACAAATCTCGTTGAAAAGTTCACTGCTCTGACGCGAAGGCGGCAACTGGACCAGAGCTTCCAGCAGAGAAAGGCATTCTACTTGGAAGGAGGATGGAGGGTTCAGATCCTGTCCGACGAGCTGACGGAGGTTGCCGTGGAGCTGGCTGGCTTAGAGGAAACACAATCCTCCGGCAGGCAACAGAGAAACCAGAGCGTCTACGGGCTCAGCAGCAGCTCCAGCGGTTTTCTTCGTCTTCCCCCTCGCCACCTAACAGAGCTCAAACACACTTGTAAGCTCGATGTGTTTAGGTCATGCTCAAAGTATGCCTGTGTACCGATGTTCTGCAAGCTCAGGGAAACCACATCCTGTCACATATTTACCTCCCTCCCCTGTCTCTCCCTCCCTTTTCTCTCTTTTCTATCTGTCTATGTGGTCTCTCTCTCTCTCTGTCTCTTTTCCTGTGTCTTTCTCTCGCTCCCCTGTGATTGTCTGAAGCAACTGAGCGCTCTGACCCAGCGTCTGTTCAGCACAGCCTCCCTGCCTCTCTGCCTCTCTCTCCAGCAGCCGCACCAGTTCCACTCGGCTGACTGAAGAATCCATCTGAGGAGAGGAGGGGGGAGAAAAGAGGGGAAGGAGAGGAAGGAGGGGTGACAGAGGGGAGGTGAGGAGGGGTCTTCGCTGGGAAATACCAGAGTTAGAGAGAGGGGGGAGAAGGAAGGGTGGTGGGTGTTGTTTAGGGAGTGAAGGACTAAAGAAAGATGGGTGGACAGAAATAGAAATCAATAATTTGTTTGAGAGAGGGATGGAGAGAAGTAGAAAGAAAGCAGTAGAATACTGTGCCACATAGTCAATACACACATAAAGTCATATGTGCACGCTGTGGGAATGGCTGTTTTTGGGAGCTGGTGATGAGCTTGACTAAAGAAGGGTAAGGGGTACACGTACGATGGTTGTTTTGTTGAATACAGATGTGTGTGTATGATCCTCAGTACTTCAGTCCTCTGTAGTGGTAATGCATATTTAATACGTCCGGGTCAGGACCCCGTATAGCTCTGTATTTATTATTTAAGCCAGTTTGTGTGAGGGACCACCACTCTGGTGAAACACCAGATTTCTGTTACATAAACTGTGATTTCCACTAGAACAACTACGACTACTACTACTTGAACAACAACAGCAGAGATCCATGTTGGTACAGAGTATCCGTGCTTGAGGCAAACACGCATCACTGCTGACATCAGGGAAGAAGTTTCCGTCACTGTCTGTCTGTACCATTAACTCTCTGCAACGCCTAAAATCTATTGATGGATGCAGTAAATGACTGTAGGTTTGACCCTGAGTGGATGTTTTGTGCTGACTGTTGTACAGAATTTGATGACTGCTTTGACTATTGACTATTGGTGCCTTCAAATGGGGTCGTGTTTACCGTGTTCACAAGAAGAGTCCAAATGAACGCCCCCCTCTTGTGGTATTCACAAGATCGTAAGTGGAAATGGTGCCCTCAAATGAAACTCGTGAGCTCGTGTTAACATGGGAAGTCGTGTACACATGGTGCTGGGGTCGTGTTTACCCCGTCAAGAGAAGAGTCCATATAAACGCCCCCCTCTTGTGGTATTCACGACCTTCTAAGTGGAAAGTTTCTGAAAGCTCTGAGTTCACGACTTGTGACGTGTTTGTTGACGTTGTCAGAAATGGCGGAGGCCATGGAATTTAATTTTTCGATGCATAATAAGTGAATATATTGTTATTTTAGTCGTATATTGTTTTTATTCGTAATTTTATACCTCTCTGAGGAAAATGTTAATATTCCCAACGGCCTCGTCTTTTTCCTATGTCATTATGCCTTTGCATTTCCTGCATTACGTTACCCGCTTGCTAGCTTGCTAAATTGTTACTCTTTGGCTACTAGACGCCGACAGTTATGTTAATATTTCCGTTGCTTAGCAGCAGTGTTCTTCACAACTTCCCCACTTGAACGCCAAGCATATTGTGTACATGACTTCCCATGTTGTAAACACGAGCGCACAAGTTTCATTTGACGGCACCATATTTCTCAGATTTTAATGTAACTTAAAGCGGCTAAAAACAAATGAATACTAGCAATGGATCACATGACTACATGTATGTGAAAGGGGTTGCTCATAATGATTTTACGGCCCGCAACTTTACCGTTCAATGTATCCTCATACAACAGTTCGTATGATATCTTACGAAAATTGTTTATTTTTTGTGCGTTTTCCTACAAATGTCCAGCAACACAAGCGATCAGTGCACAATCCCCTGTGGTGTTTAGGCAACAAAACTACTTGGTTAGGTTTAGGAAAAGATCGTGGTCTGTGTTAAATAAAAGTAGCGTGACTTAGGTATGGAAGTTACATGACAAATAATTTAATGTTGACTTCTGGTTTCACACGAGACACGAACAGCGGTTTCCTGGGTGAAGTCCTGTGTTTTTAGACCCAACCATCCACCTGACCACCTCCCCCTTATGTGGACTTTGTCGCTCGAAATACTACGTCACCTGTCCTAGCTCACGATTATGGGGATCACATATGAATTGACTCAGTGGGTACTTTTCATACGTACTGTCTTGGTTCACTCTCACTCACTCATTTTGGATAAACAAAGTTAGCAACTAAGTAGTGAAAATAGTGGACATTTTTTGCTTGTTTGTCTCAGTATTTAACTGAATGAAGTTAGCGTTAGCGAATACTGACTGCAACACGTCCAGTTTGAATCTAATCTCGCTGCAGCCTCTTTTCATCCATAATTATTGACATGGATGAGAAAAAGACAGTTTGTTTTTTTTAGTTCATTTGGCTCCATTGCAACACGAGGTGGCCAGGTCACTGATTCAGAACAGGTGCTGAATGGGCATCTTTTACAATGGGGACTATGTTAACAGGCCTTGGTAACTATGGAGAAGAGGTCTGTTTACACAGCAGTACACAGCTGTTCACATAAAAGATGTTTTTCAGCCATGCAATCAGCATCTGTCTGTCAGACAACAACTTTGGTCCAGTCTAAAATATCTTGACAGCTGCTGGATGGATTGCCATGACATTTTGTACAGCCATTTGTGATCCCCAGTAAATCAACCCTAATAATTTTGGTGATCCCCAGAATCTTCATTTTTGTAGTGTATTAGGGGTCATTCGTTGCATCTTTTGCATGCAAAATTCATTATTTTAAATCGAGATGAGCGACAAGCACACTCAAAACTGAAAGCAACGGCGTCGCAGAAATGGAAAAATCTCAACTTTTTTAATGCAGCAAGTGCGCTACAGGTCATGTGACAAGATTTTACCAATCAGCACCACAGGACTTGCTTCATCCTGTCTGTCCAAGGAAGTCACAACATCCAGTGGTTGAAAGAACTTGAACCGCAACTTCATCATCATCGTCATCGCAGCGTGCAGGTTTTGGTTGCTTAGTAACAGCAAGTGCAACAGGACACCACCTCCCAAACACCTTGTATAAAAGGATGAAAGTGGCACGGCTGGCATTTTCTACGCGTTTTTAGACACATGTGAACGGCCCCTTACTCAGTTCAAAATTTCCATTTATGACTAAATACTTCCAAAACTGATGACATCAATCTCAGCTGTGTTATGTTTAGTCCTAATTAGCATATGTTAGCATGCTAACAATGCTAAATGCTAAGATGGAGAACATGCTAAGCAGTATACCTGCTAAACACAAGCATATTGGCACTGTCACTGTGAGCATGTTAGCATTAAGCTCACAGCACTGCTATGCTTACAGTAAGTACAACCTGACAGAGCTGCTGGCATGGCTGTAGTTTCTAGTCTTGTTAATCTACATCATAACACATAGACAATGAAGTGATACATTTACCTGTTTTCTTTAATTTATAATTATAATTAAAAAAACATATCACAATGTTAAGAAATCCTTTAAACAATTGTTGTTGTTTTTAGATATACTGTGATTTATTGAACAAACAAACAAAATGTGAGTGAAAGCATTTCCTCCTTGAATGTGGTAAATATCTGCAAAGTGTGACTTGAACAATGATGCTTGTCAAAGCTGATAATAGAGCACAGCTGAATAACAAGAGAGACAAAGGGTGACTTGCTTTTTGATGAGTTGCCATAATTACTGGTGAAGAGCTCCACATACTGTGATTAGACTTACTGGTCTTACACAATGTGCTCATGACATTGGGGCTCTTCTCCAAAGTAATTTTTAGCCTAATGGGGGATTCACTCGCTCATTTTCCAGGGTTGTAGCTGCCTATTCAGGGAGAGCCCTCAATGTGTCGCTCAGATGTTGCGACGAGAATCTCCAGGCCACAAATTAATGATACGTCTCTTTTAAGAGATTTCCTTCCTCTGTTTGCTGTGACATCAGGAGCCCCATTAGACTTTAATCAGCCTTCCTGAGTGGAAACTGCCAACATGTATCTAGATCTGGGCAATGTGCGTCCGAATTTTTGGAAGGGCATATTTCAGCATTAGACCACCTTCACATGAAAACGGTTCAGTGCTGGAAGGTAAAGGGTCGTTCTGGCAAATCGTATCTTTGAAACACCTGTGGAGAGACCTGAGGTTAGAATTATAGAACAGAAGAAAGGGAAATTGTTAGCGTTGGGGGGATGCTTGACTGCTTTTGGAGCCTTTTAGATAGAGCGAAATCAAACAGATGCCAAAATGCTGAAGCCGTCCTGGAGCTGAGGCTTGAATGACACTAATGATCACCCATGGTGTAATTGCCAACATGCTGTAATTTTGGATAGTAGCTTAAAAAAACATGCCAAAAAGTGAAAAGCATACACACAAGGTAAGATGACATTTACATGATGTCATTGCCAAATCTTGCTCTCCAATGGGCTCATTGTTTAGGTCCAAATTAGGTGTGTTTAATGTTCTGTTACTTGGTGGAAACTTGACCCTATACTGGTAAAACGGACACAAAGCACACAATGCTGTATGTCCCACTGTGGGACAACTGAAATGGGACAAATAATGTGAGCCGAGTTGTAAAGATGGGCAGCCAAGCAAAGTGTTTGTACAAGCTGGTGTTGGTGGAACCATCGGTCTTACATGAGTGGCCGAGGACTTAGAAAGACCGGGAGTGTGAGTGGAACAAAAGGCATCCCTAGATGAGGCTCCTCGTCCTGCTGAAAAATAATAACATTGTTCAATCACAGCGTTTTATATTATCATTATCTATTATATTATCATACAAAGCATACAGTTGTGTTCTGTCATTGGACCTCAGCTGATTCCACAGCTCCTCTGTGACTAGAGATGTGACAGTGCCCCCAAGTGGTTAAGGTGGATATTAAGTCTAAATGGTGTGAACATATCTTTCATTGTGGCCTTGCTTTTATTGTGCCAGAGTGATTGTGTCTAAAACTATGTTTCAATTAGTACCTGATAATAAAGCATAACGATGTCCTGTATGGCGGTGTTTCCCAAACTTTTTTCTGGGGAACAACTTTTTAAAAATGACAAACCGTTGCGACCCAAATCACAACATCTATAAATCGTGAGAAGAGCGTATTTGTGCATAAATTTAATGTTCCTGACCATTTTTACTGCCATTTCTGCATCATCTTATATTATCTTGAATAGATAAACCAGCCATTTCAAAGAGATATACATTGGATAAATCACAAATTTGTTTGTTACATGCGCTGTTGAAAACATATACAAATGTTAAATACTTTATAAATGACACCAAATAAATGCACTTTGGAAGAATTAAAAGGTTATCTCATTCTTTTCATTTCCTGTCTAGAGCTGCAACGATTAATCGATTAGTTTTCAACTATTAAATTAGTCGCCAACTCCTTTGATAATCGATTAATCGGTTTGAGCAAATTTTAAGAAAAAAAAGATTCAAAATTCTCTGATTCCAGCTTCTTAAATGTGAATATTTTCTGGTTTCTTTAATCCTCTATGACAGTAAACTGAATATCTTTGAATGTGGACAAAACAAGACATTTGAGGACGTCATCTTTGGCTTTGGGAAACACTGTCATTTTTCAGCATTATCTGACATTTTATAGATCAAACCAATAATCGATTAATCGAGAAAATGATCTAAAGATTAATCAACAATGAAAATAATTGTTAGTTGCAGCCCTACTCTCATCAGTTAAACAATATACATTTATGCGGAGTTAAAAGGCCCCCATTTTGTTCCTCTAATCAGTAAAATAAACAGAATGTATGCTAGCCTTTCATATTAGATTCAGTGTTATAACTAGGCTACAATTATCAGAACATTACCAACATTCAGGCTCCCTTATGTGGCTCAAAATTGTACTGCAGATATAAATGTTAGATAAAAGACGATGGAAGAAATTATGTAAATTCATTTGGCAACCCAAAGAAAATCTCCTGCGACCCACCTGTGGGTCGGGACCCAGTCTTTGGGTATGACTTTGAGTGCGCAAATTTCAGTGCAGATATATACACTTTGTGTATGTATATCTGTTGCTGCTGATGTAAACATTATAGTTATGTGACACTGACGGAAATGATGCAAAATGAGAGTTATTGATACGTATATGCCTGAAATGCCAGGATGAATGAGAAATTTGTTTTGAACAAAGCTCAAGTAGATTAGTATTCTGTGCTAAAATCTCAAATCTCAAAGTTTGTTTGTAATACATAGTGTTCGTTTGCATTGAAAGTATAAAGCTACAAAAGCTACTCTATAATTTTAGTGCTTGAAATGTATCAGTGCACTTGTATTATTCATATGCTTTTTAATAGAACCTGTCGGCTGTATGGACTCTTGGGCAGTGTGCATACATTCAGCAGTAGTTTTCTTTTTTTCCAATGATTAGATACCTGAGTTAAGCAGCAGGGGTGAACAAGAACAGATTTCCAACAAAAGACTTAAACCTTTCTTGCATAATTTCCATAGAGCCACGCTGCATTAGGCTGTCAGTGTTCTGTCCAGGGAGTCCGCCTGTAGCTGCACTCAGGGCTGTCTAGCACTCTGGTCTGTAATGGCTACTATTACTTTAAATAGTGGGCCTTCATTATTACCTCATGGGAAGAGTTTTTGTTCCAAGAAAACCATATCCGAATGTATACAATGCCATTGGTACATAAAGCACTACACCCATGCTATCCATCATCGCAGACATTTAACACTGTTGACAGCGGAGAGCAAACTGTGGTTTACATTTTGTATTGTACTGCTACTAGTTTACAGTTTATATGGAGCTGGGCTCACACACATTGTAGCTTTATCTGATATTTATATATACATTTTTAGCCACGTTAGCGGTGTGCCTCTGGAGACGGCAATGTCCATCTGTTTATCTGTCGGTCGGTCAGTCCAACACTGGCCCAGACTGAAATATCTCATATCCAGGGCTGTCAAAGTTAACACGGTAATAATGCGTTAACGCAAATTTGTTTTAACGGCACTAATTTCTTTAACACGTAAACGCAATCGATCTTTCAGAGGTTGTAGCAGGCTCAGTTTTAAAGCTAGAGTGAAGATAATGGCATCATATGAAACTAGAAAACCTAAAAACTAGAAAACCTAAAAAAAACCTTCATGTCATATTAGCTTGTCACCAAGGAGGCTAAGTAACGCTCCAAACTTACTCTAAATTTTGGCGAAAAAAAACTGTTATGGCCATATTCAAAGGGGTCCCTTGACCTCTGACCTCAAGATATGTGAATGAAAATGGGTTATATGGGTACCCACGAGTCTCCGCTTTACATACATGCCCACTTTATGCTGGTGTTGCCTATTGGGCTTGAGTTTGCCATTTTATGATTTGAGCATATTTTCTAGCTAAATGCAGTACCTGTGAGGGTTTCTGGACAATATTTGTTATTGTTTTGTGTTGTTAATTGATTTACAATAATAAATATATATATAAATTTGCATAAAGCAGCATATTTGCGCACTCCCATGTTGATAAGAGTATTAAATATTTGACAAATCTCCCTTTAAAGTACATTTTGAACAGATAAAAAAATAATTTAATTAATAATTAATTCACGATTAATCACCATTAAATATTTTAATGGATTGACAGCCCTACTCATATCTCTACTGAATTGATTGCCATGCAATTATGTACAGAAATTCATGGTCCCCATCTCCACCACCAGGTCATTGGTTTCAATTTATCCATTAAAATATCTCTACATCTACCTGATGGATTAGCATAGAATGGTTGGAATGGAAGTTCATGGTTCCCAGAAGATGAATCCCAATAATATTGATGACCCCCTGACTTTCCCTTTAGTGCCATGACATTCACATTGTGGTTTTGACTGAAATATCTCAGCAGCTCTTGGATGGATTTCCATGAAATGTGGTACGGCAGCCCGGACTCACCAAACGGCATTTGAATGATGCAACAATTTATAAGTAATTTCGCGTGCAATAACAACGCCATTCTTGCCTTTGGCGTGTCATTTCACATCACGTAGTCTGTATTGACTGCAATGTAAACACATTTGCGTGAATATGCTATGCTCAGAGCTAGTGACGTAGAATAAAAAGACTGCTCATGTTGGGTGGGACAAACAAACACAGGACTTTCAACCAGGAGACCGGTGTTCAGTGTTGTTGAGTTATTTTGAAGTTACGTTAGTGATGTTTGTGACGTGTTTGCCGTACTTATGTTACGTCCTTTACGTACACATTTTACTTAGTTTATGTACTTTTTTTAAGTCCAACCATGATGTTTTTCCTAACTTAAGTGGTTTTGTTGCCTAAACCTAACTGCGACCGTTTTCATGGTAACAATGTGGCGTTAAATGACACGAAAAGCTTAAAATGCGTTATCATGATACACACAGAATGTCCTTAAAATGGCGTGCTACATACTGTGTACGCCTTCCCATGAGATCAGGTTGGGTACAGAGTAGACATTCATTACATTACATTACTTTCATTTGGCAGAAACTTTTGTCCAATAAGTGCATTCAAACTCAAAAGGAACAAGAACTAGATGTCATCAAAATTGGAAGGCAAATAAATAGCTAAAAAGAGTGTTAGAGAGCTACGTTGCAAGTGCTTCTTTAAACTTCCGTCTAGAAATTAGAGTCTCTGATACGAATGAGTGCAGAGCTATTGTCAGGGAAGTGTGAGAGGAGTGTGTCTAACTGAAACTGGCCAAGAGGAACATTCATTATCCTTTGGTGATCTCATAAACTTTTAAATAGTTTGGTTTATGACCAAATACTTGCAAAACTAATGACATTCCCATCCGCCCCGGCTGTAATTTGTGTTTACTAATTAATTTAACAAGACTCGGTCAAAACCGAGTATGTGTCTGGACCGTGTATGGTCAGTCTGTGAATTTGTGGCTAAATTGTTATACAAATAGTCAGTGGTCATGTCTATAATGTTAAATCCAGCGGTACATGTCCACCAGGTCCGACGAGGACTCTAGGGGACGCGCTGCTCCACTAAACTGGCCGTTGAAGCGGTGACGTACCCTATCGTGGAATACATCTGATTGGTCGCTGGTTGTCTGCTTGCTGTTTCAAACAGTAAACAACATGGTGGCCTGCTTGTAAATTTTCTGTTATTCCGTCTAAACAATCCACCAAAATCTACTTCTGTAAACATTTTAAGCTAGAAATAGGCTATACAACTGCTGAATTTCATTTCATTTTAGAACTAGATCGCCTAGTTTGACAGTTTGTTCCAAGTTTCATGACTTTATCACTCACTCACTCACTCAGTGACAACCTTTACGTTTGTAGAGCTGGCCCTCTGCGGTCCAGCCAATAATTGCATGTAAACACGGTAAACTAAGATGCTAAACAGGTAATAGTCTCACAGAGCAGCTTATGTCACTGTAGACTTCTAGACTCGTTGGTCTTGAATCTAATTTTTTTTTACTGGGATAGAACTTTTCCTTTAAACAAGTAAATAAACCTGGAGTCACGCCAAACATTTTGCAGATGGGAAATTCAGCAATGAATTTGTTTTCTGATGTAGCAGTAATGAGACAATGTCTTGCCATAAGGAGCAGTAAAGCAGGTGTAATGATAGTCTTATTCTTCAGGACACTTTTACACAGTGGTGAAAAGGATATATAAAAAAATGTTTTTCAAAGGAATCTCTATATAAAAACATGACTAAACAAGACACATGATTCCAAGAGTAAGCATACTCCACAAAGCAGACTCAAGTAAAGCTTGTTTTTGACCACTGAGACTGTGTGACTCCAGCTGCCCATTGTACTATATAACACACAACACAATAATGCATTAAGCAAAGAGGCGATAGCAGCATAATGCTTATTGTGCATTAAGACACATAATCAAGAGTCAACAGAGAGGAATGTGAACATGCAAGGTCGCTACAAAGATAAAATTCTGCTTTGTTCACACAGTTTCATACAGTCAGCAGTCCAAGGCAGTTTTTAATTTATTTCACACAGTTAATCTACAGACAAACTACATAATAATTCCTTATGCTTCCTTAAAATATAATAAAATAAAATAAATAAATGCTAATACTGCATGTAGTCCTCCAGTGGATTATGATCCCCTTATTTAGAGAGTAAGCCTAATATTCATTCTCCTGTAAGATCTGTCTGTTGTACAGATAAATGTTCCATTTTGTTCACCAGCAAGTCGTTAACGTCATTTGAAGTACAGTGTACAGTAGGTTTATTAGAGCAGCCTGCTACGGCTGGAAACGAGGTCGATGAGAGCATGAGTGAACCAAAACAGTAAAGTTGCAGGTCGAAAACCCAAAACAATGAGTTGAAAGACACTAAATTGTTACATATAAAATGATATAAAAATATTGATTAGTGCAGATTATTGCCAAGAAAGACTTAACCGCTTAGCCATTGGTATGTTTTTATCTATAAGGCCATTCTGGGTAGACTTCCTTGTTATTTATCTGTCTTTCTAACCAGAAAACGTGGCAATTATGGGTTACAGTCTCAGGACACTATGCTTATGACTGTTCCCAGAGTTCGGACTGAGTTGGGAAAGAAGGCCTTTATGTTTTCTGCACCATCTGCATGGAATAGCCTGCAAAATGAACTTAAACTCTAGGACCAGGTCACTCTAAATGAATTTAAAGGCATGGTGAAATCTATAGAAACTGACTCGTTTTGATTGAAATAGGATTATATGGCTTCCCTGCACTTTTACGGTATGATACCTTTGAGCTGACCTATTGTTTTTTAATGTGCGTGTATGAAACTGTTTGTACTGCTGCCATTCTTGGCCAGGTCACTCTTGAAAAAGAGATTTTAATCTCAATGGGTCTAAACCTGGTTAAATAAAGGTTAATGAACAGTTTAAAAGTTTTCAGAACCTGGCTTAATGTTTTTGTTTTTCAGTTTAGCACCAGAAAACAATAAAGAGTGTCATTTATTTATATAAAAGTTATGTTTAATATTTCCTATTAAATTATAAATTTTATGCCTCCGCGCGGCCGACAGTTGGGGTTGTCCGTCCGTCCGTTGCATTATCTTGAACGCAATGTCTCAGGAACGCCTGGAGGTAATTTCTTCAACTTTGGCACAAACGTCCACTTGGATTCCAGGATGACCTGATTAGATTTTGGTGGTCAGAGGTCAAGGTCATTGTAACCTCATGAAATGTTTTTGGCCATAACTCAAAAATTCATATGCTTATTATGACAATTTCACACAAATATATAACAGGATATAATTAAGAAATTATGACATTTTGGACAGACATGGATGTAAAGTGCAACTTCACTGGTTGGCTGGGGCATACAACTGCGTAATTCTTGTTTTTAAGCAGTCGTATTTTTAAAATGACCTTTACAAAGTTAGCAACAAGTCCTAGATTTCATTTTTTTGATTATATAACATTTAAGATATGTTATCTCATATTTCACCTCTGAGCTTATGCTGCTTTCCGCATCTTTCTGTATAAGCAAACAGGCAAAAGCCACACACACAGACCTCTGCAAAAAAAATAAACAAAAAAAATGTGAACAATTTATAAAGCATTTTGTTGTCTCTCCGTAGTGTTATTCAGAATCACCTTTCTGATATGCTGCATTGTGTGCCAAAGCAAGCAAAGGGTGCGTCTTCAGCCCAAATGAGCTGTATCTTTTTAATCCATTTACATACAGGACCACACGGATCTATCTAGTAATCTACTAATGCTCCTTTTCTTTTATTTACCTTTACCTCAGATGCCTTTCCATTCTACCCTACTGTATGCTGTGTCAACCTGAGCCAATGCATCAGAAAGTCACTACACCCTTGGGCTTAACAATTCCCTGTTTACTCTCTGTCAGTTGCACTCTTTTAAAGAAAATGCCTCTTCAGTGCTGTGTGATAGACTTGTTTTTGTCCAGGATCCATTGTGTCAAGCCTTGGATACTGCTGCATCATTAGCAGCCGGAGGGGAATGTGCTATATATATCTAAGAGTTGGGTCTATAAAAGGAGGGAGAGGAAAGAGCCAACTCACCTCCACCTTCTGAAGACCCAGGAGCAGGTATGCCTCTCATTTCAGAGGTTTTCCAAAACATATTTTCAGCATTTTTTTTTTATATCTTTTGATGTTACAAATAGATTAATTTAAGGAAAATATCCAGCACTCAAGAGGGGGAACCCAGTCTTTTTCATCTTTTTGATCAACATTCAATTTCTTGAAAATAAGAATGCAGTTATTCTAATAATAGAACTGGAATAATATGCCAGAATATCATATAAAATATCTTGAGTGTTTTTTCAGTAATCTTACTTTGGTTTTATTCTTCACTGTACATCGGCATCTTCTTTTTGTCCAGGAAAATGTTCGCATTTCTGATTTGCATCTTGACGCTGCAGCAAGTGCACTCTGCATGTGTTGTGGTGAGTAGCAGAGTTAAGAAATTTTGAATATTATAGGAAGTCGTAATACAATACGTTACATCCATAGGCTGGAAAGTATGTTTACTCAAGTATAGTACTTGAGTAGAGTTTTGAAGTACTAATACTGCACTGGGGTACTTTGATTTTGTGAGACTTTAGTATATTTTAGGCATAAATATTGTGTATTTAACTGTTGCTTAATTGAGTACTTTGCAGAATAAGGTTTTACACACAAACTAAATGGTGAGCCAATAAAACTTGATCCATTGCGAGTCTAATATAGGTCTGGACAATTTGAACTTCTAATATCATTATATTTGTTATATTATGGAAAATTACCTTTCAAATGTTTATTATTGATTTAATCACTTTTGGGGGGCTAATTAACTCTCTAATGGTTTTGTAGTGTTCATTTAGACAACACCAGAATTATGTATTCACATTTTTTTTTTAAATCCCACTTTCTCAAAGAAAAATATCTTAAATCAACAATGTGTGTAGCAGGAACAACTTATGTAACACTGTGAAAGAAACATCTTTTACACTTAGTACTTTTGCTTTTTTAAATGCTTTAAGTTTTAAAGTAAAATTTTACTTAAGTAAAGTGACATTTCCAGTGCTTGATTTTGCTCTTTATGGAGTGTATTTACTTTGTGCTACAAATACTTCTAAAGAAAGGATTTGATTATTTGTCACTCCACTGATGTCCTGATAAGAACTAATCTTAAATTTCTTCTCCTTTTCAAATGTACCTTTCTGCATGCCATGGTGTGTCCACAGCAAGGTAAGCACATTGTTAATGGCATCAGGTGTGTTTAACTTTACAGAAATACTTTTATTTTCCAGCATCAACTCTGAAACCATGCCAGTAAGTCTTCCACTTATGGGATTTGGTACAATCCTCTCAGTGTGTTCTTTTGTTATGTCAAGCCATTTCAGAGTAATTAAACCAGGATATGTTTGTGAGTCATAGCGTAGATATTAAGCCAACAGAGTAAATATCAGGCTGTATTTTATCTTTAATCTGTTGTTTACCCATTGATTGTAAGTGTGTGTGTGTCTGTGTGTGTGTGTGTGTGTGTGTGTGTGCGTGCGTGTAGACATTTGTACAGAAAACACAACGGTGCAGGCTGAGATCATTGACCATCACAATGCCTTCAGGAGAGCGGTTCAGCCTACTGCTTCGAACATGCTGATAATGGTCAGTCATGCTTTGTACTCGCACAATGAACGTGACTCAGGTAATGTTTGCTAATAATTCTCAGTATTTGTTTTCCCTCGCTTGTGGGGAGGGGAAAAAAAACAATAAAGTAGGTGAGGTCTTCTGCACGACGCCTTAAAATCATAAAAGTCTTGAGCAGCTTTTTAAAATCAGGGTTGTATAGTTTGATGATAAAGAGCTGACTCAACCTCTCAGCAAACTTCCCCTGATAGTTAAAGGTGCAGTGTGTGGGATTTAGCGGCATCTAGTGGTGAGGTTGCAGATTGCAACCAAATGAAACTTCTCCTGTGTGCCAAGCGTTTAAGGCAAGTTTATTTATATAGAACATTTCAGCAATAAGGCAATTCAAAGTGCTTTACATAAAACATTAAAACCATTGAGACAAAGTGCAAAATAATCACATTAAAAAAGGGCATTTAAATACAATTAAAAACAGTCATTAAAAGTCCAAGAGAATAGAAAATAAAAACAAGCTAAAATAGAATAAAGACAGGAATAAAATACAAGAATAGAAGTTACAGTGCAGTGGAAGAAATTATTTAATAAAAGGCAGCAGCAAACAGAAAAGTCTTCAGACTTGATTTAATAGAAGTGAGAGCTGCAGCTGACCTGCAGTTTTCTGGGAGTTTGTTCCAGATAAAAGCTGAACGCTGCTTCTCCATGTTTAGTTAGTAAGTTTGTTCCGGCTGGTGGGGGATGCTTGGTATTTCCTCAACAGATCTCAACATGGCGGCCGAGTCACAAACTTCCTCATTTTACAGCTAAACAGTACACTACAAGATGCTTCTGAAAACATTTGAGGCGAGAAATAGACATTACAGTAACAGAATATTGATTCATATTTGATCAGCGCTGCCTAGTTTGACCGTTTGGTCGGAGTTCGCGAGTGATTGACAGCCAGCTCTCATAAACAGCAGACCTCACCGGAGGACACAGAGGCACATGATTTTTTTCAGGTTACCTGTTACATGCACTACTGTCATAACTTTTTTTAATCATATTTGCTCCAATCTCGCCTACTTCAGCTTTAATTGGTTTGAGTGATCTTTAAGAAAAAAAAAAGGTAAACATTCTTTGATTTCAGCTTCTTATATGTGAACATTTTCTGGTTTCTTTACTCCTCCATGACAGTAAACTGAATATCTTTGAGTTGTGGACAAAACAAGACATTTGAGGAAGTCATCTTGAGATTTAGGAAACACTGATTGACATTTTTCACCATTTTCTGACATTTTATAAACTAAACAACTAATCGATTAATCGAGAAAATAATCAACAGATTAATCAACAATGAAAATAATTGTTGGTGGCAGCCCTATAGAAAAATATGATCACGCTAAAATGTCATTTTTATGTTTATTACAGTTACAGACAGAATAATATCAACATCTTGTAATCTATTCAATAGGGAGCCAAGACCAACCACTACAAATGCATTGTACTGTACACAGCTGAAAATATGTCAGTCAACAGGAGAATAAAAATGTTTTGTTTCCTTTCCAAAAGAGTTGAATGTCTGGAGGTGTAAGGTTTCTGCACAAGAGGAAAAAAAGGAAAAATCTCATGTTTATATTGGAACTTAGGTTTGGCTTTGGGCTGTATGGAAAGCACACCAGCTGGTCTCAACGGGGAAGCCCGCTTCAATCACAACCTTTTTCATATTTTAAAGGTTACTTACAGTGGAACATATTTTGAAATTACATCAGTCTTTCAAATCACAAATGATCCCATTTTCAAAACCAATATCTTGTGAGATATTGTTTTTTTTTTGCATAGTGGTTGTGGGTGTTTTAAAATGAAACTCTTGATTTGTTATGTTACTTGTTCTCTTTTTCTTTTATACAGAGCTACAGTGAGGAGGTAGCAGCCACTGCTCAGGCCTGGGTTGACAAATGTATTCTGGCTCATGGATCACCCAGCACCCGCATGCTCAATGGTATATTTGTCTTCCTTTATTCTTCCTCTCTCTTTTTAACCTTGCTCCACATATGCCAGGATCTTAGATAGCACATCAGAGGGGCATTCAACGTAAAGGTTCCCTGTGAACTGACTGATCTTGTGATTGATTGTCAGAGTCACAGTGAACATTATCTTATCTCCAGTCCTAATACTTTCTTTTAATAACAAATTACACATGCTAGGATATGTTATCATTAAGGAGATTATCATCAATAGGCCTTTTAATGAACCCTGTTTTATCTAAATAACTTAATCTACTGGGACATGGAAATAAAACTGTGTGTTTGCAGACGCCCATTAATCAGTGCTGCCATGTGTTTCTCACCAACGAGCAGGATATCAATTAGGTGAGAATCTGTTCTATTCATCCTCACCTTCCTTGTGGACGGACGTCATCAATGCCTGGCACAGCGAGGTATCACACTACCTGTATCCCAAAGGCTCCAGCAACGGCCAAGCTGTTGGTCATTACACACAGGTAACACCCAGCTGTTGCCAGGGTAACAGTAATGTGTTGACAAAGATAATTGTGGAAAACAAAGTATGTTGCAACAGTAATGCAATAACGACAGGTCATACAGTAATGTTGCTGCTTTGTTATTGGATGGTCACTTGTAATTAAATCGTCTATAATCAATATTTTTTATGAACAATGGATCAGATATAATGCAATAGTGATTTACCTACGGAGAATTATCACCTGACTCTGCAGTTCCCTTTATTGTGTTTGGTACACTCTCACTGATCTCATAGTGTTGTTTTCATCCGAGAGAGAGAATTTAGCAGCTAAAGATCCAGACATTTCCCTCAGGAGTTGGTAGAGACCAAAAGCAGAGCTAAAAGGAGAATATTAGAATATTGAACTTACATTCCATTAGATGACCAGCAACCATAGACTGTATATATAGATGGACGACATGTCTCCACTTCCTCCCACTGTACAGAAATGAAGCCAAAATATCCCGGATATGGTAGCTGCCATCGTAGTCTGTACGTAATCATAGACAACCTGTGTGGGTGTGACGTAGTTCATAGGGTGTTGTATCTCCCTAGTGTGTGTGTGCTAAAACCAAAGCGTGTGTGTGTTTATCACGGTAATGACGGTATTGCAAAATCCATGTCGTGGCAAATGTGACTCCGGTGATGGTGATGAAACCGGTATACCGACCACCCCTAACTTCCGAGTAAACTTCCGCATCCATTAGGCCCATAGAGCAAGCGCACATAGAGACCAGCCTCGGTCTGGGTCTCATTCACATGAACGGAGGAAGGAAAACAACTGTGACCTAATGATTTAAATAAGGGCTATTCAAGCGTTCTACATTTATGATCAAATTGACACGTTTTATTACACAGACTCGTGACGGTTATGGAAAGTTAAAGTTACATCTCCTCTCTCGTACAATTCCCGAGCCTCTGGCTGCGACTTCTTCACTCAGAGCAGCTGCCAATCATGACGTCTCATCCTCTTTTTATGGCATCAAATAACTAATTAAAACCAAACTTATCAAAAAATGAACACTTGAACATAGATCAGCGTGATAAGAACTACCTAAAATGACAGAAACCATCTTTGGTAAAAACTTAATTGACGTGTACTTTGACTTTTTAGTTTGGCCCATGTCCCATCCACTAACATGGAGAGGGCGGGATTTATGACCTATACTGCAGCCAGTCACCAGGGGCGACCGAGATGTTTTGGCTTCACTTTTCGGGAGCTGTCATGTCGTCCATCCTTATATACAGTCTATGCCAGAAACACAACTCTGAATGAATGCTAATGTTGCTCAGTCTCTGCTGAATGTGTAAATAAGAAACTGTTTGCTAACAAGTAGTTAGACCAATGAATTAATATTCATGACAGATGAAAGACTGTTTCTGTGGATTCTAGCTTTTCTAATGTTCCTAAATATAATATAAAAAAAATTGGAGAGATAGTTTTTTTTCAAAAAGCATTATTGTACCACCATAAGCATTCCTGTGTTTTAAAGAAGATGTATATTTTTTTATCTTTTAGCAAAGACAAATGGACTGTACCTTCACTACAAGTAAACCTACACAACAATTTCAATTTCAAGAACTGACAAGAATGAGATATTTTTATTTTTATTTTTGTTGTCAGGTGGTGTGGAACAGCTCCTACAAAGTTGGCTGTGGAGTGACATTGTGCCCTAACAACATCTATTTCTATGGCTGCCATTATTATCGAGCGTATGTGACCCTTATTCACCCTCCGCACCCATACAACTAATTTCTAGGAGAGCTTAACGGTGGTATAGGGCAAAAAATTTAATATGGAACTGTCTCAGTTCAGAAGTTAGTTCTGAGTCAAGTGAAGTTGGGTAAAAAACTGACAAGAGTCTAATTTATTCAACAGAGGAAACTTCAGAGGATGGCCACCTTATAAGCATGGAGCCCCCTGTGCTTCCTGTCCCAATCACTGTGAAGACAAACTCTGCAGTAAGTAACAGATATGACAAAAACAAATTGTGGATTCTTTGTATGGCAAATATATATTGCAAGGAATATTGTCTACTGAGGTAGGAAAAAGACAAGGTGCTAACCTCTTCATTGTTTTATTTCAGCCAACCCCTGTCCTTACATAAACAAATACATCAACTGTCCAACACTGAAAGACACGACTGGATGCAGCAATAAGCTAGTGTATGCCTGGTGTCCTGCTTCATGCAGATGCAAAGATGAAATCATTCCAATAGCCTAAAGATAAGTCTGCAAATTGTACTTAAACTGTTCAGACTACTTTCAACTTTGCTGGTTCTCTGTCTATGAAGCAAGCTACTGTAACTGTAATCAATTTCCTGTAAGCTTATAATAATATACCTATGACACAAGCAAATAACATCTATCTGGAAAAATGTGGTTTAGTGCTGATTGCCTTAAGTTTAAGGGATGTTTTGGGAGTGTTTTAAAAAATGAATCTCGAATCAAAACCTTCATCAGAGTTTTGTAAAATATTCCCAGTGTTTGATGCACATCATGTTGGATTTCACTTAACCTGCAGGAGCAGCAGGATGTCATATACTGTACTTAGGGGGGGACACATCTCAGTCAGTGTTATGAATTGCAGAAATGTGTCAGCACAAGCAGGAAATACAGTTCTACTGTTAATCCAACCAAGCACAAGATAATATAAATCAAAAATATTAATTCTACACATAATCATACAATAAAGACTATATAACATGAATGTCAAGTCAAGTCGATTTTATTTATATAGCCTAATATCACAAATTTGCCTCATGGGGCTTTACAATCTGTGCAGGATACGACATCCAATGTCTTTTATGACCTTTAAATCGGATAAAGAAAAAACAAAAAAAACTTTTAACTGGGCAAAAAAGAAGAAACCCCAGGAAGAGCAACAGAGGAGGGATCCCTCTCCCAGGACAGACACACGTGCAATAGATGTACAGAGTAACAACATCATGAAAATACAACATAGACACTTCATATGACTAAATTGATACATATAAAGTGAATATATATGAAAAGATGGATCCAGGAGGATATCGAGCAGCTTCCAGGTGTCGCCAGACAGATGGAGCCTGAGCGACACAACATGTAACCTAGAACAGTGCTTTTCAACTTGGGGTCGGGGGACCCCCAGGGGTCCTTGAGAGGGTTGCAGGGGGTCCCCAGAAAAAAGGGGAATAATTTATTTTCACTATAATTCCATCCATAAGTAACATAATGACAGAATGAATGACTATTTTGGTCATACACTGTCTGTAATAAAACATCTAAAAGCAAAACTCCTATCAGATGGGGGACGCTGGGACAAAATCTTTTGAACTGTCCGTGGTCAAATTTTTGTCAATTTAGAGGTCCTTGATGTGAAAAGGTTTGGGAACCACTGACCTAGAAAGCGGACATGCTACACAAACACACAAGAAGCAATCTCAAGCACATCGTTCACACAGATAGGAGACAAACAAACATACAAAGAGAGAGACAATATTAGCGTTGCTACTGTATATACATGCCAATAAAGCGTATTGAATTGAATTTTAATTGAGAAGAGGCTGAATCTCCTGGAGGACAGAGATGTGGAATGAGGCACCGGCAGTCAGCAGAGGCAGAGAGAGGTCATGAGACGCCCGACGGTCCAGCACAGAGGAGCCTGACTTAAAAGAGAGTAAAAGTAAAGAGGGAGGGAGGGGGATAGAGAGAGACAGACAGAAAGAAGCACACAGCATTGCTTGTGGGACACAAACAACGGAGAATTATTGAGAAGCGGTGGTTTAAAGTTATTATTATTCTTGTTGGCGGGACTACTATAGTAGGCTTAAATTATAAATTGAGACTGAGACCTGCCAGCTGTATAATAAAGTAATAAGTAACTAATTGAAAGTTAAGGCAAAAAGATGAGTTTTGAGCTTAGATTTAAAGGCCTCAACAGAAACAGACTGTCTGATTTCCATAGGGGGGTTATTCCAGAGGAAGGGGGCCCTGATAGGAAAAAGCCCTTTGGCCTGCTGACTTCTTTTTCACTCTGGGGACAGACAGAAGCCCTGATTAGAATATAAGGTTTAAGGAGATCACACAGGTAGGAAAGGACATGCCCATTTACAATTTTGTAGAACATCAGAAGCATCTTAAAGTCTGATCTGACATGGATCAGGAGCCAGTGCAATGAAGCTCATACTGTACATATTGATGTAAAAAACATGAATGATGCACGAATGCAAGTAGGGTAAATATCATCACAGCATTGCAACTTTCACAGGAAATGTTTTCCTCTCAAGACTTCAATGTAATTTTCTGTAAATATCAACTTTCCATAAATAAACAGCCATGTCATGTCATTGTGTCAGAAAATCTAGGATAACCCTAGATCAGTGGTACCAAGCCTGGGGTCGGGACCTCCACAAGGGTTTGCATGATAAATCTGAGCTAACTGGACAGGAACCAGAAATAGCATATTTGCAAGAGAAAATTGTATTTTTCCAGACATTTGCCTTTTTCCAGAGAATTATTGGATGATTTAATCTCTCCATGCCTCTGTACTTAAATACATTAAAAAAAATGGGTACACAGGCCAAAAAGGCTGGAAGCCACTGGTCTAGATATTCAAATTTGGCTAAAATAAACTTTGACTAGCAGTGTATTGTCAGAAGAGGACAGGATAACAAGAAAATCTGCACTACACTATAACAAAAACAATCAATAACCCTTGTACACCAGCAGATGGCTCTGTTGTACAACTCACCATACCTCTTGCCCTTGTATGCCAAAATTTATCTGCCTTCATCTCAACCAGTGGCCTATGAATAAAATGCATTAAATCATGTAGGACAATGTTATGCCTCATCACTCAGTCTCTGTGTCTCTTATACAATAGGCTAAAGTATTAAGCAATATGATCTACATGTAAAGCATGTGCTCTACCATGTGTGGCTAATATTTCTGTTTGGTCACTAGATTAATGTTCAGGTTTCACAAGAAGAGCACATGAGGTTGTTATTCAGTGAAGGCGAGATTAGTTCATCGTCTCCATGCACTGTCCACATAAAGAGGAAGAAATGACACACAATGTGACTCAAAACAAAAAAAAAGTCATGTGAGCCTTTCTGGGAGATAATGTCTGTCCTTTAGAGATGTCATAGCTTCTGAATAAAGCTGAAATCAACAGCAACAATATTAATTATACAGAAAAGAAGATGTTCTAAAGGCACACTTATGCTGGTTTGAAACTACTGTTACCACCCTGATTTATACCCAGTGAGGTTTTAATCCAATAAAGGCTTTTAGTGTAATTTTTCTTTTGCTCTGTTTAAGAGTGCTTGAAGATCTTCTTTTCTGTGATCAGCTTTTTTTTGTTTATCTTCAAGAGCACTTTAAGTTTCCTGGACTTATTACATGTGAAAGTGACTCAGGAGTTGGTCCCTTTTAATATGACTTCTTTCATCTGACTTTTGTGCTGTTTTGTATGTATATTCCTGTTGACTTTTGTGTTTTGTGCTGTTTTGTATGTATATTCTTGTTGACTTTTGTGCTGTTTTATGTATTTTCTTGTTGACTTTTGTGTTGTTTTATGTATCTTCTTGTTGACTTTTGTGTTGTTTTATCTGTTTCCTTGTTGACTTTTGTGCTGTTTTGTATGCATTTCCTTGTTGACTTTTGGGCTATGTTGTATGTATTTGTTTGTTGATTTTTGTGCTATTTTGTATGTATTTTCGTGACTTGTGTTGTTTTCTATGCATTTTCATGACTTGTGTGTTGTTTTGTATGTATTTTCTTGTTGACTTGTGTGTTTTGTATGTAATTCATTGTTGACTTGTGTGTATTTTAAAGTCCCACCTAAGGTCTTAAACCATGAATGGTGTGGTATTGGGCCATATGCTATAACCTATCCTACTTGTCCCTATACAATCAAAGGACAGCCTATGCTACTAAAAAAACTGTCAAAAATACAGAAGATATCCATTGAGTGAATAATATGAAACATTTTTGTGGTGTCCAGACAAAAGTCCTTTATAAACATTAAGGTACAACAGTATATGAGTATACAGGTCTATCTGTACCGCAGGAAAGTAAGAGGGGGCGTTTCTTGCTTGAAAAAATAATTAGGCTTGATTGACAACACGGGCTGTTTTGCCCACTTTGTTCTTCGGTAGCGACTGAGTCCTCTGAGTGACGGTCTGTAAAGATGTACTGCTCCGCGAGACACTTAAGGGCAAGTGTTATAACATGTTAACGTAACAACTAACGTTACTGTTAGTTGACTGAAGCGGGAAGAAACGTCTTCCTTTGTTTGCTAACCAGGCTAACAACCGGGGTTGTATTGACTGGACTTTGAGTTGGATGTGAAAACTAACTTCACCGAGCTAGCGAGTGAGGTAAGATAGCTGCTGAGCTAACTAGCTCAGCACACCACAAGCAGCACAGACAGCAAACGGTTGTCTGTTTGCTCAGTTGCAGCAACAACTTAGAAGGAAGACAGTCCTTCCCATGGAGACAAGGCACTTCAAAAGGCAAGTAACGTTATATAAAGCTAAGTTACCGTACGTTACAGCAAGCGAATCATCAGTCTTGTGGGAGAGTTGATTGAATTGACAACTTGACATGCTTTTAATATAATTTAACTTAACGTTACCGACTACTGCTTCACTGGAGAGGGGGGGATTACTACGGTTAAAGGCAACACTATGGTGAAAATATTGGAAATGGGCTAAAAAGGGTCAACTTATTGAAAAATGCAACAACGTCCGATCAAATAGTGAAGTACGTCGGTTGTATGCGTTTTATCATGCTGCATTTACGGTGACAGCGTTATCTGAATGTCAGTTAACATCCGCTTTCAGTGAACATGAAATGTGGGTAATGTTACTGAACGTTTTTCCTATAGCTTTACAACGCTAAATAGCTGCTGCTATTAACGTAACTGCTCTTACTAATGTCAGGTTGCCTAATTATGCTAATCGCTGTGGTGTTTTGTCTTTACAGCGCACAGTGCACGGAGCAAGCCCCTCTGTCTGTAGGAACCTGACCGATATGTTCACCGAGAGATGATGATATGGCAGAATTGCGTGCAAATGTTACGAGGCAATAGGCCAGGCAGGAAATTGGAGTAAAGCTGAAACATAAGGCTTTGCTACCCGGCAGCTTGTGGGTGTGTGTGTGTGCTCGAAGTGCCTATGGCGGAGTTTGGGGAGGACGGCAGCCTGACTCCATTGAATCTTGGGGGTACGGCCGTGCCCAGCGACGAAGCAGCTGGCAAGACGCATTGCGAAGTGTCGGTCTTGAATGGAGACTGTTGGATATCGGAAAATATGGTCGGTTCAGGATCCCTCGTCGCACCTGGCAGCCAAGCCGGGGTGGATACAGCCAATACCTCTGTCGGATTGGATGCCAAATCTGAAATACCACGCAGGAGCAGCATTATCAAGGTAAACATTGAAGTTAAAGTGTCGTTGTTATGCCATTCATTCTGGTGAGCTAGCTTGCACATCTACCCTGCACATAGAATTTTGGAAGTTACACTGCACAACCCCTGCTCTAATTTAATTAGTCTCTTTTACATGCATCTTTTGCCTCCTTTTCACTAACCTCGCCTATTACATGGTTACACGTAACATTTCAGTGAAATACGTGGTTTCACAATACAGGCCGGTAATGGGATAACCAGAAGCACATCCTGTACTTTGTCTGAATATTTTGCATTGAATGTGTACAGCAGAGCTTCTGCTTATTTGATCTTGAATGTCAGTAATCTAGCTAAATGTGCATGCCTGTAGAGACAAGATAAGATAGGATGATCTTTATTGTTCCCAGAAGGGGGAAATATAGTAGCAACAGCAGAGAAGTACAGGAATAAAGCAGTGAAATATGTGAAAAGGGGTATATACACAGCTGCAATTACACACAATAAAAAGCATGTGGTGGAAGGTACTATGTTCATTATACAAATAATATAGACTAAAACAGATATGTTTAATAGATATTTGATTGCACATGGATAAAAGTGGAGGTTAATGGGATAATGTTTTTCTAGAGAGCAGCAAAGACAGCAAATAACATGCCATAAAATATTGCACTTAAGAGAGAATGAGAGGACGTGTCCATAAAGTGAATAGCAGTATATACAGTTCAGACTGTTCAGTACAGCAGCAAAGAATGTACAATGAAAGTAATGGTGACTACTGGCAATAAAATAACATGCAGGGGTCCTGAATGTTTTATATATTGACCTCACATTAGGGGTGTAACGATCCATCCATCTGGATCGATATATCTATTGAATGATCAACGATCCAATATCAACGATGCAGAGTGAAAACATCAATACATATCATCTTTAAGACGTGCCTTTATTTTTAAATTCACACAATTTAACCATTTCGTTCAAGCGCACCTCCTTCCTAAACATCCAAGCCACGTAGCTTCCGTTATGCTTTCCGCAAGGACGGCTGCACGGACATGAGCTGACGTGGAACCATGACGAGAAAACGAGCATCGTTAGCGAGCAGTGCTAGCAGCGTTAAGTTAGCGAGTGTGCAAAAGAGAGCATGTCTGTAAGGTGAGTAGCAGTAATTTTATAGCTGTGAACGTAGCAGTGCAGTGTTTGTAAGTTAGAGTTTATTAGTCGGCGAATAAATGCTACAGCTCCTCAAGACCCAAGCTGAGTTCCTGTGCCTTGCTTGCTACCTGCGGGCTAAAGTGAATGGGGTTAGCCCCGAAATTAGCAATACCTTCAGCTCAGGCTCACTTAAGGTGGGCTGTTAAGGTGGACTAGCTATTCTCATTTTATTGACAAGCCGCTCACCAGCATAGAGCAGCAAGTAGACCTCCAACAAGGAGGTCTGTTTTTATTAAAAATAATAGATGTTTTTCATTCAAATGTCTGGAAGAGCCCAGTAATAAAATTGTCAAATCATATTTTAGTTGCTTTTTGTGAGTTGATATAAATGTAACTGATTGTGTTAAATGGGCATATGATATTATCTCATATAGATCGCAGACCCCTGAATTCAATCAAATCGAAATCTTATCGTGGCAGACTGTGTGATATCGGCAAATAATGTATCGTTGTCCAGAGAATCAAAATAATATTGTATCATGATGAAAATGGGGAATAACACCACTACCTCACATACGCACAGATTAATGATAGGGTCTGCCTTAACATTGTTAAAGCGTTATACTGTTAATATGAATATAGTAGCGAGTAGTACAATAAAATATCTCATATTGCCAGAAAAGAAACATAGGTGATAAGAGAAAATCCCCGAGCAAGACACTCTAGTCTTAACCTGCTCCAGGTGCTGATCCTGGGTGCTCTTATGACTGCTGAAATGCATACATGTACACGTTTCAGAGGGATATTAAATAACGTACCTTTAACAGACTAATGTATATAAAAAAAAATGTGATTCTGACTTGCCTGACTTGTCTAAAGCTTGCACTTTAGTATACTCATTTTACGGGTATGGACGTTGGGAGCATTGCTTAAGGAGTAACAAAGATGATGACACTTCCTCACATTGCATCAATCTACTGTATGTTGAAAGCCTCCGAGACATTGTCTGTAGCTAATGTTAGCAACTCTGTAATGTAAGTCTTGCCTCTGCTGCTGTAGCTGTCATAATGTCAGCCATAAAAATGTAATGGAACAAGTTTGAAAATGGTGAAGGGGAGTTACCTGGCTGTACTGAACAAAGGATTCATTATTCTTTACATTATTCTTCACATTAACTGTACTCTCGTACCCCTACAGAAGATTACCGTGGCATAGAAATCCTGAGAGATGTCAGAAATGTATGGCTCTTATTTTGATGTTGTTTGCATTTGGCTTTTAGAGGTCAGCAAATTAGTAGTCAGACTCAAGATTTCATTCCCTCGAGGGCCAGCTAGATTTAAAATGCATGAGCTGTGTAAGGAATTTGTCGAGAAGCACTTTTAAATGGCAGTATCTGGTGTGTTTGAGTGAATTTGGCTTTATCGTTTATTACCATGTGCACAATCAATACCATTATTAGGTCTATGTTTTGATGCTTCAGAGAGATTTCTCTGCTATAGGTACATTCTCTGGCAGTGGACGGGGTTCAGCTGCTCACGTTTTCGCCGGCAGGTTTTACAGGCAACACATTCTTGGCACATTGTGGGTGTTGAACTTTGAGGTGCCCTCTGCCTGGAGATTGATGGGGGTAATATTGACATTTCTGCCTTGTAAAGTTCTAAGTAATCTCTCACTTCAAAAGGACCTGTCTCTGTTCCCAGGCCATTTGAGCATGATCTGATTCAGTGATGTGTCCACTCCTGTGAGCTATAGGCTCTGTCGAACCACGTGGAAGCTTATTTGAATAAGAGAAATGTCAATCAATTTTTGACTCCTTTTTAAGACATTTTGGATTGAACTCAAAACCTGTTTCAAAAGAATAGACTGAGAAAGGCTTCTTTATATAACATATTACTTTGAAAACCTCTCATTGCTGTTACTGTTAAGACGTGATAAATAAACGAAAATGTGAAATACTAGCCTGCGAATATTATATGTCTTATATGTATATTTTATTGTGAAAGGTAAGAACAGTGGAGAGTGGAGAGTGGATCTGGTCTGCACTGCTTTTGTCAAGGTTGAAAGGAGTAATAAAGTTTGCCATCCTTGTTCGGACCATGGTACCTTAGTGTTGTTGTTTCATAAATATCGCTATACCCATTCCGCACAACGTGATAGTTTTATGCCTTTATTCACGGTGCGAAAGCTCAGAAAATCGACTTCGTTCCGAAAAAAAAACGTCATCGCTTCTTGTAATATTCACGTTCTGTGTGAAAGTACTCATGACAAAAACAACAGTTTGAAAAAATATATTTATGTGCGAATTAATCACACGAAAAAAACGCTGCCAGTCCTTAAAGGCCTTTACACATCGACTTTGGAAACATCATGCATTTAGAAAGAACATTTTGTGAATTTTAAATTGAAATGAATCAATCTGATGCACTTTGAGGGACAAATTAAGAGGCTTGATCTATGAAGAACGTTGTGCTCTTGCAAACAATTCTGTGCACTAGTAAACATTTAATCATCATCACATTGGTTGTATAGATATGAATGATGACACGGTAAAAAAGTCACCCACAAAGCATGGTAAACGAGACGGGGTCCGCGTTTCAAGACGGGTTGGGTGGGTTGCCGACATCGCCAAAGACCACGCACTGGTCAGTCTGGCCAGGTTGACAGTTGCGCCGAGAGCAGGGGGCCCCATCTCTCCCTGCAGGGAGAGAGGGCACAACGAGTCCACAGCTCGGGTGTTACAGCTAGCAAAAGCGCAACACTGTAAAGGAAAGGAGTGCGCTGAATTCATAACAAGACAAACCGAGAATGCGGCACAATAATTATTTTATCTTGATTATCTTGTTTTCATAATTGTTGGAAGCCAAAATCTTAATTGAAAATAAAATGTGATTAATTGCCCAGTCCTATGTCCAATTTATTGAACTGGTCCAGAGGTGTCGACATTGGTTGTCCAGTGCCAGGGTATCCATGCAGACAAGAAATCATTCTAAAATGCTCATTGACCTAAATTCAATAAGTGCCATATGAGACTACACAATGAAAGCCTTTATGACAAGGCATAAGAAATAAGGGAAATGCACAACGAGTCAGTTTGAAATGATTTTGTGGCGTTTGCTTAGCAACACAGATGGAACAACATCCAGTGAGTCACAACAGAGATGATGATTTCTGATTGGTTGAAGCCAAATTGAATGTCATGTTAAGTTAGCAAGACAACATGGACTTTTACCAAGGTTTGGCTTGATGCAGGAAGTGCAGTTCTTAATCAAGATAGAAAAAATATCATCCATAATAGTTATGTAATGCTACTTAAACACCGGCAAACCGAAAATATTCTGTTCATATTCTGAATTGACTGGCTTGGAAGTGATTTCGACTTCACTGATGTAACACTGCCACGTTACATAAACACGTGGAGACAGTGAACAGTCATTTAAAAAATGGAATAAGCATGATCAGTTAATGTGGCTTTGGATAGAGAAAATAAAAATGTTATAGCTAGGTCTGTCACAATAATTACTATATACTTACCGTACGATATACGGACATGACCTAAGAATGTCACCAACACTTTAGCCAACATGGTGCCACAATAAACAGCAGTGTTTTCCCTACCATTATAAGACTGCGCAGACTTTGAACATTTTGTTAACTGAGCCTGAGAGTCCATTTTATTTATTGTTGTGTGGTTTTATTTTATTTAAGTTTTATTTATTTAGGATATTTTAATGTTTTTATTCCAATTCCCATGTCTGAATATCTTTAAGAATTAAAAGTTCATTGCTCTTTGAAAAGGTGTACTTGCATTATTATGCTATTATATTATCATTATAGCAGTAGCATAAAATGGTCTTGAAATGACAATAATATTGTTTATCGCAATTATTTCATGGACAATATATCGCCCATACAAAATTAGTTATCCTGACAGGCCTTTAATTGTGTGAAGTCAAAACTTAGAATTTCCTATCTGAAGGCTATTAATGAAATCAAGTATGCAGCAAGCTGTGCCCTTGTCTGCGTGCCAATATTTTCTTGAAGGCGGTTGTTTTTGTTTTTGACAGCTGTGACTGATCGAATATTGCACTGAGACGGTGGTTGTGAAGGGTTGTACCAGTGTTAACAAGGCAGCCTGTTTCACACTGCCAGTTAGACCTCTCAGTTCTTGTTAAACTGCTTCTCTGAAGAGATGAGAGGATGTGGTCGGAACAACACCAACCACATTCTCATAGTAACAGCTGTAATACTTAGCGCTAACCTGGCTTCTATGAAGGTTTCTGTTGAACATATTTGGTGGTGAGGGTGTGTAGGCATGTGTGTGTGGTGAGAGCGTACAAGCTAATGGTACATCTAAACTGGCATGTTGAGACCTTTCTTCCAAAATTGTATGTGCAGTGAAAAAAAGTGAAGCTTGCAGTCCTTGGTTGACAAAATAGCACCTCTGCAGATCTTGTAATTTGATGGTTGCTGAATACTGAACTTAAAGTGTTACTCCACCCAAAATCTACACTCACCCTCCCACTCATCCTTCCGTAAAGTACCAATACACCAACAGAAGCTTCTCCAAAACTGTCACTGTCCATGTGTATGCTCAGTATATTTCAATCTGATGTTTTTATAAAGATATCGCCAAATACATTACATCTGTGTCTGTCGCCCCCCCCCCCCCAATGAAACATGGTGGCTCTTTGGCAAAGTCGCATAATGACTTTTTGGGACGTGCTGAGCATATGGATTACAATAGAAAAGAGTATTCTGTTGCAGGAGTGGTTAGATAATTATTTGTGGATATGTAGCATCCAAAACTTGCAGCAGAGTGTCAACCTTCTGTTGACACGTGTTTCTGGTCCTATGCACACAGCTCACACCGGCATCGCTCGTAGGTAAAGCAAAAAGGGGTTTTATTGATCCACTTTCCCTCGTACAAGTTGGTGAAAACAAAAACATTACTGTCCAAAAATGCCGCTTACCAGTCCACAGGTTAATTCACAACTGGTTCCACAACGTAATCCACACAAAACAGTCGGAGAACTCTGCGGCTCCACTCTGCCCAGTCGCTACTATCTGCCGCAAACTAACTGCTGCAAAGTGTACTTAAAGTGCCGGCAGTCTGTCCTAAAGGCACTTATGTGTATTTCTTGTAGTAACAAATAATAAAACATAAATATAATATTCAAAGTAGAAACACATGAGTAAATATCAACATGTAATATTTAACTACAAATTGACTTTGGCTCTTACAGGATATTTTGATTCTTTGGAAACCATTTTAACTGACATGTTTTCAAGTTGACCAAAACCTATGACCACATCCACTCTATGAAAGATGAAACTACCCACTTTTAACAGCCATCTTTCAAACCTCCACAATGTGATTTTGAGTGGAGTACCACATTTACGATAACCCTCTTTACTTCAGAAATCAAATAGTACAGTAATAACTCCATTAAGGAGGCAATGTTTCCAGTCCTGTGTTTGTTTGTTACTCAGCGGAATATTTTAAAAAACTTGAATGGAAAAGTCATTTACTCCATAACTGTACATCGCCATTGTTCTGATGTCAAAATAAAAACATTTAGAGATATGTACAGCTTTGCCAGAGGTGTGCAGACTTTGAGTGCTTTGCTTTGAATTCTAACTTTTCAAATGAGGTAGGTTAACTGCTGTATGAAAGATAGAGCAGCGTATGTTTAGGTTACATAGAGACTATGTAATACATGGCTTAGGTGTTTAATAGTCCATTTTAAACTTTGTCTTCTCCAGTAAATTGTAACAGTGTTGTATAACTGTGGCCAGTGGCAAGAGAAATAATGAGCCTGTGGCTACACTTGTCTTTTCTTCACACCTCACGTCTCACCTCAGATCGTCTTGACCAAAGAGGATCTTCGCATTGCTTGGTGAATAACACTTATTTCACAGCTCTGGTAGGAGAGGAAAACAAGCTCAGTTTGTGATATCACCCTGTTAAAAGGGAAAACAATATGGTATTAATATGGTGGACCAGCAGTGCTGCGAGGCCAAGACAGGTTTCTCCATAGGAATCATCATATTGTATCATATCATTCAGTCAGGCTTCGGTCAGCCTGCTTTCCTCAGACTGTGCATCATTGCAGAATTATTTTGATGAGCTTGATTTTTAGCATCTGTAAAAGGATAACAGAATGTTTGCTCCTGTTAAGGCAACAGCAAAGAAAAGCAAAATTAACAGTTCACACTATTATTTGAAATAAGACTGCTGGGAAAGTTGGATTCCCTTTTGAATTCGCCTCTTAAATGTGTTTAGAGGTGAACTCTTGTACTAGCAATGAGGAGCAAAGACATATTAAAGCTCAAAAGTTTGTATTTGATATATAATGTAGTTGTTAGTTGTGTTGGTAACTTTGCCATGAAGTCTTAGAAATATTGACTCCCCTTTGGCGCTTTCCTACTGTTCCTTTTCAACTTTGGCTTTTTGTGCCAAAACCATCAGTAATTTCTTTGTCAGATTTCAGAAAGTTTCTACACTACATCTTTGCATGCTACATCGTGCATACCTACATTTGCATTTGACAGTAATGATTTTAGATCTTTTTAGATCAGCTTTAAGACTTGGCACAGTTGAAAGTCAGTGTTGGGTGGTAGATTTACTTTGAATACTTATTATGAATATATATTGATAATCAAGTGTTTTGGGAGTGCTTTTCCTTGAAGTTTTGAAGTGATAAAATGTTAAATCATAACTTTAAGTAAAAGGAAGCTTTCAAAATGTCTACTGTATATCAAGTACTTTGTGCTGCACACCGTTAATGCTAATGTAGTCATCAGTGTTCACCATGTGTTTAAAAAACTTCCAAACAAATGTTTCCATTCTGCAGTCTGAATAATTGTGGTAAATAATTACTGGTGTATATGCTACAGTACATTTGTCCAAGTAAGCACATTTACTGAAATGTGTAAATGTAGTGATTACTTGTCCTATTTCTTTTAGAATCAAATAGACAAATGAAGCAAGGAAAATTTATTGGAGTACTACAGTGTGAAACAGAACCTCTCAATACTGTTGAAGTTGCCTTGGACCAGAACTTGATAGTACTCACACTGAGCGTCCATGCTCAGCAAAAAGTCTACTGCACATTGTCTTTTATTGAAAAGGGTGGCATTAAGTTCCCATTAAGAATGTGGTTGTGTAAATGTTGTTGATATTGCCTAACATTGTCAAATTAATTATTCATAATGTCACTCTAGGAACTGCCACTTGAAGCTAGGGTAGGCAATTTATCATTGAAGCATGTTTTGTTATTTGTTGAAATTCTATTTACTGACAGCAATCAATAAATCAAATGCTCTGACAAAAAAAGAAAAAAATCTGGTATCTGTGTCTGTCGCAGGAGTGTAATACTGTAAGCCTGTCCAATCATTTTATTCAGCCCGCATGAAATGATTGGATGGCCTACCCGCCTATCTACCGACCTGATTCGACAATCTGGTAGCTTGACAGCCGTGAGTACTAACACTTGCCATGTTCGTTGTTTACGTTCATTATGATAATGTTACCTGTAGGTGTTTTTATGCCTCTGCGCCGGCGATACCGTGACCAGGGGCATTATGTTTTTTGGGTTGTCTGTCCGGTCCATTCTCGTAAAGGCGATATTTCAGGAACCCCTTGAGGGTTTCGAATTTGGCACAAACGTCCACCTGGACTCAAGGATAAGCTGATTATATTTTGGTGGTCAAGGTCACTGTGACCTCACAAAACACGTTTTTGGCTATAACACAAGAATGCAAATGCTTATTATGACAATTTTACACAAATGTCTAATAGGATAAATGACGAAGTGTTGACATTTTCGACAGACATGGATGTAAACTGCAACATGACTGGTTGGCAGAGGCATACAACCTCGAGGCGGTAATTCTAGTCTTACACGTGAATGAGACATGAGGTAGTTGGATACGATTAGTGATGACAACGATGCACTGCGCTCCTCACGCAGTACGCTTTCATGTGTTTTTGGAAGGAAGCCTGAAGGGAGGGGCTGGGATTGTTTTGGTTGGATACTTTCACAATCTGGCTTACTCATGCTGGTTTCTCCAAAGTTGCCTAACCTAGCTTTAAGCGTTATTACTGTATTATACAATCATTTAGCCTAAATCTTCCAACCACAGATTGTTGTTTAACCCAAACTATCTTTGAGCAATGTAGCTTGCATGCTTGCGTGTAATCCAGTTGGCCAACCTAATGCCACTGGCAGTTGATGGGGTAATGTATTAAAGATCTTTTGACAGCCATCCTTGATGCAGGCAGAGTCCTACTGCTGTCTCACATTCACTCATTGTGTCTGCATGTGTTCAAGGCGACTCGCAGCAGCAGTCATCAGTTGCTTAACTGAATCATTGCTTAATCATTTGTCAGCTCAGGTGTCACTGATTTACACATGTGCTGCTTGCCTCACACAGGTATTTCAAGGGTAGCTCAAATGACTTGGCAGTAATTACAATTGTGACTCATTAATGGGAAAGGTAGTTCTATGCCTTTATGATGAGTTGTATTAACATTTTACTGTAATAAGCAATGAAGCACAGAAAAGAGAACACGTATTTAAACAATTAACATTGAGTTTTATTATCAATAATTACGTTTCTACGCCGCTATCATAGTATAGTAGAATCCACAGAATCAAGGCTGTGACTCTGATGTCGATATTTAATTAGTTGAGAGAAAATGCAGGGCTGTCTGTCACTCCTAAAATGTATGTTTATTAAAAATACTGCTCTCACAGGTTCATGGAAACACAGTCTTTGCTTGTGAAGCTCAGTGTTGATTGAAGTTTTATAATTTAACTGTTGTTGATATGGTCTACTTTGATAGTAATTGCTGTAGAATAGAGCTGCAATGATTAGTTATTTAGTCAATTGACAAAATTAATTGACAACTATTTTTTATAATGGCTTAAATTCTTCTCTTTCAAAGCCCTATATATTTAATTGGTTAGATATGAAATGCTCCGACGTTATCAATTCTGTTTTTGGTAACGGAGAATTTCTCTCCGTAGGTAACGTTAGCTGTGTGCGGGGCGGAGCAGCTCTCACATGCACGCTGCTGCAGCGCAGACACACTATAGAGTAGTAGCAACTATGACGGAGAAAACTAAACTTATAAAGCGTGATTACACTTTACTAGAGTTGATGCTGACAATGCTTGTCATAAGTACAAGTTTGCGTGTGAGGACGGAAACACGAGCAATTTGTCGAAACATTTAGCAAAAAGTTCACTTCCTCATTAAACGTCTCTACGGGTCCTTCACAGCCTCTATGACGTCACTGGCCTGCGTAGTCCGCAGCATAGCAGATGTGAGCAGCAGGCTGTGTAATACGAGTGAACAAAGTTATTATTATTTTTTGATCAATTAGATTATGGCCATAGAGCTTGTAACAGTGTCTGTCAACATTTTGAGTAGTTTTCAAAGCAAAAATGTGCAAACATTTGACGGTCCTAGCTTCTTAAATGTGATACATCTTTGCTATTCCTCGTCTTAACATTATAATGGAATATCTTTGGGTTTTAGACTGTTGGTTGGACAAAACAAGATGTGATGACACTAGCCTAGCCTAGTTCTAGGAAACTGTGATGGGCATTTTCCACAAATATTTGTTAGCTGCAGGCCTACTGTACACCATCTCGTATCTCTTAGTAGGGCTTAATTAAGGCCCGAGCACGAACGAAGTGCAAGGAAACCTATTGTTTTTCTAAAGATTATTTTTCCGCTGCGAGATCGCATTTTTTAGGCGCTTCGGATGCACGAAACCTCACGAAAATTGGAATACGCATCAGAACTGGCGAAAATTGCAAAGTTCTGGTATGATTGGGCTCAGGTGATGCCGTCGGGCTCCATAGCGCCCCCTAATGCTTGGAAGGCCATAGTTTGAACAAAGTTTATCCTATATTCATGAAATTTGGTAGGCACATCCCGCTTATTATTTCAGACATATTTCTCATTGGGTTTCATTAGCTCCGCCCACCCGGAGGTCGGCCATTTTTAATTTTGTGCGTTTTTCATTTATTTTATGCATACTTTTACATACTCCTAGAGAGTTTATCGGATTTGCGTCAAATTTGGGTGGTATAACCCTCAAACTAATGTGACGCTAAATTGTGAACGAATTTTTAATCGCTCGAACGGTGATGTCATAGGTCATGTGAGAAGACATTTTATCACTTTAAAGGTATGTAACTTTATGATACTCCTCCTAGAGGATTCAAGAGATCCATCTCAAAGTCGGGCAGAAGAATCTCGACACCTTCACGATGCAAAATTGCGAAGCTTTTTTTTCCCGCGAAACGGCGTTGTTGTGGCGGCGCGATGAATTTCGATGTTTCGACATGACACAGGAGGCTGTTGTAACTTGACTTTACATATCTATATGATACTTACAATCTGCCCCAAATTTCACAAGCGGGATAAGAGTCCAGGCCTGAAGACATATATGTGTCATTATGAGTCCTGATAGTCATAGCGCCAGCTACAGGAAACAGGAAGGTGTTGTAAATTGACTAAACATTGTCCAATCTGCCCGAAACTTGACATGTTTTATGAGAGTCCCGGCCTGAAGACATATCCGTGCCATTATGAGTAATAGTCATAGCGCCACCTACAGGAAACAGGACGTTGCTGTAAATTGACTATACATTGTCCAATCAGCCCTAAACTTGACATGTTTTATAACAGTCTTTAGCGCCAAATGCAGAAAATACCCTCTAACTGTTGCGTGCAGTATCTGACTTTCATGGAAATGCACGGCAGTGGGTACCCCCGACGTGCGCAAAGGGGCAACGCTGCTTGCAGCTTTAATTTTTTATATTTTCTTTGGGTGACAATTGTCATTTCCTCCACACACCAAATTTAATAAGACTGCCCATGCGATTCTCAACCATGAGAAACTTGAGTGTTTATATTATCCCTACCACTGTTTACTTAAGTCTTCTCTCATTGTAATTTGATCTAGAAACTTAATCTGGTTGACTTTACACACTGGAAAGTCCTGCAAAAGTCTAGTTCTGTTTGCAAGTAACGTGTTAACATGGAACAAGCTATTTTGTGGGAAATGTGTATATCATACTAAGCATAATGTAGCACTATATTAACATTGTTATGAATTTGTTACATTAATATACTCTTATATTAATTGTATTTAATTCCTAGAGGAAATATCCTGTTTTGATTTGATTGGAGTAAGATTGACCAATCAGTTGTTATTCCCAGTGACTCAGCATTGTCCTGCAATGCTGTCCAACTTTAAGAGGCTCCTAGGATGAATCAGCTAAGCTGTTTTGTAACAGTGACAATGTTGGCTGTGAAAATCTTATGAAATTGGCAGTTAATATGTTAATTTTACTCACAGTGCAGGCAGAGCATTTGAAGCCTGCCAGTGTTCTGAAACTGTCTCGTCGAGGATGCCTTATCAGATCCTGAGCTGTGCTGATGCAGTTCACTCTCTCCTCCCTGAGTCTGAACTGTGACATGATAATTGTGCTTGATTATTCCCCGGTTGAGGTCTGATCGGAATGTGAATAAGATCATTTTCAGCTTTGCAGTGTTGACCTGACTTGAATAATGTAAAAATGCTTTGAAGTCTGACCTGATTGAACAATTAAGTGGTGAACACTAACCATGCTTCACCACTGTAACCTTTGCACAACTCATCAATACATGGGTAAAAAGTTCCTATAGTTATGTTTAGAGGTCGACCGATATGGGTTTTTTATGGCCGATGCCGATTTTTTTTTTTACAGAATCAGGACAGCCGATGGCCGATATGTGATGCCGATTTTTTTTGCCGATATGTTTGGCTGGTTTTCTTTTTTTCCTCCATCTGATAAAATATAACAGCTTAATAATAACAAATGATCCACAAAATTTCTTAACTTAAGTAAACATTTATTGAACAACACTTATGGTCTGTCTCTCCAATCTGCCTTTTGTGTCTGCACTGCAGTGCATATTTTATTTTATTTTGTGCATGATGGTTAATAGTAGTAATAGTACAGGGCTCAAAACCTTTAAGCACCTTTCCAAAACTGTCCTAAAGCATGTTTTTTTATTTGTTTGTTGACAGACACTGTTACAAGCTATATGGCCATAATCTAATTGATCAGAAAATAATAATAACTTTGTTCACTCGTATTACACAGCCTGCTGCTCATAGACACGTTTAATGAGGAAGTGAACTTTTTGCTAAATGTTTCGACAAATTGCTCGTGTCCTCACACGCAAACTTGCACTTATGACAAGCATTGTCAGTATCAACTCTGGTAAAGTGTAATCACGCTTCATAAGTTTAGTTTTCTCCGTCATAGTTACTAAGAGTAGAAGCTCTGTGTGTGTGTCTGCGCTGCTGCAGCAGCGTGTATGTGAAAGCTGCTCCGCCCCGCACACAGCTAACGTTACCTACGGAGAGAAATTCTCCGTTACCAAAAACAGAATTGATTACGTCGGAGTTTATTAATACTACGGGCTGTAATAATTTACCAGGTAGCTGGTTGGAGGCTCGCTTAATACCGTTCCAAAGTATTTTCTCTCCAAAACTAAAATTTCATATCTAACCAATTAAATATATAGGGCTTTGAAAGAGAAGAATTTAAGCCTACCGGTTTCTCCCGGCAGAATGGCAATTTGATTGACACACAAGGGGCGGTGTCACACGTGTTCCACAGCAACAACAACACTGGGCTGCCCGCAGATGTGCCTGCTTGATAATCGGCCTAATATGCTCAGGCATCGGCAAAAAATGTCAAAAAATCGGCCCGATTAATCGGCCGACCGATTAATCGGTCGACCTCTAGTTATGTTTGTCGTTTTGTCAATCTTAGGTGCTCTTCGGTGATCTTCACATGCTCGTTAACTTTCCATTAGGTCGGTCTTTTTTCCTATCAATATGACAGCAGATGAATTCAGCATTCAGACTCTTCAATTTCTACTTTCATCTACGTTTTCATAAAGATGTTATTTGTGTTAAAGCAACCCTCCCAGTGTTACTTCCTGTTTTTCGGTTAATATTCTTTCTCAAACAGAGAATGGGGGTGTGGTTAAGTCAGATTTAATTCATTACCATGGCAACCAGATTGCATAGTTTTTCAACCCAGTTTAGATACAGTAGCTTGGAAAGCAGCTAGCTATATGGCACTGAATTTTGTGAATTTACTGTTTATTAGACCACAAATGAGACAAGAATTAGCAAAACACACCGACTCTCTCTCTCTCTTGTTCTGTTCTTTACCGTGGCCTTTACGCGGCCGTCTGGCTTCTTCTGCACCAAGGAGCCACACCGCAGCACGCCGGCCACAGCACACCGCAGGACGGATAGACATGTTGCCAAGGTCTGCCATTTGAAATGCAGTTTTGGAGGTGCACCGTCCACCAACACTGGCCGCTTTCCCCTCAGCACCGGGCTGCACTGTGATTTCTCTAGCAGGACTTTTCTCTTGTTTTCTCTTGGGCTGAAAGTTGTGTGCTCCTAGGCGTCCAGACCTGTTAGATGCCGGCAAACCTCCAAAACATCCCAAAACTGCATTTCAAATGGCAGGCCACATGTCTATGCTCCGTCCTGCAGTGCGCTGTAGCCGGACACAAAACTGGCGTGTGGCATCGACTACTTTCTGTTAATTTATCTCCAGGAAGAGACCGTAAAGAAGAGACCAAGTGAGTGAGACAGCCAGCGTGTTGTGCTAATTCTATAGTCATACTTCATATTCACATTTTAGCAGCAATTTATATGTTAAAAAAATTTTGGCTCACAGTGTGGCTAATCAACATTGTCAGGAAATGACTCAAATAAATATGAAGCTTTAAGTACTTGAGATCTCACAGAAAAAAAAAATGTATTCAGTTAAACCTGAGAACTGTGAACCACAGACATGAGAGTTTTGTCATTGTGCAATTATGTGCTGAGATCAGTAAGAGATGACTTACACTATCGAGTCATTTTCTAGTCCTATCATTGTCTGTACCTGAGGAAAGGGTAGGTGACGTAGGTCACTTTTCGAGGCAATTGAGGATTTAGTATAAAAGCAAATATCTCTCCGCTGTGGGCATCTCTATTATCACATTGGCTTTGCCTTTGCAGAGTAGCTCATAACCCCAGGATGATCGTGGGGAAGATTATCTGATATATGGGTGTTTGCATTGTAGGCAGAAACGTTTCGTATCCAGTAGACCCAGTGGTGTAGGCAATCCGTAGACGGGGAAATGGGCCAGACAGCCATGTTATAAGGTGGCATTTCTTTTGCTACTGAATGGTTAACAGTGGCTTGCGGTGTATTGTCAGAGATCAGTGGAGTATTGTTCCTTTATCTTGTCTCATTCTAGCTGAAGTAGGCCCATCACACTTATTGGGAAGTGATGTGTTGAGATGAAATGAGAAATAGTACTGGTAATGATTCAAAACGTTAATGTGCTTGGCTTGCTGGTTGACATGTCTCTCAAGGTCCTGTTACATTTTTCATTTTATCTTCACTAGTCATAAAAATGTTAGGGAAGCAGTAGAGGGTTACATGGTCATGGTTAAAGCTGGCTTGCAGGACAAATAGGCAAGAGGGAGGGAGTCCATTACTTTTGTTTTCATTCAGCTGATATCTGCAGGCCATCACTGATGATTTAAACAGGCTTAAATTAATCAACAGCTTATTGGTAACAATCCATAATCATTTTCGGCAGCTGTGGACAAATTACAGTATGTTGCCTTTGTCCTCTTTCCTGTGCAGTTTTAAAAAAAAAAAAACACAACATTAACATTTTTGTGAAAACGTCATGTGAGAATTGTGTAGAGGCGACCCATTTGTATCTGAGTGTGGATTATGTAATTCCATCGATTGACCAGCCTGTCCTCATAATAACATGAAACTTTTGGCTTGATGCTCCTTTAGGCGTAGGGCATAGTCTGCAAGTTAATAAAGCATCAACACTATTGAAAGGTATTTATTAATATTACTGAAGTAACAGTGGTTAATGGCTCAATTAATATTTGAGAACATGAGTCTCTCTCCCAAAGCCTAGAGCCAAAATACAAAGAGCTGATGATGTAAATCCTGAAACAGCTCCATAGAGAACAGTTAGGAGGAAAATGGAGGTGAACAATGAACTCATAATACCGTAGGCGATTTTTCTCTGGTTAATGGTATATTTTCCTTTTTCAGAGCTGAAATACTGCCACAGAAGAGCTCATTTGAGTTTTAAATTGAGGAAACATATTCTGGTGTCGGCGCTCTCCGTGAAGTCTTTTGTTTCTAGCTTTGGGAAAAAGTTATTCATACTGAGAAATGGGAAATTTCTGGACCATATGGACAACACCTTTAAAGATGTAGTTGTCTTTTAAGTGCTTATGTAATTTTGTTGCATGTTCTTGTCACTTGTGCGTATCCATCCACCAGTCTTATGCAATAGAGGTCAGACAATCCAGTGACTGAGGGCAGCTATTCTTTTGATGTAGCTGTACAACCAAAACCTAACAACTGATTAGTCGATTTTTCCATTACATCAAATCAACTAAGACCCCTCAAATCAAAATAGGATAAAAGAATTGAAAACCAGTTAACAAACCAAAATTATATAAAGTCAAAAACTGAGGGGAGTGGATCCTAAATCAAGGTCCCCCTTTTTGCTGTAAGCTTACGTTGACCTCTAGTGACTGACTTTTAGTCACAACCACAATGTTCCAAAGATAGATATGTTACTTTCATTTATATTTGTTCAGGGAATGGTAGAGCTTTAGAAGTTTAGTCCCAGGGTAGTCCTCTTTCTTCACACTTGATTTGACCAACAACTAACATCATATGGTACAGAACAGACGCAGCTGGGCCTTTACCAGGTTTAAACTCCTGTGGGATTTGACTGCAGTGCAGTAAGAGAACAAAAAATCTCCAAACAACAAGCTCTTTATTGGAATATTGGTTAGGCTTTTATTCAATGTTGAATGGATACCGTGTGTGTTATGTACAGTTTGCTGTTTGTTTTTTTTTGTACGGTCTTATTGTTCGTCAGTCTTGAAATATAATCATGATTTTAAGTATTTTCACATATACGTACATATTCAAATTAAAATCATCTAGAGAGGTCTCCCTGCATTTATCAAAAAAATAATCCATCCCAACAAATGGGGGGTGTAAAGGTACATTTACTGTACTCTTCCAAGTTTAGAAAAAAAGTGTTTTTCAGTATTTTTTGTGGTTGTGGTGTAACCATGGTTGCAGTGTTTGCAAAGTGACTGTCATCACCATTTTTTGAAAAGTTTACACAACACAATGTGACCCTTGTTTGGTATCAGCACAACATTTTCATCAGAGCTGGCTTTCAAAACATTTATTTCCTCTTCCTTACTGTCACCAGTTGGGTTTCCCTGTGTATCATTTTGTTCTACTTTTGTTGTTCCTCCAAAGCTCTTCCTGTAACTGCGTTACTCTCTGTTTCACACACATTAGATTTAGTTTCATCTCAAGCCTGTTGAACATATCTGGCAGTGTAAGTCTTGTTATTTGATTATACAACTTGAGAAGAAATTAGTAGTACTTGGTTTGATGCAACAGATCTCCCTGCCAATTAATATGTAGCAGAATAGCTATCATGAATGGCATAGCATAGAGGTAGATTGCAATTCATCCCTAATACTTAGTCTATCCCTTAGAGAGCATGGGATTTAAGTAGATTATGCTCAAAGTGCTTGAGCCACATTGTAACATGTCAGATAGTTTTATAATCAAGATGGAACAATACTGTATATATTACCTATTGTGTTCCTTTAGCTTATGTAAAGATCATGACTGAATAATGCATGAGTCACGTTAAGCATTTTACTTTTTCAAACCAAGTAAAATGAAATGTATTTAAATTCTTTTATTATGCTATACCAGAAACTTACTTAAGCATGATCCCAAATTTGTGTTGTGTGTTTTTAAGAATTTAAGATCACATAGTGTTACACATTGTAGTTTTAACTTTATTTTGATGTAAGTATTTGTGAACTATGCTATACTGTATCAATATGAGAACCTTCTCATATTAGGACCGAATAGAGAGACAATAAGTGATAAAGTTGAATTATCATCCAGTCGTAGAAAGGAGTGAAGAGAATTTATGCAGCAAGTCCAGACTTGCATTGTAGGCAACCAAGACTCATGAAGTCAAGTGTCAGTACCTGCATCTAGTGGTACATGTCCATGTATTGGGTACTGTATAATGCAAACTCCACATTATAATTGGCCATAATATCTAGGCATTTTTAATTGTTTGTTTGACTGTCAAATTAAAGCCATAGATTTACCCAACCATCAGAGAAAGAAGAAGAAAAAAAATAAGAAACTTGGATGTGGAAATTTTGAAATCATGATAAAATACTCTTTAACTGTCAATCAAATATGCTGCTGTTTCTTTCATTCTAAAGTAAGTTTTAGGGCGCTTTCACAAGCCATAGTCTGTTTGGCTAGTCCTAATCACAGTGAAATTGATACTTTTGGTTTGTTTTCTATTTAGTCTGGTTCACTTTCACAGAGCACAAATTAAAGCAGACCAAATAAAAGAAATAATTTGCCGAGGTCGTGTACAAAGGAGCAAATTTATCTTTTTCGTCTCTAGAGCTGCCACTTCTGTGCAGGGAATCTTGGACTTTGATATATCGAAGTTTTTCCACTTTGACTCGGCATGACCTACTGTGCGCACGAATCCCTTCTGCTTTATAACTTAATAAACGTCGCTATTTTTGTGGACTTTATTAAGTATATTCTGTATGTTCTCTTTTCTTGCCAGAGGTGTTCTCAGACCGTTTCCAAGGGTTGTTTTGGTTGATTTTGTCCGCACCAGAGTACGATTACTGCGTTCACAACTGCCAAACAAACCGCACAAGAGTTCAATTAAAACGGACTAAATGTGCCCTTAAAGGATTACTGTATAAGAACCTCAGGCTAACCTCAGGCTAACTGGTTGTGACCAGCTTCGTAAGTACTTTTGTTATTTACTGTTAGGTTGGACTATTTATTATTATTATTAGTCCTAAAAAGGGTACATATTCAACTGTTAGAGCTGTGAGATATGGATGAGCTTCTTAGGTAACCATGCTGTTGCCTCAGCTTGCTTGGTAGGCAGTGGAGGAGACTTTAATGCAGTCTTGGGTCTAATCCAGAGTTAGAAAATGATTCAGCATCTGACTCTTGATATCAGCACTGAGGGTTATTTTGTGCCACAGGACATGATAAATCTGACTGTTTCTGGTTGCAAAAAGAATATGTGCACTGTGCAGGATGTGTTTATAACATAGATTTTGCATGTAATTGTAAATCTGCTTAAATAACTGATCATTAAATAGGAGTGTTCATAAACACCATTAGTGTCTGTACAATTGAAACGGATGCATTTTAGGCTGACAATAGGGCCACATTTGTACCAGTCTAGTTGGCATTACATTTGCATTCTGGTGAAATTCTTCTCATTGAATAGATTTAGGTTATTGTGAATTGAAACCAATGCTGGTCTGGAGCTGAAAGTTAATTTATGCTGCAATGTGGTTCACATTGCTTGTTGTTGGGGATGTAGGTAGAACAGTGGAGCAGAGAGCAATGGGTCCCCGGTCATGTTCTCAGTTGTACAGACAGTTCATAACTGCTCACTGAGCCAGACAAAAATGCAGGATTCAGTCCATTAGGGGATTCAGATTCCTATGGGATCAGTGAGCAGTTGGATATACTCTGTCTTGCTTATTCAATTGCTGTTTCATTGTCTCTTCCTGTGTTTGCCTCTCTCTGACTCACCCTCTGTCTCCTTCACTCACCCAAACAACATGCATATATTAAAACGGTATGTAAAGGCATAAAAGTAATGTCCCCTGTCAGCATGAGCCTGATGGGATTAGCCTAGTTATTATCTCCTTATTATGAAACACCTTGAAAACATCCAATTTCCTTTTTTATGTTCTACTGACTTGCTTTAAAATGTACCAGGGGTTTTCCTCTCTGAATATACTGTAACTAAAAAGAAAAATAAACTCAGTAATGGATAATGAGCGCTGTTGAGCCACAGTTATGCAAGAATTTCTCTGAAACACTGAAAGAAAGACTTTAACCTTAATTCCCCTGACATTATATAAAAAAATACAGTTTCACAGGTTTCAAAGAAGTGATGAGTAACTGCATCGTACGGCAGTGTGTTTTGGATGTTTACCACTGAAACAGCAGTGTTCTCTTCAGTGACAGCACTTATTAACACAAAATGATGGTAACACATCAAGTGGGGACTGGATAAAATTGTTGATCAATACTAGTGACTGGTTCTGTAATTTCTGGCTTATGAAATAGACTTTTTAGATCACACTTTCTGAAAAAACACAAACTTTCCATGGGAATTAATGGAAATTTATGGGAGTTTATGGGAAATAACAGGAATAAAATGGAAGCATAGGGGTTATTTGCTCAGGCTGCATTTACCATGTCATGCAGATAAAAACAAACCTTTTACCATATCATAAACAAACATAAGCCATTAATTTGCCAAATAAATCCATTAATTTGCCAAATAAATCCATTAATTTGTCAAATTCTTACAATGTGAAATGCGCTATGTGATGTTAGCTAGCTAGCAAATTGACTAATGAGGGAAAAGTACTTGTACGAAAGTATGACATTTTGGGCTGTGTGCAAACTTAGGGTTTAAAGTGAACAACTCATTTATGAAAAATTAATACAAGAATGAATGGGAATATATTAATTGAAACTCCTCAGTTAGCATGCTCAATCAAGCTACATCCCACATCGTAAGACCTAGCTAGCAAAAACTAGCAGAAGGTGTTAACAAGTTATAAACTGTGTACTTCAAAACATACCTGAAAGCATGTAGTCCTTTGGCTCAGACAGTGCAGTTGGCAGTAGTGAGGGCTGCACACGTGATTAGAGAATTCACTGCAGAGGGTTGTAATTTTGCTGAATAACTATATTATATAACTATATATATATATTAAACGGATGTTGGCAAATCATCTGTGGCCTGGTTAATAAAAAACATCTTGATCGTAGTTTACTTTGAAGATTGTATTCTTGGACTTCAAGAAACAGAGATTAACATAGATGATAAGTGATATTTATATCTAGAAGAATATGTACCCTGTAGAGCACATATCTGATTGCACTATAAACAGACTGATATGATGATGGGAATCTCGACTTTTAAAGTACCATTTGAGGACTAATAAAACTATACTTGATTGCTGACCAGAAGAAGAGAAGAAGAAGAAGAAGAAGAAGAAAGGCACTTTATTAATCCCCGAGGGGAAATTCAATTCCATCACTGTTATTTTTACATATACATATCACACACAGGCCCGAAATTCACACACATGCACAAACAGGACCTGTATACATGCATTAATGGAGAGATGTCAGAGCGAGGGGGCTGCCCCTGATTGGGGCGCCCAGAGCAGTTGGGGGTTTGGTGCCTTGCTCATGGGCACCTCAGCAGTGCCCAAGAGGCAAACTAGCATCTCTCCAGCAACCAGTTCACACTCAGTACTTGGTCCATGCGGGGACTTGAACCGGCGACCCTCCGGTTCCCAAGCCAAGTCCCTATGGACTGAGCTACTGCCGCCCCAAGACACAGAAAAAGGACAGTTGCATAAGAAACAGGTGTCCTCAGGAAATAATAACAAATGCTAAGACAGAGATGGGTGTGGGCAGTATTGTTTTCTAGTGTTGGTAAAGGAAGCAGAGGGAAATGCTGAGGGGAATGCCTAGCATGGCGGCCCTGGTAATAAATACAGCAGGAAGCAGACACATACTATCAGTGAGCTGTGACCGTAAATTCACATTCTTGCCCAGATCATAAGGATTATGTGCAGTCATGCATTTAGGTTTTAAGCTCCCCTTTTCATGTAATGAACTCTCCTTAAGCAGCAGACTGTGTAAAATAATGTGATTATAATGTTTACATTTTACTTGACATGGAGAGGTATAAGATTCTACCAATCAGAGTAAATGTGCCAGTCTGTGTGTTTTGCAATACTCCAACACACAGATGGGATTTATAATGATTAATTAATATTGAAAATTCATTACATAATATTATTTGGCCTTATGTAATTTCAGAATTGCCCACTGACAGGTTTCCCTGGATTGCCTAAAACTGCATGTGATTATCATAAAGTGGGCATGTCTGTAAAGCAGAGACTCGTGGGTACCCACAAAACCCATTTTCATTCACATCAGATCTTGAGGTCAGAGGTCAAGGGACCCCTTTGAAAATCGCCATGCCAGTTTTTCCTCGCCAAAATTTACCATAACTTTGTAGAGTTGTTTAGTATTCTTCCCGACATGCTAGTATGACATGGTTGGTATAATGGATTCCCTAGGTTTTCTAGTTTCATATGATACTGGTAACTTCACTCTAGCTCTAAAACTGAGCCTGCTACAGCCTCTAAAAAACAAAAGTAAAGTTGGCCAAGGGCGCCGGCGCCCTTAAGGAGTGGAAAAGGTTAAGCCTCCTTGGCTTCCGTCCTCCTCTGTACATCATCCATTTAGTTTTATTATTCTATGTAATCTACTATGATGTCTTAATTGTGCAAACAAATAAACAATATCACCGAGACTGTGCTGTCAGCAGCAGGCTGCACTGTCAGTATCTATTGCTTTTGCTGCATCTTGTCCAATTGCAAACAAGTACATACATAGTGTAGCACAGCTAGTCCCTGTGTGTGTGTCAAACAGCAACTTCTGAGCCATGGTATTATGGTGAGACAATAGGGGGAAGTAAGCAGACAGACGGGAGACAAAAACAAGTCATTATGATGAAACCGCTTCAAAATTTACAAAAAAAGCTGGTCCTGTGAAAAATGATGGCTACACTGTCATCTATCTAAGTCGGAGTTATCACATTTCTTATTATTTATATTGTCAGCTGAATGGGTGAAGTAAACGGAGGGAGATGTAAATGTCAGACGGAGCGGAGTATGTGTGAAAGCTCCTATATGCATTTATAGACATGTAGATATAGACGAATCAATCATACACGTAATCCATCATTCGTATTATTAAATCACATTTTGTGACTTTGCCCATCTTTCTTTAAAGGAACAATGTGTAACATTGTTAACATTTACATCTAGTAGCAGAAATGGAATATAATGTTAATAATTATGTTTTCTTTAGTATATACTCACCTGAAAATAAGATAAGAATCGTTGTGTTTTCGTTACCTTGGAATGAGCCGTTTATATCTACATACGGAGCTGATCCGCTTCACAGGGTCGACCGCCATGTTTCTACAGTAGCCCAGAACGGACAAACCACTGTGTTAACTTTTCCTGCTTGGGCCGGAGTCGATAACGTTACTCACCCCAGAGTTAAGCCCCGTCACTCCACTCAGCCGCCAGGAAGCAAGACACAGGAAACCTTTGTTGGTCTTGAGGAACTGCAGCATTTATTTCTACGCAAACTGTAACTTCCACTGTACAGTCACTTGAAATTCTCAAAGCTAATCTAACTCTGTCTTGTGCTCCACTAGCTCACTTGTTCGCTCACACCATCACACATTCGCCGCTGCTCTCTCTGTCTTGCTTCAACACTTAACCTCCCACCACACACACTATATGCGCTGGCTCTGATATTCTCCAAATGACCTACGCTACTCTTACAACAGCTCAGTACAGTATGTGAGGTTTCATGCACATCTCAGTTTGATTATATAAGAGGCTGTGAAGGTTTTGGGCATTTCATAAAACCCTAAAGGAAAATTAAGATCAAGGGTTTCTACTTGAGTGCAGCATTAGGAATTCTTAACTTGGCAACATCATATAGTAGACAAAATGATGCATTGCTTTTGCATCAAGTGGTACCATTAAGCTGCCACATGATGATTAACAAGGCTTTGGCTTGTGCTAGATTTGTGAAATGAGTTTGACTAATCCAAATTATAAAATTATGTTTTCTGCTGAAGGAACCTGCTGCAGCGATAGAGCAGGATTCATTGAAAATGTCAGAAATGTGGCTGCTGTAGATGACTGGATTTGTGTGGGCGATATTCTCCTGAGGGAGAATTCTTGTTGTATCTCCATAATGTACAGTGACGGGTACCTTAAGTCACCCAACAAAGTTGCTGTTGTGATTCTGCTTAGCAAATGTTCAGAGGTAACAAAGGGGGACCAGGAAGGAAGGACATCACATGCAAACACCATATCAGAGCAGACAGCATGTTGTTTTCTGTTGTATTGTTTTGTAAGGTAGAGATGTACTTTGTAGAGGTCGACCGATTTATCGGTCGGCCGATTAATCGGGCCGATTATTTGACATTTTTTCATAATCGGCATCGGCCGATGCCTGAGCATATTAAGCCGATTATCAAGCAGGCACATCTGCGGGCAGCCCAGTGTTGTTGTTGCTGTGGAACACGTGTGACACCGCCCCTTGTGTGTCAATCAAATTGCCATTCTGCCGGGAGAAACCGGTAGGCTTAAATTCTTCTCTTTCAAAGCCCTATATATTTAATTGGTTAGATATGAAATGCTCCGACGTTATCAATTCTGTTTTTGGTAACGGAGAATTTCTCTCCGTTGGTAACGCAGCGCTCTGTGCGGGGCGGAGCAGCTCTCACAGACACGCTGCGGCAGCGCAGACACACACACAGAGCTTCTGCTCTTAGTAACTATGGCGGAGAAAACTAAACTTATAAAGCGTGATTACACTTTACTAGAGTTGATGCTGACAATGCTTGTCATAAGTGCAAGTTTGCGTGTGAGGACGGAAACACGAGCAATTTGTCGAAACATTTAGCAAAAAGTTCACTTCCTCATTAAACCTGTCTATGGGTCCTACAGAGCCTCTATGACGTCACTGGCCTGTGTAGTCCGCAGCAGATATGAGCAGCAGGCTGTGTAATACGACTGAACAAAGTTATTATTATGTTTTGATCACTTAGATTATGGCCATATAGCTTGTAACAGTGTCTGTCAACAAACATAAATAAAAAACATGCTTTAGGACAGTTTTGGAAAGGTGCTTAAAATGTTTTGAGCCCTGTACTATTACTACTATTAACCATCATGCACAAAATAAAATATGCACTGCAGTGCAGACACAAAGTGCAAATTGGAGAGACAGACCATAAGTGTTGTTCAATAAATGTTTACTTAAGTTAAGACATTTTGTGTATTATTTGTTATTATTAAGCTGTTATATTTTATCAGATGGAGGAAAAAAAGAAAACCAGCCAAACATATCGGCAAAAAAAAAATCGGCATCATATATCGGCCATCGGCTGTCCTGATTCTGTAAAAAATCGGCATCGGCATCGGCCATAAAAAACCCATATCGGTCGACCTCTAGTACTTTGTCTTTATGTTGAAAACGTGAAGGCAGAATATTTAATCCTGAAGTGGAAAAGGTCTTTTACTGAAGACAAAAGGAGGATTGCCTATATTGAGGTTTCCATTTGTGCACAAATTGGGTTAAAAAAGCAACTGTTGTGGTGACCAGGCTAGAGGTTAGTTGAAGGAATAATGGCCCTAAATCTAAAATTAAGTTGGGGTAAAAACAAACTGCAATGAACAGATGGAACCGCATTCTGTTCTGCCATTGGTTAAAACAAATAATTATCCTTGTTCACCCTATTCACAAGCACCACACTGGTCTGTGAATGTGAAATAGTCACAGGGTTATGCTTTTCCTTAGCCAAAGTGTTGGAATGGTGGTGGACAGTGAACAGTGGTGGAATAAGTATTGAGATTAGAGTTGGATCGATTTCCGTTTTTTCCAGTCCAGTTCGATGTATGAGCTTAAAGGACCAGTGTGTAACATTTGCTCCTAAAGTAGTGTTATTATGGTAAGGATGGCCGCTGGGCGAGGCGAACGGCATCACCATGTTTTTGCACTTGGCGGCTCACGTTACCGCAGTATTGGAAAGGAAGGTTAAAGTATCAAAAGTAAAAGTACTCATTAGGCAAAATAGCCCACATTCCGTTATATTTATCATATGTTAATGGAATATTATTACTGATTTATCAACATGTCAGCAACATTTAAAGCTGCAGTATGCGATATTGGCGCAAATATGATTTAAAAAAAATATTTTTAGAAAACAGCCGCTATATCGTGACAGTAGTACATGAAACAGGTAACCTGAAAAAAATCATTCCTCTGTGTCCTACTGTGTCCTCCGGTGCTCCTAACGGCATCTGAAGGATTTCACTTACCGGAGGAAAACAAGGTCCGCTGTCCAGCTGCAGTCTATGAGAGCCGGCTGTCAATCACTCGCGAACTCTGACCAAACGTTCAAACTTGGCAGCGCTGATCAAATATGAATCAATATTCTGTTACTGTAATGCCTATTTCTCGCCTCAAATGTTTTCAGAATCATCTTGTAGTGCACTGTTTAGCTGTAAAATGAGAAAGTTTGTGACGCGGCCGCCATTGTAAAATCTGTTGAAGGAAGCCAAGTTCTGGTCACATGACCGGAGCACAGCCAATAGGAATGCTCTCTCTCTCTCAAATGACCTGTGACCTCTGACCTCTGTGACCTCTGCCGTCACGGGCTAGATTTTTCTAAAGCCTGAAAACAGAGCCATGATGAGGAGCAGAAGTCTAGTTTTCTCTCAGACCACTTGAATTACAATATGCTGAAAGGTTATTATGACATTTTTGCCAAATTATGCCAAAAAATTGTTGCCAAGGTAGACCTAATTTGAACAACTTTATATATTGTCAGGTAGTTGAATCTATAGAATGCATATTTCTTAAACTGAACATCTGTCTTGCATATAAAATCTTGATCTGAAAAGTAACTACAGCTGTGAAATAAATGTAGTACAGTAAAAAGTACAATATTTTCCCCTGAAATGTAGTGGAATAGAAGTATAAAATGTCATAAATTGTAAATAAATAATACCTTAAATTTGTATTTAATTACAATAGTTGAGTAATTGTACATACCATTTATTATGTACTTTCCAGCACTGGTGTGTGTGAACTTATCAAAAAACTGTATTATCTTTTTGAGCCATGTTGGTCTCATGTTTCTTTCTCTTCAGCCTTGAAAGATTGCAAATAACTGTAACTGTAAATGTGCATCAACATTTACTCTTTGGTTAGCTAATGATGAGAAGCAAAGCACTGCTGGGAAAACCCTTCTATCTTCAAACTGTTTTCTTTTCAGGAAGCAAGAAAACCATGCCTCTATACAGCTGAACAGATATGCATTATATTCCTTTAAGTTGAAACATAAAACAATGTTTCAAGGTTTTCACTGAATGTTTTTTTTTTTTACTTTATCATTCAGTATTAACAGAAGGGTTTTTATTTATGCACTATGTTCTGTTTCTCTGCAGGATGGCTCAAGACAGCGTAAAGAAAGAAAGAAGACTGTGTCATTCAGCAGCATGCCCACAGAGAAGAAAATTAGCAGTGCTAGTGACTGCATTAGTGCAATGGTGGATGGCTCTGAGCTGAAGAAAGTGAGATCCAATTCCCGCATCTACCACCGCTACTTTCTCCTCGATGCCGACATGCAGTCTTTGAGATGGGAGCCCTCAAAGAAGGAATCAGAAAAGGCCAAAATTGATGTAAAATCCATCAAGGAGGTGCGGACAGGGAAAAATACAGACACTTTTAGAACTAATGGAACCTATGATCAGATATCAGAGGACTGTGCCTTCTCAATCATCTTTGGGGAGAACTATGAGTCCCTGGACTTGGTGGCAAACACTGCAGATGTAGCCAACATTTGGGTAACAGGGCTGAGGTACCTGATCTCCTATGGGAAACATACCTTGAATATGATAGAAAGCACCCAGAACAACATGCGCTCATCTTGGCTGGGTGAACTTTTTGATGAGGCAGACGGTAAGAACAGCAAACAAATAACGATATGTGCTGCTGTGCAGCTAGTCAAAAAGTTGAACCCGGGACTTAAAAATGTGAAAATAGAACTGAAGTTCAAGGAGTTTCACAAAGCTAAGGACAAAGCAGGTTCTGATGTGACAAAAGATGAGTTCATTGAGGTCTTTCATGATCTTTGCACGAGACCAGAAATTTATTTTCTCTTTGTTCAGTTCTCCAGTAACAAAGAATTTCTGGATACCAAGGACTTAATGATTTTTCTGGAGGCAGAGCAGGGTATGGCACAAGTCAGTGAAGACACCAGCTTAGAGGTCATTCAGAAATATGAACCATCTAAAGAGGGCCAGCTAAAGGGTTGGCTTTCTCTTGATGGGTTCACCAACTATCTTATGTCTCCAGAGTGCCATATATTTGACCCTGAACAAAAAACAGTGTGCCAAGACATGAACCAGCCCTTGTCCCACTATTACATCAATGCATCCCACAACACATATTTGATAGAAGATCAGTTCAGAGGTCCCTCTGATGTGACAGGGTATATCCGTGCCCTCAAGATGGGCTGCCGCAGTGTAGAGCTAGACGTTTGGGATGGGCCTGATAACGAACCTGTTATTTATACGGGGCACACAATGACATCACAGATAGTTTTTCGCAGCGTCATTGACGTTGTCAACAAGTATGCCTTTGTGGCATCGGAGTTTCCACTGCTACTGTGTTTAGAAAACCATTGCTCCTTAAAGCAGCAGAGAGTCATGTTTCAGCACCTAAAGAAGATCCTTGGAGACAAGATCCACATGGATCCTCCAAAACCTGAGGACTGCTACCTCCCCTCTCCCTTAGAACTGAAGGGAAAGATCATGCTGAAGGGTAAGAAACTGAGCACGAACTGCACTGCTTCAGAAGGTGAGGTGACAGACGAGGACGAAGGGGCAGAAATGTCTCAAAGGATGAGCATCGAGTCAGCGGAACAGCAGACCGTCGCACCCAAAAAATTCCAGCTGTCGAAGGACCTCTCTGATCTGGTGACCTTGTGTAAGTCTGTGGAGTTCAAGGACTTCCCAACATCTTTCCAGAACCAGAAGCAATGGGAGCTTTGCTCTTTCAATGAGGTCTTTGCCGGTCGCTGCGCCAGTGACTTCCCAGGTGACTTTGTTAACTACAACAAGAAGTACCTTGCGCGAGTTTACCCTAGCCCCATGCGGATTGACTCAAGCAACATGAATCCACAAGATTTCTGGAAGTGTGGTTGCCAGATTGTGGCAATGAACTACCAGACTCCTGGTCTGATGATGGATTTAAACATTGGCTGGTTCCGTCAGAATGGGAGCTGCGGCTATGTGCTGCGTCCAGCGATCATGAGGGAGCACGTTTCATATTTTAGTGCCAACACTAAAGATTCAGTGCCTGGTGTTTCTCCACAGCTCTTACACATCAAGATCATCAGTGGACAAAACTTCCCTAAACCCAAAGGCTCAGGTGCCAAAGGAGACGTAGTGGACCCCTATGTGTACGTGGAAATACACGGCATTCCTGCTGACTGCGCTGAACAAAGGACTAAAACGGTCAACCAGAATGGGGACAACCCTCTGTTCGATGAGAGCTTTGAGTTTCAGATCAATCTCCCTGAGCTTGCAATGGTGCGCTTTGTGGTTCTAGACGACGACTATATTGGCGATGAATTTATCGGCCAATATACCATCCCCTTTGAGTGTCTCCAGCCAGGTTTTCGCCATGTACCGCTACAGTCTCTGACAGGGGAGGTTCTGCCACATACCTTGTTGTTTGTTCATGTGGCCATAACCAATCGAAGAGGAGGCGGCAAACCACACAAAAGGGGACTGTCTGTACGAAAGGGCAAAAAGAGCAGAGAGTATGCCAGCATGAGAGTGCTATTGATCAAGGCTGCGGATGATGTCTTCAAAACAGCCATGCTGCCACTGAGGGAGGCAACAGATCTCAGAGAAAACATGCAGGTAAGACATTTAAATCAAACTCATTAAATGCTTATTCGGTTCACTAGTATCCTGTGATGTGTGTACTACTGAGCCAACAATATCATCCAGACTTTTTCTTCCCTTTTCCAGCATAGGAATGTTTTTCTGTGAAAGGGTAAACTGAAGAAAATGTAACCCCAAGTCAAGTATAGATTATAACCAGATTTACTACAAAGAATCTTGAGCATCTAAAAAAAGGCTCCCACTCCGGAGAGAGAAACACAAAACCACCAGGGTTTACTGAATCCGATTTGATCTAATCCTTATGTCTTGCACAATTGTCAAAACAAATGCAGGGAGGAAGTTGAAAAACATTGTGATGAGATTTCTGTTTGAATGGTAGATTTTCTTATGATGTTAAAATCACTGTAGCTACAGCCGATGATGATCATGGCCTTTTGCAGGTTGTTAACGTGTTTTAACCAAAGCACTTGCTAATTTTAATGGCTCCCAATCTAGACAAATCCACTGTCATACCAAACCTTTTTTTCTTGTCTGATATTGAGCAAGCTTTGCCACCACAGGGATAATGAAGACAGTGTAATTTTCTCTTCTTTTCATGATCACATTGATGTCATATTTGTGGTCTTCAATCTTCATTTGAAGTCTCAGTGAAGGCTGTACTGGAGTGTCACAACACTCTGTGGTTGGTCCCTTGTTGTGTTTCTTCAGGCATTGTATTAGGATTTATTTTGGTAGCCCTGTTTATATTGCCGTCATTGTGTGATAACAAGCCACTGGCCTTGAGACTATAACACATCTTGGCCGTCCTGTCACAGTTTGTCCCTCCGGTTGTTTATGTAGGGTTTAAATTTAGGCTCTCACAGGAAGGATTTGTGTGTCTGTGTGTTTGTTCCATTTCCGTGTGATACTGGTGTCAGTCCAAAAGGATTGAGTGTTTATGAGTAGCTAACAAGTGCCAAAATGAAAATTCTCACAGGTAATGAGTGAGCTTCCAGCCTCTTCCTCTGACTACTCTGTGGGTTTGTGGTTATGTATTTGATGCAGATCAATGCCAGATTTGCCAGAGTCTTTTACTAGTGGTTATGTCATTAGACGTGTGTTTTACTTGGCATGCCAGTATAAACCAGTTCAACTGCATGCAAGCCCAGCTGTAATTTCTCTCCTCCCTCTGCAGAATGCCATTGTGTCCTTTAAAGAGCTGTGCGGCCTCTCAGCAGTGGCTAACCTGAAACAGTGCATCTTGGCCCTTTCCCCTCGACTGACTGGACCCGACAACAGCCCCCTGCTGGTGTTCAACCTCACTGACCAGTACCCTAACTTGGAGCCCCAAGGCCTGCTACCAGAGGTCCTCAAGAAAGTTGTCACCACCTACGACATGGTGAGTAGTAGTATGAAAGAGTTCTTCAATTTATTTGCACAATAACAACACCTGGAGAAGCATGTGATACAAGCAGATGGATCAAATAAATTACCATAATTAGAAAGAAGAGACACAAATTACTGATCTCTGTGGATAAAATATAAAAGGGGGATTTTACATTCAGTTATACAAACCTCAAAGAATACAAAAAAAGTCAAAGAAACAAATCAGCATACATGACAATGTGCTTTTTCTTTCTTGTCCATCCTTGTGGTTCTCTATATTAACTTTAGTTTAAGGGGGATTTGGCAGTGGTGCTATCTTTGTATCTGTCTATCTATGCATCTATTTATGCATCCATCCATTAAAGAAAAAAAAGAGAAGACCTTACCAAGCAAACAAGCTTCAACTCCAATCAAATCAATACATTGGCTTTACTGGACTTAATGGGGGCATACAGAGATGGTTAGGTAATGTGGCTGGAGCTCTGTTAAGTAATAAATCAATGTTCAGTTATGCAACATGCCATTGAGGCTATTCCCGGACAACACCATTACCCTGAACACATCCTGTTCTCTTAAATTGATTCTCAACATATTTTTTATTTCAGGCACAAAGCAGAAATCCCCTGCAAAAATCCACTGGCAGAGTAGAGCAACAAGTGAACTACTTTAAATAATTTTGCATCCAGTAATTAGAGTATATTTTATCAGATTTATCTCCAGCCTTTGGCTGTAGCATTATGCCCCTAGAATATTTATTAAACCCTGTAAGATGGGATTCAGTGTTTAGCATCAGTGTCTGAGCGCAGCTGTTTTTGGTGTCACATATTTACAGTGTGCATAGAGTGGGAGCACACACATATTGGAGAGGGCACACATGGTGTTGGTAGCATCACATTAAATATTTTGTTTAATACATTTGTAATATGCTCTCTGACAATTTGAGTGGCACTTCACACAAAGATGAGATGTGCACACCTGTGTGACACTTGCAAAGACTTGATAGAAATTTCACATGTAATTTAACTTGTTATGGAAACAACACATGGAGACAGAATTAAGTGTTATCTGCATCCAACTGTGTTGTTTTTATTTTTTATGTCACACCTCATCCCTTGGGACTCAGATGAACATCTGAAAAGGGGGATGATGCTGAAAAGACTCAGACGGATTAAGGTGACCTCTCTGCTGGATTCAGACTCAGGAGTAGAGTGCTAGTTAATTGGACCTGATGGAAAGAACGCCAGGAAAATTGAGGTGGAGGGAAGAAAGGAGAAAATGACAGGTGTTTGGGGACCAAAATCGAATAAATTAAGAGCAAGGGCTTAAGTGGCGTGAAGCTGCAGGCCTTGATCGTCAGCAGAGTGCAAGAGGAGACGGAGAGCAGGAAGGTGCACAGCTGAAGAGGAGTTGACAAATACAGAGGCATCAATGAAAAGAGGAGAGCCAAACTTAAAGAGTCGTAAATAATGTATGGAACAGTACAATTAGAAAGTCAGGCACTGTGTCAAAATCCACCACAGGGACTAACCAGGCTTTCGCTTCCTAATAGGCAAAAATAGAATCTGGGTCTCAATCTCTGCCCATTTGTGCACCGAGAAAAAGGTGCAGAGACTGAGCATGATGCCAGCGTGTGGTCTTAGATAACGCTCTGATTTCAGTTTTTGTTCACAACAGATGAACCTAGGGCACAGCCTGTAAATAGAGATGAGTTTGAAATGCAAAATCTCTGAAACACTTAACCAAGGGGATTACAAAGCCCATACAGTATGTTGGTCATTGGTTTGTCCAACAGTAAGCCAACATTATTATTTTTTTCTATGGAACTTGAATATATAAGAATTATACGTACATAAATATTAGTTCTATGTAGAATTATTCATCTGCATATCTCCAATAGCTTTTCATTCACAGTCTTTTTTGTTTAAAATGTATTCCCCTTTAGTTTTTACTAGTTGCGTGCATAATGGCATTGCTAAGCTAACATCACCTTAAAAATAAATGAGCATTTGTGTCTTTGTGGATAATAATAGTAATAGAACTAAACGTAGCACTTACAAGAGGTGGTCTTTAGTGTGCAAATGGGGCACAGTCCACCCACTTACCTTAGAATGTGCCTTTAAATACATTTGAGATGCCGTCTCTGCCACCAAGACGGTAATTTCTTTTCCCATCAGGGAAGTAATCACAGCATGTGCGACAGCTCTAAGTGCCGCAACTGCAGCTGCGGAGTGACACAAAACAGCCACAATCACTTAGTCATGACTGCTTTCAGTGTAACATGGTGATTCACTACATGGGTTTTTAAAACTGTTATCTGTCCCCAGTACTGTACAGTACATGATATCAGGGCTGGACTCTATTTAATCATGCCTCAAAAAAAGGCTGCATGTTTATATTTGTTTTTAGAAAATCCCTCACTTTGCCATGCCCTCACTAATTCTCTCAAAAATGAGTTATAGATCACAAGTGTGATAATGTAATGGAAGAGGTAATTATATAAACTAACTACATGAAAAATTATAGCACAAAAGCAAATTGTATCAGATCACATAACTATCCAGTGGGACTCCAGTATTAAAGGACCAGTGTGTAACATTTAGGGGGATCTATTGACAGAAATGTAATATCATATAAATAAGTAGGTTTTCTTTAGTGTATAATCACCTGAAAATAAGAATCGTTGTGTTTTCGTTACCTTAGAATGAACTAGAGATGTTCTGATACCATTTTTTCCTTCTGATAACGATACCCGAACTTGTGGTATTGGCTGATACCAAGTACCGATCTGATATCAGTGTGATAAATATAATATATTTTTCACTTTTGGGCTATCTTTGTGGAATTTATCTTGTCGTTGGAATGCGGTTTCAAAAATGTACTGCTGCGGTTCGTCCTTTTTTTTCCTCCCTTCGCATTGGTGAAATTGTCGTGCTCTTTCGCGTGATGCGTCTCAAATGTTTTATTGTAAAGATTGCTGGTGTTGAAATTGGCAACACAAGTGCCACCCCTTGAAACGGAAGCCTTACATATCGCCGTTTTACTTGGATTTTCCACTGTGAAATATTGCCAAATGGCTGATTTTCCTCGCTCTGACTACCGTTACACTCTCCGCTAGCGCCGTACTGTTGTTGTTTGCTATCGTCACGTGACAAACTACCTGCAATCAGTTCTTCTTCGCTGCTCTAAAACAGTTGTTGCCATTGGCAGCGATAATACATCCAGGGCGACAGCAGTTTTTGAGCGGCGAAAAATAATTGATTTCCGATTAAACAAGTCGATTTTTTTTTTACTGAGTTAATAAATGATGGTATCGGATTGGTGCATAGACTGGCGTACTCACCGATACCGAATTTTGGGCGCATCGGACACATTTCTGTTACTGGTATCGGTATCGGAACAACTCTAGAATGAGCCGTTTATATCTACATAGTAAGTGGGTCCTCTTCATGGAGCCCGCCGCCATGTTTCTAGCCCAGAAGTGACAAACCACTGAGTTAACTTTTCCTGCTTGGGCCAGAGTTGATGAAGTGACTCGCTCCAGAGTTAACCCCGTCACTCCACTCAGCCGCCGGGAAACAACACACGGGAAACCTCTGTTGGTCTTGAGGAGCTGCAGCATTTATTTCTGCACAAACTGCAACTTCCACTGTACATTCACTTGATATTCTCAAAGCTAAACTAACTCTGTCTTGTGCTCCACTTGCTCACTTGTTTGCTGACAACATCACACACATTCGCCACCGCTCTCTCTCTCTTGCTTCACCACTCGCTTCGCATGTTCACACACACTCTACTCTGCTCGGCTCTGCTCCAAATGACCTACGCTACTCTAACAACTGGCCCTAGATAGGGCCATTTGCGTTTTCGCGTCAGCCACCATAGTTTACCTACAAGCTTAGGAGCACGGGAGAAGCTTAAGTTGGTTGCAGTCTGCAACCTCATAGCTAGATGCCGCCACATCCTGTAAACTGCACCTTTAAAGCCTCATATACTGATGAACTCTTTTCTTACCACATTGCTCTTAAAGGAGAGTGTAGTGTTATTCTATAGGTTTCTTAGAGTCAACAAATCTAATGAAAAGACCAAAACCAACCAATGTGTTAGCCTGACTCTCAATACTTTCTGGATTCTTGACCCAGTCTGTTGCACTCAAGCCTATTAGTTCCCACTAATGACATGAATCTTAAAAAAATGGGTCACAAATATATAATTTCACTTTTCAAAAAGGCTCCGTAATCTCTTAAAACAGCTGTGCACTGTGCATTTTCAAACAGGAATAACTGGTGCATGTGTTTGATGCTCATGTGGGTATTTCCAGCAGCAGGATAGTGTGTGGGATTGACTTAAAATAAACCACACTACTCACCCAGTGCACAGTGTGGCTCATTTATGAGTTTTTAATAGTTTTTGGACAACAATGGAGCTCTATGGCAATGAGGAATAAGCTATATCAGGCTTTGGATGCACAGGCAATACTCAATTCATTGTTGGTTTTGGTCTTTTCATGGGATTTGTCAATAAGAAAAATATATCATTAGACTGCACCTTTTAATAAAACTATCTATGGGAGTAATATGAGTTTTCTTGTGTTTCTAAAATATGTTTCCATCTTGCCCATGTTCCCTCCATTCTCTTCCTGACACCCCCCTGCACTCCCCCCCACCTGCTCTCTTCTCTCGCTGGCTGGCCACAGAGCTGGCATGCTCCAAAGATCGATCTCAGGGGCATGATGTTGGTCACTGCTCTTTTTTCAGTGGGGCTTTGTTACACTAAGTCTTTGTAAATTGGTGTTTTTCTTTCCTTCCTTTCCGTCTGACTGAAGTTTGACACCCTCCCACATCTAAAGACAATGTGTCTTATGTCACAAATTTTTAGTCACAGACTTAAAGATTTTAAAACTGGGGATCTTGTAGGGTCACTATTTACAAGACTACAACCAGATTCCAACCAGATGTCACATCCTGCTCCTGGTGGAAATTTACAAGAAGAAAAACTGTTGAGAAAGAAGTAGATAGAAATTGCTGCAGACCCCGAAATCCCCGGTGACATTGCTATAACTAGCTAGCTAGCTAACCACTGCCCCTATGAGGCTACTTGCAAGCTAACGTTAGCTACTGGAATGATTGCTGTATGTTTCAGCTGAAGATTGCTGGCTTCAATCATATAAATCGACACACACGTGTATATATGAGAGAAAGAGAGAGAGCGAGTACTGAAGCCAGATATATATGATTGAAGCTAGCAATCTTCAGCTGAAACATACAGTTAGCTCGTAGGTTAATAGCAAACATTCCACCAGCTAACGTTAGCTTGCAAGTAGCCCCGTTTGGGACAGTGCTAGGCCTATTGAAGGAGGCTGGGACACAGGCGGACACAGGTCTTGGGGTATGGGGTATTACACCTGCGCAGTGTAACGGAAGCTGCGGTCGTGCGTTGCGATTGGCTCAATTTCGGCGAGTGCAGACCAGATTTTACTGCACATATGTTGTACCCCAAAGATATGACGCATTTATAAAGCGTGACCCAGCAGCAGGATAGTGTGTGGGATTGACTTAAAATAAACCACGCTGCTCATGTTCATAGTAACGAAGGAACATGTTACCGAATGCAACAGTGTAGCTCATTTATGAGTTTTAATAGTTTTTTGACAACAATGGAGCTCTATGGCAATGAGGAATAAGCTATATCAGGCTTTGGATGCACAGGCACTACTCAGTTCATTGTTGGTTTTGGTATTTTCATGGGATTTGTCAATAAGAAAAATATATCACTAGACTGCACCTTTTTAATAAAACTGTCTATGGGAGTAATATGAGTTTTCTTGTATTTCTAAAATATGTTTCCATCTTGCCCATGTTCCCTCCATTCTCTTCCTGACACCCCCCTGCACTCCCGCCCCCCCCCCCCCCCACTCTCTTCTCTCGCTTGCTGGCCACAGAGCTGGCATGTTCCAAAGATCGATCTCAGGGGCGTGATGTTGGTCACTGCTCTTTTTTCAGTGGGGCTTTGTTACACTGAGCCTTTATAAAATGGTGTTTTTTTCCCCTTCCTTTCTGTCTTGGCAGCAGAGCAGGGCAGCCTGGCTTTGTGACACGACCTTGCTGTGCACTTAAGACAGTTAAGGGAGTGTACAAGTAAATGTACAAGTCAATTACAGCAATCCTGCATACACAAAGGCCCCAGTGCCCAACGGGCACAAATTGAAATCAAAAACGGAGCAACATTTGGGTACATATATCATCTCCATCAGATGAAACAATCAAGCCAATACTAAGCTAATCGAAGAGAAAGATCCAGATGGTCTGTCAGGCACCCTGTTCACTCAGTGCTTATTTACCTCTATCTGTGACAAGCTACATATGCATCATTAATCTTGGGAAACACCAATGTGCTGTTTTGCTTGTGTAAGGAAGCCAAAGGTTTTTTTTAGGGTGGTGTGGGGCGGGTGGGTTGTTGGCAGTTAATATTTAAATAGATTCCCAAAGTCTTTGAGTCTGGCATAACGGCCACCATGAGACTTTTAACAGTCTGCAGGTCAGCAGAGTTTGCGCACTCAATTAAGGCTGAGCATAACACCACAGGAGCTAAACGTTGCATCTTTCACAGCTGCAATTTCACAGATAACACGGCAGTGGTCTGCTTCAAAATGACTCGCATGTTTTATGTTATACTCTCATCATAATCATATGACCTTGATTATCCGCCTTTCCTTTTACAGAGATACTTTGAAAACCAAGTATCGGGATTGACATTTATATCTCCAGAAGACGAAACAGTTTTCCTGTTTGAGGGGAAAAAAACATGCAACTTTTAATTAACCCTAATTGCTTGTGTCTCCTTCCCTCTAATTTTGTCTTTCAAAAATGCAATTCAGCAACCACGCCCACCGACGTGCCTGTAATAGCAGCTTGTTTTTCTGAGCCCTCCCTTGATTGAAACATCCGGCCACCAGACGGTGACTGCTCCCTGCTTTATTGTGGGATGCCAGTTTTTTTCTGATGTGGAAAATACAGGCCAATATAAGAAATATATTTTGTCTCCTTTCAGGTGATCCAGACCAGCAAGACTCTGCTGGAGAACTCTGAGGGGCTGTATGAGAGAATTTTACTCACCCAAAAAGCAGGTAAGAGATGGTCAGATGGCAAAGGAGAACAACTATAAAAAGCTGTTTCCTGACACCATTGGACAGCTTGCCCAATGGCCCCTCCATCTCTCTGAAGCCACACAATGCAGATCACTCAATATGAAATTTGATTGAACTGATTATACTTTGCTTATTTGCATAAGTGGAATTACCATTTGAATCATGTTCAAGTATGTGATCCGGTCACTGCTTCCCTTTGAAAAGCTGTGGTTCAGACAGAGGTGTTTAATTCACACCAGTAACAGCGTCTGTGCTGTATTTTAATTACAAGGTTTGGTTTAGGGTTCAGAGAGATGAGTGAACTGGACAACATCAAAGCTAACCAATGGCAGTGCATCTATAGTTCTTCTCCACCAGACGCTCATATGTGTATTTAATGTGTTTATGCAGTCCTGACTTTCTAGCCTATTGCAACAAAATTACTTAAGCCTACAATACACTGGAAGACTTTGAAAAGACTGAAGTCTGACACCCTCCCACATCTAAAGACAATGTGTCTTAAGTCACAGAGTTTTTAGTCACAGACTTAAAGATTTTAAAACTGGGGATCTTGTAGGGTCACTATTTACAAGACTACAACCAGATTCCTTTTGAGATGATGTCACATCCTGCTCCTGGTGGAAATGTATAAGAAGAAAAACTGTTGAGAAAGAAGTGGACAGAAATTGCTGAAGCCCCCGAAATCCCCGTTGACAATGCTATAATTAGCTAGCTAGCTAGCTAGCTAACCACTGCCCTTTGGGGCTACTTGCAAGCTAACGTTAGCTACTGGAATGTTTGCTATTAACCTACGAGCTAACTGTATGTTTCAGCGGAAGATTGCTGGCTTCAACCATACGTGTATATATGAGAGAAAGAGAGAGAGCGAGTACTGAAGCCAGATTTATATGATTGAAGCTGGCAATCTTCAGCTGAAACATACAGTTAGCTCGTAGCTTAATAGCAAACATTCCACTAGCTAACCTTAGCTTTCAAGTAGCCCCGTTTGGGGCAGTGCAAGGCTTATTGAAGGAGGCTGGGACACTGGCGGACACAGGTCTTGGGGTATGTGGTATTACACATGCGCAGTGTAACGGAAGCTTCGGTCGTGCGTTGCGATTGGCTCAATTTCAGCGAGTGCAGACCAGATTTTACTGTGCATGTGTTGTACCCCAAAGATATGACGTATTGATGAAGCGGGACCCAGTCTCTTTCAATAGGCCTTTGAACATTGGTTAGTTAGCTAGCTATAGCACATAGCATAATCACTGGAGATTCGGAGAGCTGCAGTTTTTTTCCTTCTCAACTCTATCGTGGTACAAATGGGAGGACGCGTCAAAGAAGCACTCTTGTTCATTCCACAACTCCACCAGTTTCTCCATGTTTACTTTCTACCCCATTTGCTGCTTCCTGTTTGGTGCTGCAGAGAGCGCACCTATTGGTTATTGACAATGTTTGCATCATTGAACTTACGATAATATTAAACTTGTTTGATTTTATCAGAACGTCAAGACGAGAGACAGCTTGGACTGAGTTTTATGACCACCTTACACTAAAACGATCGGGTTCACAGAAGTGCGCTGCAACTCTAGCAAAACTCTTGTGATTTTGTTCATTGGAAATATGTCTACGACAGGGAAATCGCTTGTAAAGTCTTTTAAAGTAAGGTCGGCATTAATGTCGCCAGGGGTAAAGTATTTATTATTGAAGTAATTCCAGTCAGCTTTTCTGGGAAGCAAAGTTGGAATGGCAGCTCATCAGTGTAGGCTCTGCTGGATTAAGAATATGCTCACAGACAGAGTCTCAAGAGGGAAAACATTGGCATAGGATGCTGTCAAAGGATAGACAGCTGCTGTGTTTTATCTGTGCTCCTGTTATTTTCAGAGGTCAGTCTTTATTCTATGACAATTCTTGTTTAATGTTACAAGTGTTGCAGTCTATGCAGCTGTATGGGTAAAACCTGTTCATGAGAAGAAATTCAATATTGACATTAAACCTGCAGTAGGCAGAATTTTTTGGCATCATTGGGCAAAAATTCCATAATAACCTTTCAGCATATTGTAATTCAAGTGTTCTGAGAGAAAACTAGACTCCTGCACCGCCTCATGGGTCTGTTTACAGGCATTAAAAATCTAGCCCGTGACGGGAGACTTTGGCCAATCACAGATCATTTCAGAGAGAGCGTTCCTATTAAGCGTTACTATTAGTTGTGCTCTGGCTGGTAGGCAGTGCTTGGTGTATCCTCAACTTGATCTCAACATGGCTGCTGGGTCACAAACTTTCTCATTTTACAGCTAAACAGTACATTACAAGATGTGTCTGAAAACATTTGAGGCGAGAAATAGGCAATACAGTAACAGAATATTGATTAATATTTGATCAGCGCTGCCTAGTTTGACCGTTTGATCGGAGTTTGTGTTTAATTGGCAGCTGCTCAGAGACGGCAGCTGGACGGCAGACTCTGGCTCGGCTCTGATAAGTTGTTTTCCTCCGGTCTGAAATCTTGCAGATGCCATTAGGAGCACCGGAGGACAAAGAGGCACATGATTTTTTTCAGATTACCTGTCTCATGCACTACTGACAGGATATAGTGACCGTTTTATAAAAAATAACTTTTTTTAATCATATTTGCTCTATTTCTACCCACTGCTGCTTTAATGTGCTTTATATAAATGCAGCACTGTCTGGCCATGAATTCCATCTAAGTAGCGTAGAAGGCTAATTTATCACTGAATAAGCCTGCTGGAAGAGCCAAGTGAGACTGGAAGGGTGGGGGAGACGGACCATCGTTACCAGGGCTCAGCTTTATTGGTTTCCAGATGGATGGACATATAAAATATTCAATTTCTATTGTCTTGGCACATCAGAGAGGAGGAGGACTGTGTCTTTAAACCAATGCGATGATCAAAGGCTTCATGCTGGGTTTTTTCTTTGGTGTTTTCAGTTCGACCACCTTCCAGTCCTTAACAATTACCAACCAGTCTCCTCGGGGAAAAAAAAATGCTGTGATGTTGAGCTTACTAGCATCAGAAAGATCCCCTGAAGCCTTTGCTCACATCTGTGCAGCTGGAAGTTTTATTTTGACCGTTTTCTCTTTGGTTCAGATTCGGCTGGAGCATGTGCAATTTAAAATGGCTAATGTATGAAATGAGTGAGTTGTATCTGCGTTCTTTAGTCACACAGTAATGACCCTGTTCATCTGTACAGCCTTTGCCAGCGTCTTCTTTATTCAGTTTTAAAGACCGGATGTTTGCCCGCAGTTTACAGAACTGCGGTATGGAATTATTTATAATATGTACTGTGTGCAAATGTGTTGGCTCAACACATTAATATGTTTGATTCATGGAGCACATGCGCAAGTCTGCATTGTCAACTGTTGTGCTGCCCGAGTCTCACATGGGACTTATATAAGTCATTCTTTTGAAATAAATCAAAGTATTTAAAGATATAATATGCAAGAATTAACTAAAAAACGATGTATAAACTGATACAAAAAAGTAATCCCTCTCAATCATCACTTATGCGCCACTAGAAATGTGTGGCGGTGTCTGTTTCTGCGAGAGAGACCCTGCCCTCTGCCTGTATTTTCTCTTTTCTTCTTATTTTGCTTTACTCGGGACGCTTCTGGGCATCTGTAAACAGCCTTTAAGCCCCACGTGAGGGTGTAACCCCCAGTCAACAACAGCGTGCAGGGTGTTCAGGTGGTCATATGCCCCCGCTATGCCACGCCCCTCAGCTTCTGATACCGACTCACAAGTACAACGTGGCCATATTTCACGGATGAGAATGGGTTGTGATATGTGCATGTGTACCAGTGATCCCCCTGCTCCTCTTTGTGCTGTGAGTGGAGCTATGATTGGTGTGTGTCTGTAGTTTGACGAGAGCAGTGCTGAGCCACTGCCAGCAGACAGGAAGCCTGTATTTATTCGAAATCCGGCAACTCGGCACCTTCCCGCAGGATTATGCAGAGTTTTGCGGAGTTAGTTGTGTGTTTTAGAACGTAACCGCCGGGATACAATCTGAAAATAATGTTTTATTTCTCCGATTTGCTGCTTTGTTGTTGTCTCTCTCTCTCTCTCTCTCTCTCTCTCTCTCTCTCTCTCTCTCTCTCTCTCTCTCTCTCTCTCTCTCTCTCTCTCTCTCTCTCTCTCTCTCTCTCTCTCTCTCTCTCTCTCTCTCTCTCTCTCTCTCTCCCTCCCTCCGTTCTGGGCTACTGTAGAAACATGGTGGAGGAACATGGCGTAAAACATAGTTATTAATATTATATTCCATTACTGCTAATACATCCCCCGAATTGTTACACTGTTCCTTTAACAAAATGGCATTTCATTTTCAGTAAAGTCCTGTTTGAGGATGGATGAGTTGTGCATTTGGAAACACAACAGGCTCTGTTGTAACTATCCTTTGTGCTGCACAGTGAGTCCTAGCCCTGATTGATAAATGCCTTGTCAGAGTAAATTATTCTTTTTTATTAAACAATAGTCAGATGAATAACACAGCAGTGAGATGCTCAAGTAGACCAAACCTTTTTTTTTTTTTTCAAAAAGCTTCCACAGAAGCTTTGTGGGGCCTTTGGTCTCAAAGCACCATTATATATGATTATCTAAAATCAGCTGCAGAGAAATCAACAGCCAACAATTGCAAAGTAGGACACAACAGATGGCAAACTGATGAACTTGAACATTGATTTATTTTCCATCCTAAACTGACATAATTTTATCCCAGTTGTGTGTGTGTGTGTGTGTGTGTGTGTGTGTGTGTGTGTGTGTGTGTGTGTGTGTGTGTGTGTGTGTGTGTGTGTGTGTGTGTGGAAACTGGGTCAGTGCAAACCCAATTCCCCCTTTACAGCAAGCGGAACGTTCCAGCAGCAACAGCTATTAAAGTTGTGAATAATCCATCACATCAGCTCAGACAGGGCCCACTTTCCCCTCAGAAAAAACAACCCACACAAAGGCAGTGTCAGAGAACATAGTCAGGTGTTTGCAGCTCAAACATCGATGTCACTTCGCTCGTCCGACACTCACTCAGGTTCCAATTAGCATTCAGGGTAGATGGATGGCTGAACCTGCAGCAGACTAACAAGATCAGTACAGAAGATGTTCTTAAATGCCAAGTGCAACATTATGGTGTGGCGCTGCAGTGACATTTTGCAAAATACAAAGCAAAGGGCCAATGTTTGTGTTAAATATGTTAAAATACCCTTTAATGTGAATTGAACATCCTGCTTTGTGAAACACTTTGCGCTACATCTCCACCTGGATGGTGCTACACATTATAGTTAACATTAGAGCTGAGACCATTTGTAAACAAATTTGATAATCAATTATTTTTTCAGTTAGTTTTCAACCAAAGGCCAAATATTTGCTGGTTCCAGTTTGTCAAATGTGAGGCTTTTCTGTGCCATATATGATGGTAAATGAAGATAAGAGAGATATGAGAAGTTAGAACTTTATTTATCCTGAGGGAAATTGTTGTTCAGCAGTTACAGTACAAAGTAGGAAAGAGTAAAAGTAAAAACAAAACAATAAAAGATTGTCAATAAGGTGCACATCAAATGTACACGATTCAAGGAATGTAAACAGGTTAATGTTTACTGCCATAAAAATATACAGGTTAACGGTGAGGTGCAAATTCAAAATGTACACACTGCCAAAACGGAAACAGCCAACAGTAAGGCTCATGAAGATAAACAGGTTAAAGGTAAGGTGCAAATCCAAAATATATACAATGTAGAGCTGCAAAGATGAATTGATTAGTTGTCAACTATAAAATCTATCGGCAACTATTTTGATTATCAATTAATCAGTTTGAGTATTTTTTTAAGAAAAAAAAGACAGAATTCTCTGATTCCAGCTTCTTAAATGTGAATACCGGTATTCTGTGGTTTCTTTACTCATCTATGACAGTAAACTGAATATCTTTGAGTTGTGGACCATGGAACACCATTTTCTGAGATTTTATAGACCAAACAATTAATCAAAAAAATAATCGACAGATTAATGACAATGAAAATTACCATAAGTTACAGCCCTAATACAATGCCAAACATGTCAACAGGTTAACAGTAGGGATCATAATAATTGTGAACTGGTAAAAGGTAAGGTGCAAATTAGGGATGTAACTAATTAACCGTTTAACCGTTAACCGACATTAAGCATTTTAACCGATTAACACTATCGGTTAAAACGGTTAAAAAAATGTTAATAATTAATTAGAAAGCTGAGAAAAACTCGTCACCTTAAGGAGAAAAGCTGGTCCACCTTAACAGCCCACCTTAAGAGAGTCTGAATCGGAGTTACAGATACAGGAAGTTGGCTCGGGTCTTGATACGCTTGAGCGGAGGAGCTGTAGCCTCGTAGCATTTATTCACCGACAAATAAACTGTATACACACTGTCTGCTACACCTACATTCACAGAAAATTTTTCAAAACTAGCATCCCTAGTGCAAATACAAATATACAATACGTCTAAAATATAATGGGTTAAAGTTAGAGTTGTTCTGATACCAATATCGAAAATGCGTCCGATGCTGCCCAAAATTCACAATTTGGTATCGGCGAGTACGCCAATCTATACACCGATCCGATACCATATTTTATCAACACAGAAAAAAAACTTGTTCAACCGCAAAATCAATTCTTCTTCGCCGCTCCAAAACAGTAGCCTTCACTGTGCTGTCGCCCTGGATGCATCATGGCTGCCACTGGCAACTACTGTTTTAGCGCAACGAAGAAGAATTAATTGCAGGTAGTTTGTCACGTGTCGATAGCAAACAACAACAGTACGGAAAAAATGGTATCAGAACATCTCTAGTTAAAGCTAAGGACCACAGATATGTATGACAAGTGGCATATAGCTATGTATGTAGAATATTCAATCTTTGTACTCATGTTCTCAGTGTATATGGTTGATTCAAAATGTTCAATGATTATGTCCCGTTATTCTCAAGGCCTATTGAAGGAGGCTGGGTCACGCTTCATCAACGCGTCATATCTTTGGGGTACAACACGTGCAGTAAAATCTGGTCTGCACTCGCCGAAATTGAGCCAATCACAACGCACGACTGCAGCTCCAGTTACACTGCACATGTGTTATACCCCATACCCCAAGACCTGTGTCCGCCCGTGTCCCAGCCTCCTTCAATAGGCCTTGATTATTCTCTATAATGATCCATTGTGTCCCCTAAGTCAGAGTCGTAATTATTGTCATCCAAATTGAATATCTTTGCGGTTTGGACTATTGGTCAGACAAAATAAGTGATCTGAAGACATCATTATGAACACTGTGATGAGTTTTTTTTCTCTCTTTTTTTTTTTTTTTTTACATTTTATAGACTAAATGATTAGTTAATTGAGAAAATAACCAGCAGATTAATTGGTCATGAAAATAATTAAGATGCATTTGTCATTTTTATTAATCAATCATGTTTTACAGCTTTTCCCCAGTATTCTACGATTAGATACAAGCATCTCTTGTTGAAAGAATTATCAATTAGCAATCAAATTAATAATTCAGGTCATTCTCCTCTGAGTTGCCACTCCATACTGAAAGTTTCATGCTGCGAGACGCGTGAGCATCAGCCCTTTTTGTACAGTTGTCGTTTTGCAGCATTACCTCACAGAGATCAGAGTCTGAAATGCCTTGCTGAGAATGAGCTTCCCCCTTTCTTGCCTGCTGCCAGACTCCGTAAAATGTTGCTAGGCAACCGCCAGTGTGAGTTTACTGTGTGTGCGTGTGCGTGCAAGAGATGGAGCAAGCTGTGCACCTTCTTCAGCACGGTTCACGTGCACAGCAGCAGCAGTTCACTAGTTACAGAACAGCGATCTGAAATTGAAGAGAGAAATAATTGTACAATGTTGGTTAGAACACAGGAAATGGGGAAAAAAGTGCATGTGTGATTTAGGTGCAGTGGTGAGATGTCAGGTTCAAAGATGAGAAGTGAATTCTGTCAGTTGTTGGAGGTCATATTCACGCCTGAGCTCTGGTGACAGACTTGTATCCTCAGCTGAGAGGCTCTAAAACAGCCCAACCCCACACCTATTATGGCGATTTCACACAAAGGGGGTTTCTCTCGCGTGCACGCCATGTTTCCATGGCAACAGCACCAACAGGGGCCAGGGCTGACTCTAGCTGATATCAGCGCTTCAAGCGGAAATGTGTGCATTCTCGCTAGGAATTTCCAGTGCAGAAGTGTGTTACGCAGTTAATGGGCTGTTGTGCGTAGTAGGAACTCTGCTCCATCTCCCTTTGGTTTATTTACCTCACAGGCTGTGGTTGCCTGTTGCTGCGGTGTCAGTGCTGCACCGTAAAGCCAACTCAACATTAAACATGTCCTTACTCAGACTCAGTCATGCAAAGGGAGAGGAAGAGAGGAGGTGGGGAAAGCTCCTCAGGAGACAAATCCCTCCTCTGTTCGGTGCCTTGATGCTAATCCACAGTGAAAGAACGTCATGTCTGTCTGCCTACGCTGCATCTCTCCTCTGGCTTTCTCTCTGTTTCCGGGGCTCTTTATTTTCCCTCTCATCCTGCCTCACTGCTTCCTTCAACTCCGCTTTTTGTTTTCTTCTCTGCCTTTGAGTTATATTGCCTTGTTGCTTTCTCTTTTTTTTCTTACCAATTCACAAGTTTTTGCCTACTCCTGTCCCTTGACATCCCATCAACACCTCGTTGGGATGTGCTTCTGTGTTTTACCCTCCACTTACTAACATTTCACTCTAGGATATAGATTTCAGATTGTGAAGCAAGGTGTTGCTCAGCAAACTGTTCCTGGCTGACAGGGACAACACACTGAAAATGAACGCAGCACTGTGTGGATTGTTAAAACAAATAGGAGACCCAAGAGAAACAGGATGCATATTCCTTTGTTAGCTATCAAATAACTGTCACTTGCTGAATTGAAATCAATGTTGTCACACTTCTTCCACCTTTTTTTCAAATCACTCTGCTTTCCACAAAATGGTGAGAGATATTAACTAGGGCTGTCAACCGATTAAAATATTTAATCGCGATTAATTGCATAATTGTCGATAGTTAATTGTGAGTAATCGAATCCCAATTTTATTTGATCCCTTAAAGGGAGATTTGTCTTATTAGTGTATATATATATATATATATATATATATATAATTTTCATTCAGATATCTTTAGTTTGGAGCATTATTTACCCACCTTCGCGACAAGATACTGACATGGTTTCATATGATACCATTATCTTAACTCTAGCTTTAAAACTGAACGTGGTACAATCTCCGAAAGATCGATTGCATTAATGCATTAAAGAAATTGCTGGCGTTAAAACAAATTTGCGTTAACACGTTATCGCGTTTACTTTGACAGCCCTAATATTAACATTTTGATGGCAGGTGCTTGTACAGTTTCACTTCTTCATGTCTTCAGGACATCCAGTCCTCAGGTTCTCTCTTTAATTTTTTCAGAAATTCGCACCTACTTTTTTTCAGACCTGACATGCAGTACAACTGCAACAGCAGCTACTGCGATCCATTATCACATTGCAGACGTACAGTAATGAGAGAGGAATCCTCCTCCACAGCCAGAGAATCTCTGTACTTCCACATACTCAACCCTTCTGCTGCAGGAGGAGACTGTGAAATGTTGACAGTACATGCCAGTGCCTTTTGCTCTGATGTGTTTCCTCACTGTGACAACAGGCCTAGCACCCAGTCATATCTCCCAGACTTCAGTCACCTCACAGCTGCTCTTCTGTTTCACAAACCACCATGAATTCCAACCATAAAGACTGACTCGACACTCCTTCTCATCTGCCTTCCTTTTGCAGCGATGGAATTTCACGAGAACCTCCATGACTTGGCAGTGAAGGAGGGGTTGAAGGGCAGGAAGCTGCACAAGGCAGTGGAGAGCTTTACGTGGAACATCACCATACTGAAGGTGAGATTTTCATTCACAGCAGGCAGCACACTAGTATCTACCGGTGGTGGAATGACCCTAAGTAAATTTAGTACTTATGCACAAGTTTGAGGTACTTGTACTTCACTTAGTCTTTTCTTTTCAAGCCACTTTCTACTTCTACTTCAGTACATTTCAGAGGGATAAATTGTACTTTATACTTCATTACAATTATTTGACAGCTTTAGAACATTTTACAAATGAAGGTGGTTTTGTTATAAATTACTATCCAACAGTATCCAGCTGAAAAGATTAATCGATTAATAAATTAGTCGATTGACAGAAAATTAATTGGCAACTATTTTGATAATCCTCATTTTTCATGCAAAAACATTTCATGGTTCCAACTTCACAAATGTGAGAATTTGCTGCTTTTCCTTTTAAGTATTTTAATAATTTGATTGATTTTTAAAAATTGAGATTTGTACTGTTGGTTTGACAAAAATATTGTGATGGTGTCACTTTGGGTGATTGTAACATCATTTCTTACTAATTTCAGAATTTTTACAAACCAATTAATCAACAAAACAATTAATCAATTGATGGAGAAAGTAATCAGAAGATGAATATATAGAGAAAATAATCATTAGTTGCAGCCCAATACAAAATTGTTCAAAATGAGCTCCTCCTCAACCAGCTGCAATGGTAAAATCCTGCTTTTACATTATGCATGAGTAATAATAATAATATAATGATATAAGCAGTCACAAGGGCCATTTTCTGGATTGAGTACCTTTTACATGTAATACTTTACTTCTAAATTTTCCCGATTACACTAACATACTTATACTTAAGTAACATTTTCAATGCAACCCTTTTACTTGTAACAGATTATTTTTACATTGTGGTATGAGTACTATTACTCATACTCATACTCAGTAAAGGATTTGAATACTTCCTCCACCACTGGTGAGTACTGTGCTACTCCAACATGTAATAAACTGTTTTCATGCGTAGCATGCAGTTGCCACATTGCACACAGTAATTTGAAATGTGTTACTTCTCATATGCCCGCAATACACGCACGCACGCACGCACGCACGCCCGCCGATCAGTCAGGGTCAGTGGCCTTGGGCAGTTTTTCTCATGGACATTTCCAGTAGCTGCTGTAGGAATCTTAGCAGCGTTATTCCAGTTATATGACAGCTCCTATTAGAACCGGGCAATAGACTGGTTTCCAATCACAGTTGTCATGAGAAGTGCGCACACAGGGGCTTGAAAACAAACCAGAATGACTGAGGGCTGTATAAATACACTGCTCAAAAAAATTAAGAGAACACTTAAATCACACATCAGATCTTGATGAATTAATTATTCAAGTGGAAAATCTTTACTAAGATAAAACTAAAAAAGCTATAGTATCCACCTTATTCCTTGCCCCCATGATGCCTTGCATGAATAATGGGCGAAACTTCCGGCGCGTCGTGTCACTGAGTCGTTTTCCACAGTAACGGTACATTAATCCTCTCTCCTAGAGCGATTTTTATAAAAAATCTAGTAAAACATGTGTGAACACCACCTATTACAGCGCAAACGGGATAATGTGATCATACCTCTGCCTTCTACTATCGAGGGATGGGAGGACGACCTGAAGAAGTGGCCTCAGATAACGTGCACTAGCATATTTAGCTACTTTATTGTCTCCGTTGCTACAGACGGTGAAGCGACGAACAATCTGAAAAGCTCTGAGGCAGAGAGTACTTCCACAGTAACACGGTTTTGTTTTTTTCTACACAGATAACCGTACTTAAACTATTTTTAGTCTCCGTGCCATAAACTGCTTTACATTTTAAACTGTACAGAAAATAGTAAAAGTAACTGGCTGTATTTAAACCAATGCTATAATGCTGAGTCCTCCCTACACATGAAGTCATACCTGATATTCTCCAGGCACTGCTGTCAGCCCTTTTAAGGACCCCATGTCTCTTCTCCGCTGCTTTTTCATAGCCCAACTAACATACACTAACTACATTCTGTACACTAACGATGTTCTGTACAGATGCCATTTTCCGCCGATCGCTGAATAAATACTTCCAGATCGTGCATAAAATGTATATGGGTGTCATCTTCAGTTCCCCCTTTTTCGTGCCATTTGTTCCTGTGAGATTTCAGTCAGTTTGCGAGGTGCGCTATCACAAGTTGTCAAATATATTACCCTTTGTTCAATAAATGCTTTGAAATGCAAATTTTAACATCAATGGTGCGCACTGACTGCTTGGCACTACAGCAACTCTGTCAACACAGACGCTGTTTTCGAGTAATTATGCGCCCAATATTGATGTTACAGCAGTGTTATTTAATAAAAGGTCAATAAAGTTAACATTTATTACATCAATTGAATATCTTGACATTTAAAATTTTCATTAATCGCCGTTGAAATCATGTTTTGCGCTCTGTACGGAATACCGTTAAGCTTAATGATCTTCCGTACACAGGTGGAAGCGTTACTTTTCACCACTTTTCTTAAAAACTCTTGGTCCAAAAGACATCAGTCAAAGTGTAGACTGTCTAATGGATATTCCCCCGGAGAATGAGCACACAAACATGCTCGTCAGGCTCTCAACAACAGAGGAGTGCTGCCTGGCGTGGCGCTGAAGAGTGAGAAGTGTACGGAACACCGTACCATAGCTCCGCAATGACATTTTAGAAAATGCAAATTTAACGTTAGTTAAATATCTGTTAAAAATAAAGTAGGATTTGCTAAATTGAAGGTGAATTTATTTTCAAAACAAGTGCCGTTGGCGGTTAGCCACTATGGTTAGCCTATGGGACTAACTAGCTTACTGCTACTTCCGCTACCTCACCGGAAGTTACACACATTATTTCTACAGTAAAACCCCCAAAGGGGGGGACATACTATACTATGACCTTTTATGAAAAGGTCATAGTATAGCATGTCAAAATAAATCATGAAGTCATAGTATAGTATTTTAAAGAAAGTCAGAGTACGTCGAAAGTAATAAAATAAGTCAGCATGGTATGTCAAAAAAGTCATAGTTTAGTACATCATCAGTCAAGTCAATTCCCTTATAGGGATGCTAATTTTGAAAAATTGTCTTAACCGATAATCGACCCTCGTTAACCGATTTTTAACCGTTAACCGACGAGATTTTTGCTTCGCATGCAGCGGTGTACCAGCTGCAGTGTATGAGTACAACAGACAACTTGAGTCCCCAGTTCACCTGTCCGGTAGCGTTAACTTAGCAGCCACGGTGCTTCGTGTAGTGTCGCGGTCGGACATGCAGCCACTTTCCCAATAAAAGTCTCCACCGCACATTTAGTTTAGTTTAGCAGGTTGTCAGCTGTGTGTCTGTTTGCCCGGATTAACGATAGCGATTGTCCGACAAAACAGTGTGTGTGTGTTTGTGCTACGTTAGCATCTGTAGCTCTGCTAGTAGCTTCGTGCTCCCTGTAGTCACGCACATACAATCTATCAGCGCGCCGTAACTTCAACAAGCTTCTGACAGACCGTGTGTGTCGGTAGTGTTATAGCTGTGAACGTAGGTGTAGCAGACAGTGTGTGTACAGTTTATTTGTCGGTGAATAAATGCTACGAGGTTACAACTCGCTCCGCTCAAGCGAGCTATAGACGGGAGCCAACTTCCTGTATTTGTAACGCCAGCTCAGACTCTCTTAAGGTGGGCTGTTAAGTGACGAGTTTTTCGAAGCTTTTTAATTAATTATTGACTTTTCTTTTATCCGTTTTAATCGATAGTGTTAATCGGTTAAAGCTGCAGTATGCGATATTGGCGCAAATATGATTTAAAAAAGTTATTTTTAGAAAACGGCCGCTATATCGTGACAGTAGTACATGAAATAGGTAACCTGACAAAAATCATGTTCCTCTGTGTCCTACTGTGTCCTCCGGTGCTCCTAACGGCATCTGAAGGATTTCACTTACCGGAGGAAAACAAGGTCCGCTGTCCAGCTGCTATCTATGAGAGCCAGCTGTCAATCACTCGCAAACTCCGACCAAACGGTCAAACTAGGCAGCGTTGATCAAATATGAATCAATATTCTGTTACTGTAATGCCTATTTCTCACCTCAAATGTTTTCAGAATCATCTTGTAGTGTACTGTTTAGCTGTAAAATGAGAAAGGTTGTGACGCGGCCGCCATTGTAAAATCTGTTGAAGGAAGCCAAGTTCTGGTCACATGACCGGAGCACAGCCAATAGGAACGCTCTCTCTCTCTGAAATGACCTGTGACCTCTGACCTCTGTGACCTCTGCCGTCACGGGCTAGATTTTTCTAAAGCCTGAAAACAGAGCCATGATGAGGAGCAGAAGTCTAGTTTTCTCTCAGACCACTTGAATTACAATATGCTGAAAGGTTATTATGGAATTTGTCAAATTATGCCAAAAAATTGTTGCCTACTGCCACTTTAAGATGCTTAAAGTCCGTGTAAAGCAAAAATAAATATACATTCTGGGTTTATCACACCACAGAAAAATGTGTTACTAACCACCCAGCCAAATTTGAATGATTAAAAAAATCGCCAAGTATATAAAATTAGCTTTCAAAATCATGTAAAAATCCTCAGTATTCTCTGCTCTGAGACGCTGGGGGCGTGGCCACTGAGGGCGTTGAAACCTGACACCTCTCTTAATACATCCACGGCTGAAACAACACAGCGGCGAGCGAACAAGGAAGAGCCCAGTGCCGAATCGCCTTTTTTTTCTTTTAATACATTCATGATCGCCGTCCGACGGGCGGATTGGGGAAATGTGGCCTGAGTCCTTCTGATCCAGGCTCAGCCTTTTAATACATCCATGGGCTCAGCCCGTAGACGTTGTGAGCCGGTAACGGCTCCCGTCGCGCATTTCCCCGGGTGATTCAACTCTGTTAGGAACGGCCGCTCGGAGTGGGAGGATCCCGTCGCGGATCCCGTCTCCCCGGCGCTGGCTGGCCTCCGCCGGGCGCATTTCATCCGAGGCGGTCGGTCGGCTTGGAAAGGCTCGGGGCGAGGGTGGCTCGCGGCCGCGGAGCTTTACAGCTCCCCCCGCCCGGAATAAATATACATAGGACATGGGATGGATTACAATCATAAAAATACAATACAGAACAAAAACAGTGATGAAAAATCCCAACGGTTAAAGTGGGATTTGAACACACGATCATATTAACATGAGTCACACGCTCTAAGACTGAGCTAGGCGATATAACTTATAACATTAGTCCGTGTTTCTATTTGGCTTTGAGGTTTGTGAAGATGGGCGGAGCTACGTTAAGGGTCTCTTTGGCGCGTCATCGAGGGGGTATTTAGCCCTGCCCACAAAATCCTGAACACAGAGGTGGCCAAAAACAGTTTTACAGTCTAACTCCACAATCCAGTACGACAATTTAATGTCGGTTAACGGTTCAACGGTTAATTATTAACATCCCTATTCCCTTACCATACTGTGATGCAGTTGATGAGGATGCTCTCGCTGGCACCGTCGTAGAAGTTCACCGAGGGGACAGATTAACTTTCTTCACTCCCCTCAAAAGTGTTATGGCATGCTATACTATGATTTGTGTATGTGTCACAAAAACATTATTTTATGGTATGCCATAAAAAGGGAGGATTCCAGCCCCCCTGTATATGTATATTGTTACATTGTGTGTGAGTGTATATAGTATGTCAAAAAAAGGCATAGTAGTATGCCATAAAAATGTCATCAAAACACCATAGTATAATATGCCATAAAAAATGTCACAGTATAGTATGGTATAAAAAGTCATTGTATAATTTGTCTTAAAAAAGTAAAAAAACAAATAAAAAAAAAATCATAGTCATAGTATATAGCATGTCATAAAGTCATGATATAGAATGTCACTAAAAGAAAAAAATCACGTTTCTATGACATTTTATTCTTATGATAGGGGCCGCACAAAAGTTTCTGAGGGACGCACCTGGGAAAAGTATGTTTTAACTCTTTGATCTATCATTATCCCTTCAGGGTCAGGCAGACCTACTGAAGCATGCCAGGAGTGAAGTCCAGGAGAACCTCAAGCAGATACACTATGCTGCGCTCACCTGTAACCTGACTAAAGGCGGACCAACGGGTGGCTCCTCCGGCTCCGAATCCAAGAGCAGACGCAGCCTCGACGCCATTCCTGAGAAGGCCACTGCGGATGAGGAGCTCACTGATGAGGACAACTAAAGACCCACAATCCTGCTCTGGTGCTCTCTTGGCACCCACATTCAGACCTCTACTCTGTTCCTGCCTCGTGAGCTCAAAACCCAAAGCTCTTGCTCCCTCTGCTTTACCACTCTCTGGCATCATCGCTCTGACCACACCAGTGTTTTTCCACATTCCATCGTGTACATTCCTGTATTCAAACACAGCTGTAACCTCTCAGACTTCTGCCTGTAATCATCAATAAAATGCCACAACTACTCCAGGACACAAATCCAAAAAGTTCAGGTCATAGAAAGTTTAGACCGGTTTGGAAAATGACATAATGAAAAAACATCATTTCTAAGTCTTAAAATGTTTAGGAGCTGTACTGAAAGCTGAAAAAGTATTAACATTTGCCACACATTTGATGCTGCCTAGCCATTAAATGCACACATAATATAAATGCCAAACCTTGACATCCAGCAAAAACATAACTTTTGTGAAAAATGTTGAAAGGGATAACGTATAAATGCCGATGATTATCAAAGTGCCAGACATAAATCCTAACTTTCCACAGCATAAAACTCCTAAACCTCTTCATCTAAAGTCCTACTGCATTAGTTTGTAGCCCTCCCTTCATTCCTCTGACCCTGTCTCTCATTTGCAGGGTGAGCTGGGGGAGCTGAGTGAACTACCAGCCACGTGACCATATAAGACATTGTCCTACTGTTCAGAGACAGTGCACTTCTACTCAGTGGACCGGGGTGTTACCCGAGGAAACAAAAAAGAAAAGAGCCCTTGGATTATTGTAAGAGATTTCTTAAAGCACAATTTTTTTGGAGTTATGAATGTAACAGAACAGAGGGAGCGAAAGAAGTAAAGAAAAAAAAGTGGACAAAAAAAGTAATGAATGAGAGTAAAGAGCTGTTTACAATACTGAACTTGTCCATGTTCTTGTCTGCCAAAATAGTATACTATGTGTATATGGAGTTTCCTGTTACCTTTTTTTCTGCAGAGTGCATCATTTTATTATTGTATACTTGGAAATATAAGATTTATTTTATAAAAGATATATGAACATGTCTGTGGAAAAACAATTAGTTTTATTTGTCTAGAGTTTTCCCGGTGGAGAGCTGTCGAGACAGAAGGACTAATAATAGAATGTATTCATAATGTTTGTGGTGCAAACAACAGCAAAGTCTCAACAACCACAACCAGCAACTGCATGAGAAGGAACCATGACTGGGTGTTGATAACATGCACTCAGAAACAGCTTAGACATTGACACAGTTCCATATTTCAGCATTTCACTTGGGAATATGTTCGGTCTTTATTTTTGGGGCATGGTTCTCCCATTTCAGAGCGCTAAAAAAGAGTTTAAGCAAAGTAAAGTGTTCTACCAATGTAAAAACTTATTTCACATAGGGATGTCACAAGAACCGATACTTCGGTACCAAGTTGATGCCAAAACTCCGAAAATGTGACGGTACTCATTTTTCTACAATACCGCAGGTAACGTCACGGCGTCCCCTCGTCCCGGGGACAATAGAGTGCTACAGGAATGAGTCCTAAAACCCGGAAATAAGTTAGCAGTTTAGCAGTTCCGGTTCCCTCGTCTGGAAGCCAATGGGTTTTTTGAATGGGTTTTTAGTTAGATGCCTGAAATAAGGTCTGTGGTTAACACAAGCTGAAAAGATTTTAACGTTTTGTTCTACGATATAAAATACATCAATAAATACCCCACTCGTGAATTTTGAAGCCTTTATGTGTCTTAAAAAAGGCGGTTGCTAACAAGTGGCTAAATGGGACTACTAAACGTCATCACGCCAACTCGTCCGCCTTTACAGGCTAGTTGTGTATACTCACGCTCATGTGACCGTGGTGTAATTCGTTTATAGCCTAACATTAGCTTTTTACTTCTGCCGATTGCATTCACACTTCAAAAATCATAAATGGTGTTCATTTGAGTGGAGATTATCTTGCTGAACAAAACATGTTTTTTTTCTGTAGTAATCCAAAACCAAATGGAAAAATCCCATTGGGTTTTTGTTGAGAGAACCCAGGGCGATGCTAACTTCCTGGTTGGCCTACAAAAATACGCCATCCCTGGAGCACTCTATAGAAAATGTGTTTCGGATGCAGTAAGTTCACTAGTGACGCGTCCAGGGGACCACCTTATTTTTTCCCTGAGAATGCTACATTGAGACCAACAAATCTGTGTTGAAATCGGCAGGATAAGAGCTAGTTAACATTAGCTGTTAGCTCCGTGCAGGACTGTACTGCTTACCAGCTGCTAACAGCTAACATTAACTAGCTCTCGTCCTGCCGATTTCAACTCGGGAGGTGCCACACGTAATTATGTGTTCAGGCGCTATTCAGTAAAAATAGCAAAGAGTATTGGGCAAAAGTAAATTCTAACGTTATCGTGACGTGTTCAAATTAGACTTGCCGCGGTAGTCTGTGTTACCGTTGTTACACGGTGTTCGGGAATACACCGATTGCATTACTTGCCCACCGTCCCCACCATCGTTTTTCTTTTTTAAAGATATTTTTTTTGTACTTTTATGCCTTTAATGGAAAGAGAGAGACAGTGATAGTTATAAAAGGGGGAGAGAGAGGGAATGACATGCAGCAAAGGGCCACAGGTCGGATACAAACCCCGGGCCGCTGCAGTAAGGACTCAGCCTTGGTACATGGGGGCGCCTGCTCTAACAGGTGAGCTATCAGGGTACCCCTCGTTTTGCTTTTTTATATAAATAAAAGCCATTTAGCTCATTTTCGCTTGTCAGCGCCGTGTTATCAATACATAGTCGGTCAACGGATGATACAAAGTGAAAGTATCTGCTCCGTACACAGTGTAGCAGGAGCCAAATTTCACATGCACGGGACGAGAGAGAGTTGACAAACAAGACGATGGCGGAGAATTTCGTGTCAAAGCGAAACGCAAACGCACCTATTTGGCAATATTTTGGATGTAAACCCAGTGCGTTGTCGGTGTAATCGGTAACACCGGTGTTGTCATGAGTTTATTAACCGGTGGGAAAATTTCCTCACCGTGACATCCCTAGTACAAATGTAATCTTGTAAAATATAGTTTTCGACTTGAACTTGAATAAATACAGTTGTTTGAAGGAGATGTTTCACAGCAATATAAAATAGATAATAGAGAGAGAAATATGACCTGTTTAACTTCCTAATACCAGTATGCAAACGGTAATAAAGGAGTGATTGTTGAAGTACATGGGATTCATTGTTTTACTTTTGTTTTTTACGATGATATCAAATTGGAATCAAAAATCGTGAAATTTCACTGGTATTGGTATCAACTACTACATTGTGATTGTGATATTGTGACATCCCTGATTTCAAAGTTATCTTTAGAAGTCTGCAACCTAAAAAAGGTGCCAGATCTTTAAAAGTTTTTTTTTTTTTTCAGGTCTGCTCCCAACCAATTCCACTGTTATTTAAAACACCTCCAGTGAGAAATCAACTGTGGCTGGTTTAAAAACTCATTCCCTTGTTTACTTGTAATCATTTGGTTCAGTTTTTTTACTGAGCAGAATGATTGAATACGTCTCACAGTAAATCAACGTAATGTGTCTGGATTGCAGACTTTGAATGGGAGGTCATGTACAAAAACAAAGACTGTGTTTTCACTTTAATCGTGCCATTTAAGCTATCAATCTTTTAAAGATGTGTTTCCCTGTCCGATACTCGTGGGCTTTGCTGTTTCATCTTGCAGTTTGTGCAGATCACCCACTTGCAGTGTTTTGAGATTTTGTCTGGGGAACCACTGCAGCACACTTCGGATGGCTCAAGTGCTTGTCTGCCAGACAAATCAAATGAGTCCCAAACACTTTGATAACCCTTTGTAAGAATTTAAACTCAGGTCTGTTGAGAATATGGTTGAGAAGGACATGAACTTCAGAGTAATAATAGCTTCATAACCATTCCTGGTGACAAACTGGTATCTGATCAACAATTACCCTGTGATTTAACTGTGCCACATTACTGCAAACTAAAACATACTGTATCAGTTGACAGGTAGGAAGTGAGAAAGACGTTTTTGCCTTTTTAAAATGCCTTTTCCCCACATAGTGATCATTCATTTAACAGTCCACATTTGTGTCTTTTATTTCAAATCTCATATTTATGCTTACCATTAGTTATACTTACTTTCTACTGATCGGACAAAAGATGCTTCAAAATTATCAGTATTTGACTTACAGTAGCCATCTTTACATATTCTACACTCAGTTGCCAGTTTATTTGGTACACCTAGCTAAAATTAACCCAGTCTAATACAACAGCCCCGCAGTAAATGCTACCTTCTGGAAGCTTGTAATGTTCAGTTTTTCTCAACAGTGCTTTGAGGAGATGTTGAGTCAATGTTGTGGTTATTTTAGAGGCTGTAGTTTGTGGTGCTGGTGAGTTGTATACTAATATTTTGTCCATATTTATATCTATGAGGGTAGGCTAAATATTGTAAACACTTTTCATTGAAACCAATACAATCCAACAACACCTCAAAAGTGACCATTAAGTTGAATCAACATTTTTTTTACATTCATTGAACATTATAACCTTCAGGTAGGACGATAGCATTTATTACACTGGCAACTGATTGTATGTGGGCTTGCAAATGTAGGGCTCAAAGCTTTGCGAAAAATATTGAATTGCCATTTGTGGGATTGACAGGCCTGAACTAATGTTAACTAGTTTTTAAGGTGATAAGCTTAAATCAATATCATCATATTTTTGCTTTCCATCTCTTGCAATTTGAAAATTGTACTCTTTAAATCTGATTAGTTGTTCAGCGCTATACAGTATATAGAAGCTATAAAATCCAAAAGAAAAACATGGTAGTATATACTCAGTTAAGGCTTACTTTAAGTCTGTACATATTAGCCTTAAAAAATAATTTGGCATAACTGTGGCCACGTCTTGCCTTCAAGTATTTCCATGGGTTTTGTGGGGGCATGTGCTTTACATTACTTTAGCCAAAATATTGATTACCAGCAAGAAATCAATTACTTGAATTCACTTAGGAATTTCCAAACATGCAGTACTTGTTATTCTCTTGACACCAGAGCTTTTGGACTGTTAAATGAAGCCCAAGCATTTTTTATTTAAATGTTCATCTCCAGCGCTTTTATTTCCCCCCTCAGTGCTCACAATGTTGTGCTCTTTGGTTTTAAAGGAGCAGTGTGTAGGATTTGGCGGCATCTAGCGGTGAGGTTACAGATTGCAACAAACCGAAACTTCTCCCAAGTGTCAAGCATGTAGGCCGACGCAAAAACGTGAAAACTCAAAAACGTGAAAACGCAAAAAGCCCTATCTAGTGTTTGGTATGTCCGTTCTGGGCTACTGTAGAAACATGGCGGCCCGTGAAGAGGACCTGCTCCCTATGTAGATATAAACTGCTCAATCTAAGATAACGAAAACTAGAGGTGTGAATCTTCACTGGCCTCACGATTTGATTACGATTCGATTCGATTCATCTCAATGTATCGCATTCTCAATTTTCTATATTACCGCACACTGCTACTTTTTCATCAATTAATACAAGCAGTCAGATAAATCTGAAACCCCTTTTTATTAATGAAGTGATTTAAAAAATTAGACTATAACAGTCAGTATAATATAAAAAGCTGCATCTTTTTAATATCTGTGTGACCCACCTCAATACATAATCATTACAAAAACAAAACATAAATCCTTCTGCTGTGCATCATAAGTGTAATGTAATCTACAAAAATAAGGTTTTCACATAGCAGCTCTAAGACAGGACACTTCTTGAATGCCTATGGCATTTTACAATGCATGAATCAGCCTATAGCGGCTAGCGGACTTTAGTTAGTTACTTTTCCTTACTCATAGCTCTTCTCTTATGCCTAGTTCACACTACACAACTTTAGCTCTGATTTTCCGCTCCCCGACAGTTTTTGGAGCTCCCCTCAAAAAAGCCCCAGATCAGAGGCAAATCGGCGTAGGCTCGCTGCTCGCACATTGGCGCTCGAGCGTAATTTGTGAACTGCTCAAAAATACAAGCCAAGAGGCTTGCCGACGCTCGCCGGTGCATTGCAGACACATTCCAGATATCTAGCCTGCTAAATATCTGGACCTGTCGGGGACTCCGGCCATGAGCTACAGCTAATAAGAGTGCAAGACACGAGTTGAGGGGAAACCTGGGGGAGGAAGGGTCACCTGTAACAATAGGAACTTAGGAACGGAGCAAAGTTGTTGTTGCACCTAGAGGAATAAATAAAAGTAAAAAAGAGTGTAGAAAACGGTGGAAACAGGCTTTTTTGTAAACATGTGCCAACAACAGCATCAGCAATATGTCCTGCGTATGGTATCACGTCATTTATTGTGTATTTCTCGAGTGTGTTTTTGTGACAAATGTAGTTTTGTAGGCCCTCTGTGACACACAGCGATCAGAGGAGAGAGAAAGAAGAGAGAAACAAGCACTACAGTAAATGGCGGCAATACGCAGTAAAGACTCACACTGAGCTGAAATGAAGCCAAACTCCCGATTATGTTCCGTCACTGCATCCATGCAGCATCGTTCAGGTCCGCATCGCGATGCACCGTACAATCAAGAAATTTCCACAACGAAAACACAATTCATATTTTCAGGTGATTATACACTAAAGAAAACATACTTATTAATATTATATTCCAATTTCTGCAAATAGATCCCTCTAAATGCTACACACTGTTCCTTTATACACTGGAAACACCTCCTGCAGATCACAAGAACCACAATAAGATGAAAAAAATGTCTCTGAATTTCAATGCTGTGCCAGTCGGCACATTTCTAATTGTTGTTGAGAGGATGAAAAAAAGAAGCATTTCAACTGTACACCATTCTCATGTCTTCATCTGTCAAGTCCAAAAAAAAGAAAGAAAAAAAACCTCAGAATAAACAATGTTGGATAGATTTGTGTCTGATGTGTTTTTGTAATTCAACTATTTGTTCTGAGAGTGGCATGAATAAGTAATCATCACTTTACATCCTGTATTGACAAAACAGATTTTGCTGTCCTGTATTCGACAACCTCATTCCTAAACAATAGTTACATTTGTGAAATCCCATCAAGTGCTCTCTTACTGCCCACTGACTCGCTCCCTCCTCCCGAGCAGCAACCGGGTCGATGCTCCACCCGGCCCCGACTAGTCAACTCTCCTACCTTCAGGCTGCACCATATTGGACTGACCTCCACGCTCTGGTCAGCACTGCCGCTACTCCCTATTTCCCCATTGTAGGCAGCTATGAAAAGTAATCCACATCCCAGCGTCTCACTGAATCACTCCTCTCTACTTGCTCTCACTGAAAGAAAAAGAAAATCACTGGAGGGTAAAATGTCACTCTTAGGTCAAAGGAATATTTCATCTTTCCTTCCCTGTGGCTTCCACTTGTACAGGCCTGAATATTGGCTTCTAATCCAGAAATTAAAGCTCAGTCTCCTGCTGCTCTTATTCCAAGTAGCTCTCAATTAAAACATAACAGCCAAGTGCCCCAAAATGGTAAACGTTGCCCGAGGATAGTACCGCATTTAATGCAAGATACATATATGCATTAGTCATGTTTGCCTCATGGCCACTTGAATAAGTGATTATTTAATTTCAAGGGCAGATACACCTAGTCCTGACTCTCCCAGCTGTTTTTCCAAAGCTGGAGGAGTGCATGCATCAGTATTGATTAGCTCCATGTTTGTTGAGTGGAGCAGAGAGAGCCTGGGGAAATAAAGCTTTCGCTTGCTTCAGATGGATCTGCCTCCAGCACGCACACACATAAACACACGCGCAGAGGTTACAGAAGCAAAAGCATGGACTGTTTTACGAACATGCCAGCTGTATAGTTACTGGCCAGCACACATAAACTGTATTTGTATAGCAAGACACAAAGTGCTTCGCACAGAGTAAATCACGCTCAAGGCCCCTGACTTCAAAATGCTCGATCATCATTTGATTTTAATCCAGATCTGGGAACAGTCAAGAGAATTGTCTGTGGATAAGATAATAAGATCTATAAGATTATGGATTTGTACAGAAACAAATAAAAGGTTTATTAAGTGATAGTTTGGGTGTTTTGAAGTGGGGTTGTATGAGGTACTTGTCCATAGTAGGTGTATTACTTACAGTAGATGACGGTCTGTGTGCCCCCAGCTTGGAGAAACAGACAGGAGTACGACACCGGAGCAAAGCAATACAGTGCTGTGGACGGGGATGGCAGAAAAACGTACTAAAAGAAAGGCTCACGTAAAAAAAAAAGGACATTCGTTTAAGTGTACGTTATATTTAGAATATTTCCACTGCTTTATTTTGTCGTCAGACAGCCCTTTCCTTCTCGTTTCTGACGGGGAATTGAACTGAAAGTGAAACTTATCTATGCTCTCTCCAAAGCCAGCAGGATCATATGACAAAAACAGTATAGATACGTTTCACTTTCAGTTCGCCGTCGGAAAAAATATTTTAAATGTCTAAATGTCTGCGATGCTGGGGCACGCCGACCGTCATCTACTGTAAGTAATACACCTACTATGGATAAGTACCTCATACAACTCCACTTCAAAACACCGAAACTATCCCTTTAATATGAGCTGCAACTGATGTAGTTTTTTTTGGCTGGACCGCAGAAGGCCAGCCCTACAAACGCAAAAGTCTGTCACTGAGTGAGTGACTGAGTGACAAAGTGACACGATTGGTCAGCCGAGTATTGGAGTTTCCTCATTGGCCGTTGCTCTTTCAAAATGAAAAGGCGGGGAACGGTCCTTTATGCAAAGGAGCCCATCCAGCGCGACGCGTCCGGCTCAAGAAACTTGGACCAAGCTGTCAAACTAGGCGATCTAGTTCTAAAATGAAACCACATTCAGCAGTGGCATAGCCTGTTTCTCGCTTAAAATGTTTTCAAAGGTAGATTTTGGTGGATTGTTTAGATGGAATAACCGAAAGTTTATGAGCAGGCCGACATGTTGTTTCCTGTTTGGAACGGCAAGCAGAAAACCAGGGACCAATCCTGTGCATTATAGACATGACCACTGACTATTTGTATTTAGCCACAAATTCACAGACCGACTATACCTGGTCCAGCCATATACTCGGTTTTGACCGAGTCTTGTTCCTTTATAAGTTATTACTAAAATCTTCAAATCACAGCTGGCAGCCAGTGTAGATTTTTTTTTTTAAGAAAAAGGAGTTAACCTTTTTGATCTCTCCTCTTATCAAAAGGTAAAAGCCTACCTGTCGTATCACTGACTGATAAGCCGTGCAAATATAAATACACAAGACTGTTCCTGCTGCTCTATTGCCTCAGCAGACGGCTCTGCAATTAGCTAAATGCGTGTAAGGAACATGCAAACTGACCAGAATGGCCCTCTAATGCACTCTTTAAAGAGCTTCTTTTGACAAACATTACTGTTAGGCAACTGTTGATTCAGTAAAATGGATTTTATTAGCTACAGGAGAGTTCGAATTGAGGGTTTTCTGTTTGCACCTTTCAAGCCGTAGATTGCTCTCGTTGGGAATCATTAAACATTGTTATGTAATGTCAATGCTGCAGGTCTTTCTCTAATGTTTAGATCAGAACTTTCTTTTTGACCACCATCAAGTCAACACATCAGTTCTTGTAGCTTAAAACTTGATTTATCCAAACACTTCTTTTAAAAATGGCAAAAGTACAGGTTTAGTTTAGCAAACAATGAGTGAGAAGTATGCTTTGTTCAACTACATCACCTGAAATGTGACAATGTTATAATAGCCGCCGTTCCGATGTCAAAACATACGCCTGAATGAGTCAAACTAGGGTATTCATGACTGTAGGAAAGCAGACAGCATTATCACCATTTAAAAGTTTAAGTTCTTTAAGTTTAAATTGCAGAGGAGTCGGGCTTGCAAACAATATGAGATTCATCGTTGCGGAGGGTTTTGACAGTAAACATTGTCTGGAATGAATCAGCCGCCGTCACAGAAAGCTGACAAGGCTTCTTCAGCAAAGCACACATTCCCAAAAGTAAGCAACAGCAACGCGGAGGCGATGAATGGATGGACGGATGGATGGTTCTGGTCCTGAGCCTCCTGTCCGAACTTAAATCATCGCCTTCGTGTTTACAGCAGAGCGGTGGCACTCCGATGAGTTGTGCGAGAAATGTTTGGACAACGTGTAAAACAAAAGGCTGTGCAGCACATGCTCTCAGTGAAGATGCTTTAGATGTCACAGTATCCTGTGGTAACTCCACCGCTGGCAGGACAGTGTGGGTCACTGCTGCTGCTGCTGCTGCTGCTGCTGCTGCTGCTGCTGGTGGAGTTCTCGGCAGCCAAACAGGGTTGACACGCCATGACAGCCTCCAGATACCTTTTACAGATGAGGTCTCAAATGGAGTGAAGGTCAGTGAATGCAGCACACTCCACCTCCATCCCCCTCTCTAATGCATTGTTTCTTCTTCTCCTCTTCCTCACTCATTCCCTTGGAATATTGTTATTGATCCATCCTCCGTCCCTTACACTGAACGCACCAGTCTCATCTCAGATACACTGCTCGCATTTGGCCTCATCCGCTGGGAGTGAAATGACATTTAAGCCCAGCAGCGAGTCCATGTGAAATTGTACAGTGACCTGTGAGACGGGTTTGTGGGGTATATGGTCAAAATAATGGAAAACGGTAGCATGGGCCTACATTTCCCCATGGTAAAAGGTAGAGATGCACCGATCGATCGGCAGCCGATCCGGCCAGTTTTTAGCTGATCACCTGTGACCGGTGACCGGCTGATCGGTCGCATATTTCCAATTTGCAGGTCACATTTACACACATGTGCCGCATGATAGTTTTACGTCGGCACACAGCGGCACAGTCAGTAACGTCACAGCCACACACACAACATGTCGTCGGTGTGGAAGTTCTTCAGCGTGTATGCAAAAGACATAAACTGCAAGTACAAAATAAGCCAAGGTGGAACAACCTTATAACATTTGGAACAACTAACTTAATCAAACACTTATTATATAGTAATTTATTCCCATGATGCTGCTCAGAGTAATCACAGTGACCGGCTCGTCTGCCGACAGCACGGGTTCTCTCCCCAGCACAGTCCAGCTTATAACGGAGCTAACAGCTAACATTAACGAGGTTCTATTGACTTGCATTATGATATGTTCATGTTCAAAAATGTGTATTGGGCAAAAGTAAATTATAATACTATCATTATGTGTTCCAGCTTGAATAAATCCAGTTGTTTGAAGGAGATATTTTTACAGCAATATAAAATACATTTTAGAGAGGGAATTATGACCTGTTTTCTTTCTTATACTCATTAGCTCCAAGCAGCTTATAATACTTTTTTTTTTTTCAATTTTTTTAATCGAAGCAAATATTTAAATAAAAATACAATCATATATTTCCTCATCATTTGAATTGTGTATTTTTTTACCACTATTGATGACAATAAAGTAAAAGGATAACATTTTTGACAGATTGACTTTGGGATGGGAATTATTTTTCAGGTGGTGAAAAACGGTTGTCTGGAGCCTTGCTGTCGATCAGTGCATCTCTGGTAAACAGCTCAGGCAGTTCTGGACACTATCTAAGTTTTTATCCAACAGGTTCAGCAGGAGATTATGTCTATAAAACGTCAAAAATAGTGAAAAATGTCCATTATAATTCCCCAGTGCCCGAGGTGGCTTCTCCAAATATCTTGTTTTATCCGACCATCAGTTCCAAACCTAACAACATCCAGTTTACTATCATATATGACAAAGGAAAGCAGCAAATCCTCACATTTGAGAAGTTGAGATCAGTCATTTATCAAGCAAAAATGGCAAACAATTAAGTTACTATTAAAATAGTAGTAAGTAATTCTGAAAAGGTAACCAGGATTGTCTTCATCCGATGATGCATTTCTTTATTGAGTGATTTATTTAGCTAAGATGAAAGCGCTCCTTTTAAGAAACCTCAGCGCATCCAGGTCTTCTTATTGATATTGTCACTAGTGCTGATTAGTGGATTTAACAACCATCATTGATCTTTTTTACCATTTTGATCATTAATTAACCTTTAAAAAAAAAAATTCAAGCAAAAACGCCAAATATTTGCTGGCTTTAGCTTCTCAAATGTGAGGATGTAATTTTGTTTTTCAGGACTGTTGGTTGGACAAAATAAGCGATTTAAAGACGCCCCTTGTGCTCAGGGAAATTACGATTGGCATTTGACATTTTATAGACCAAGTGATTAATTAAAAAAACTAATTCTCAGATTAATTAATTAAGAAAACAATACTTAGGTTCATTCATGCATTAATGCCACAGCTGTCAAACGGTATAGTGGAGCAACGTAATTATGGGATATACTGTAGGTCATGGTTTATGGTTTCTGCAACTACAGGAAATAACCCCAAAACAGAAGGTTTCATGGGTATAAAGAGACAGATGCTGACATGCAGCAGTTCATCATGGTTGGAAAGCCAAGAATGACACAAAGAAGAAAGACTGCAAACTGTAGTGTTGACTGATGTCTTACTGCTACTCCTAGTAGGTGTACCATGCAGATAGTTCATTTGCGGAGGTTTGACTTAGGTAGACTTTTGCTGCCACCAACACAATAAAAATTAATCTTCATTGTTTTGGGATAGCAACATAAGTCTCACAGATTTCTCAACACCTTTGCAAACTAAACCAAATCTATACTATACCACTAAAGGTAATTATGGAACTGTATTTGTGATTTGGGTGAAATGACCCATGCAGAAAAGAGATGTTTTGTTTGATTTGACCTACTTAAAATCAAAGATGACCTTAAATTAACAGTTAATGAAAGCTGATATATTGAAAATGGTTTGTCCATGTTTGAGTGAACACTGCTTAAAGTGAGACTACAGGTCTTCTGAAGGGGCGTTTAAATAATCAATAACCTTTATCAACCTCTATTGACAACCAGAAGCTTCATCAATAGATTCTTCTTACACAAGTCTGCAACAGCCCTCAGTGGTCAACAGCCACCCCATTTTTGTTTTTTCACAATCAAGATGATTACTCAAGATGACAGGGAACAAACAGAAATACCTGGTGAAGACAATAATGATTATATTATTAATAATAATGCCAATAATAACAATAATACAGATTTGTCATGCAGCTACACATGTCCTGTGATTCATGGCTGCCTTGTCGGGCTAAAAATGTCAGTTGTTGGAAGGTTTTAAAATTAAATACAGACCAGAAAGCAAGAAATCTCAGCAACAACACTAACAATATCAATCGACTGCAGGTATACTTTGTTCATTTTGAGCTATAGGGGGACAAAAATCTTCCAAATGAGCCTTTCATAGGACATCACACCAACCAAGTGACCTGAGAATCACTGCATGTTTCTACTACATCTTTACTGTGCTGCTCAAGAATCTCTTCGCCTCGAGGCATCCGGGCCTGGCGTACATCAACAACACACTCTGTGGCAGAGTTACCTTTTCCGCTACCCTTCATATCTTTTCTTTGTGAATATTTCATGCTCTGCTAGTCACTAAACTGCCTGTCCCAGAGCGCCGTCTTTCCCCTTTGTGGGAAGCAAGTGGTTGCTCTTCAGCAGCACTTAGTGTCTTTGCCGCAGATTGAGCGCTGCCATGATCATGACCGAGTCATGAGCCCCACTGCGCAGTTAAAGGAGAGACTGAGGAGGCAAATACAAGCAGTGTTCAGAGGAGCTTCACTAAATGCGGACGTAGTGCTCATCTTGAGGCTGAAAGACAGGCCTTTTCTTTCAGAGACAACAAGGAATATCCTAGAAATTGGGCAGCTGCCGTGGATAACACAGCAGCCAATAACGCACTTTCCCTCAGCTGGAAGGATGAAATACAGTGTGGCATGCTTACCTCAAGAGATACTTAATGGAAGGAAAATTTATATCACCAACAGCCATCAGGGCACTCTGTTTTACAAGTTGGCTTGTTAAACCATGAAGTGTTTAACAAGGCGACTTGTCCTCAGGCACAGAGGGTTTTATTTAATGTTGTCAAAGGTCCATTGAACTACAGCTTCAGTCTGACCAACCAATGTTTCAAGTTGTAAACACCAAATTAGCAGATGGTTTCATATTTATCTATTTTATAGTTTTATGGTTTTAGTTCCGTTTGGTTATAGCCATGGTCATTAGATAGAGGTGCAGAGGTTAAACTGAAATTTCAAGATTTAAGATACAACTAAAGAAGGATATAAACAGTGTTTTATGCTTATATGTTTATAACAGATATCATGATTTTAGAGCTGAAACAATTAGTCGATTGTTTGAGTGGTTCCCAACCTTTTTCCTTAGGGGACCCCTTTTCTATCATTGACTAAACTGACGACCCCTGACTAAGTGACATTTTATGGATATTTCATATTATATTCAATGCATAACAATAACATTACAGAACAACTGATAAACTATACAATTGACCAAAATAGTGAACGCAATAAGAAGTTTGAGTAAAACCAGTGATTTGGATGAATTTTGAGCAGATTATTTCAGAAAAATAATTAATAGATTATTTTTAGGAATCTTTAATACTAATCTCTGTATTGTGTATCTTTTTTTGGGGAATTTTTAACAATCATACCTACTTAAGAGGCTTCTTTTTTTTTACAAATTCAGTGTTTTCTTCTTCCTGACGCTTGGCCATTGTTCTATTAGCTCTTTGGTTGTTTTAACTGAGTACTTTTCTAATTTTTACGTTTATATATTAGATAATAATCCAAACTTAAATTTAGTTTTCTTCACAGAAAGGAATGAAATGCTGAGATGCAGGCCAGCTGCGTATTTTTGAAACAAGTTGTTTTACACCCCTTGAGATCAAGGAGGCCTCGCGACCCCCCGTGAAGCTTTGGCGAATCCCCAGTGGGGGTCGGGCCCCCCAGGTTAGGACCAGTTGATTAGTTGAGCAATAGAAAATTAATCACTCACTAATTTGATAATCAATTAATTGCTTAAGTAATTTTTAAACAACATTTGGAAGTTTTCTTAGTCTTCTATGAAAAATGATTGATTAATTCTCAATTAATTGAGAATACTGAAATTACTTGTTTGTTGTAGTCCCATTTTTTTTATTAACAATTAATCTTCATCTGACTTTTCAATAAACCACTTAATATTCATTCTTAATTCATTCCAATCACTGCACAATATCAATTTTACACTTGTGCAATTGTGTTAATAGTCTGTTTATTGTCAATACTGTATATATTGTTCCTATTTTTTATATTTCCTTCTATTTAAATTGTTCATATTTGATAGGTCTGTCTACTTTTGTTTTTTTTTTCATTTTTTTTTCTGTGTTGTATCTTGCTTTTTGTTTTAACTGATGTTTCTAGTTTCTGCACTATCCCATTTGCTGCTGTACACTGCAAATTTTCCAACTGTGGGACTACTAAAGGAGTATCTTAGCTTAATAAGAAAGTACTGAAAAATGGGCATTCAAATTTCCAGGGTGAGTCTTCAAATAGTTTATTCTGTTCAAGGGTCCAAGTTCAAAAATATTCAAATAATGATGTAAAATGCAAAAAGCATATTTAAGATGCTGACTCCAGTGAATGTTTAAGATTTTTAATCACTAAGAAATAGTTACAGCACATAACTCAAAACCACAATCCTTTTTTTACATTTCTGTTTGTGTACGGATTAAACCAAAGAGATACAACATGCTCATTAGTGAGCTTTAAATGTGCTGGTACTGTGGCCGTACTTTGGAAGATCTTTGGAGAGAGCCAGGCTAGCCATTTCTCCCCACTTCAAGTCTTTATGCTAAACTAGGCAAATTGCCTCACAGCTTCAGCTTTGTACTCAACGCACACACCTAAATTTGATATTGATCTTCTCATCTCATTCTTGGAAAGAGAATGAATGAGCAAACTTCCATAAACGTAGAACTATTTCTTTAACAGATAAACCTTTGGTATCTTTTGTCCAAAATCAATCAAACAAATTCCATTCCTTGATTTTGTTGCTTTGGAAAAATCATCATGCATCTGATCAGTGCTGCTGCTTAAAAAGCTGGCAGATTTTTCATGAAGGAAGTCGTGTTGAATGACCTGTCGTCACGGACAATGTCACACTGCAGCTCACAGTAATTCTCAGAGTGTGACACAATAACGACTTGTTCTTGCCATTGAACATTGTGGCTCTGTTTGGACTGGTGCCATAACTGTGCTCAGGATTTTGTTTCCCCTCGCCAGCTCCCCAAACAAACTCGGACTATAGTCTGCTTCTCTCTACCACATAATGGCGCCTTCTTTTCGCACAATGCAGTCACTAAAGTACGTGAAGTGACAGCAGCTGATGTAACACTGCGGTCACCGGAGCCGTCCGTCTCGCCTGGCTTGCTCAGAGGCACGTTGGCAGGGACTGAACTGCTGATTTCTCTGCTTGGAGCTGCCTGTGTGTCTGACACCATAACTCATGCTCGCCTTGCCTGGATGTAATGGTTAAGAAGAACATTGTACGCTACAGAACTAATGGCAGAGGAATGACATCCATTCTCAATCAGAGCAGATTGGGGGTGAGCTATCCGTTATGAAGAGGGATAGCCTCGTTTCCTTTGACTTGATTAGAGTGGTCGGCCAACCAATAAACTCTGGGACAGATATTAATGTAATTGCTGAAGCAGCTGGTTCCTGTCTGAGTTATGTTCCATTGTTTGAAGGGAAAAACCAGAGAGGGGAATCAGAGAGAGAAGGGAAACAGTATGGTACAATAACCATTTGTTAAGAGAGAGAAAAAGAGGAAGTCCACAAAACTGTGTTTGCACAAAAGACAAACAGTATGGTTGATTGTCAAGGCCCGATCAGCTTTTATCTCAACCACTAAATGCCCTTTATGCTTTAATAAATATAGCTGTCTTCCCTTCAGTGTCAAAGCATGTCATACCTAAGAGCTCTTGTGTTTGAACATTAACAATAGTCCTTGCTAAGGTCTTTCCTAAGTAACTGGGCTCCTAATTTAATTTTCTTCAGCTTTCTGTTGCTTTATGTCAAGCTTCTATTCAGACATGGTTTCTAAAAGGAACCAAGAATAAAGATTAATTGTGATTATTCATATTAGGGCTGCACAATTAATCAAAATTTGATTGAAATCGCAATATAGCCTACTGCAGTTTTCAAATTGCAGGATGAGGAGGAAATCGCAAATGTGTGTCAACATACCATTTTAAATTAAATATCGTGGTGCTGCAGAGACGTCCTGGCCTACACATCATAGTCTACAGACTTAAGAAAACATCTTTGTTTGGTACAGATCAATGCAAAAATCACACCATAATCATTTTGATTTTCAGTGAAAATGAGAATAATGATGCAAAAATTATCATTCCCTCTAATATCGTAAATCAGTCAAAATAAATCGCAATTAGATATTTTTTCAAAATCGTCCAGCCCTAATTCACATTTTTTTCTTTTGCTGTAGAATCACAGGATTATTTCATTGTATCTTGTGACTGTATGGCTTTAAAAAGGAGCAATTTGTAATTCCTGGCCACATGCTGAGGGCAGCATTTCACCTCTACTACTGGGTCCATATAATCTAAATTCATAGTCATCAGTTATCAAAAACGTGTTTTGTGAGGTCACAGTGACCTTGACCTTCGACCATCCAAATCAGTTCATCCTTTAGTCCAAGTGGACGTTTGTGCCAAATTTGAAAAAATTCCCTCCAGGCGTTCCCGAGATATTGTATCACAAGAATGGACCGGACGTACGTACGCATGTACGTACAGAGATACGTAGAGAGGGACAACCCGAACACGTAATGCCTTCGGCCACCGCTGTCGCGGAGGCATAAGAAGCCAACTACTAAATATCACTGCCATCTTATAATCTTCACGTGTGGCGTCAGCCTACATTGTGTTCACTGTGATACTAACCGGGGACTGTACGGTCTGTGTAGGTTTTGATAGTTTGTTTTGGATTAAATCCAAAGTGGCAGAAATCAGAAAACGACCCATATTTTCGTTTTGTCCTCCCGCCGCCAGGAAACTACTTTGGTCTCTAGAGCTTGCACAGCTCTAGAGATCTTCAGTTAGCGGCTGTAGCAACTCCAGCCAGCCAGCACAAACCCCAGTGCCAGGAGTCACAGTGGGCTGGTGGAGCGCTGGATCTAACCTGTGTAACAATGGCAGCCAGTGCTGGGTTAACGTCAACACTATAATCTCTTCACATTCTGTTGATAATAATAGTTAATTCTTTGAATGGTTTAAACAAAAAAAAATTCCGGCCAGATCTTACACATTGCACTCATAGCTGTTAGTTGGCTGCAGTGTTTTGGCCATGAAGCATGTTAATTCAGTATTGAAGTGCATTTGTTTATGACGTTATTATTATGATCAAGATTTAAAATTCTTCTTGTCAAAAAGTGTTGCTTTCATGTTCTCATAGACAAAGAACAGTATTTATTTCCTTAGGTTTTATAACCACATTTAACCATTTTATTGTAAGAATTATAATAAAGAGTTGCCTGAAAATTTTCCAGTGATGCAGGCTTTGACTTGGGAAAGTAAGTACTTTAAAGTGGTCATCTACTGCCACCTGGTGGTAAAAGAGGAGTAATGTAAACATAGTGCAGTCACAGGGGAGTCAGATACTCATGCACAGCTGCACACATCAACTGCACCCTGTCCACACAGCATTTCCTATTCTAAATAAAGCCATGACCTGTTTTAATGTTTAATGTTCTCTGTTTCCAGGCGAGCAAGGGCCACCGTCAGCACATTTTAGATGCAGCCAAATGTCTGCAGCATAGGTAGCCTATCATGGGGATCAGAATAATACGTAGTTTTTGACACATTTTCATCAGAGTTCTCTCAAATTCGAATTTTTTTTCTTATGGCCTTTTAAACTTTGTCCTCAAAGAGATTATTCCTCATGGACATTTGGGTCAACTGGGAGCCAAAATAATGTCTACAAATATGCGTAATAAGTATAGAATAGAATCTGTAATTTGTATTTAAATGTGCACATAATTATGATATCCACTAGATGGCAGGTCGAGCTCAAAGACTGCGACTCAGTCTCCATCTCCCGAAGCTCCGAGTTTTCCATCTAATCATGTGTTATTCTGCTGGGAGATGCCTCCCGGAGTATCACACCTGCCCACTTCCTTTTTCTCCCCATGCCAGGGGAATGCAGTAACCTGCTCCCACAATGCAATGCAGCTCCCCTCCGTGAGGAAACACTGTTGTGGCACTGTGAGCATATGGCACTTTCTTAAAAAAAATAAAAAATAAGTCAGAAATTAACCTTTACTATGAAATGCTGTATGTAAATGCTGACAGGCGGTGAGGCTCGTGGGGAGTGAGGGATGTTGAAGTCTCTGCATCAGGTGACACCTTTAGACATTTTAAACTTCGCCTTTGAGGATATTGGTTGAGCTGATTTTCATATGCAAACATGCGTAAACTGGGACTTAAAACTTTTTACTGTGATGGAAACAAAAGTGAAATTCTTCAACCATCACTCCTCTGAGAGACGTTCTATAGCACAACCTGTAATTCATTAACGCTTGATGTAATCATAATTCATTTGACTAAAGCAGAAAATATGCGATCTTTGCCTCCTTTGAATCTTTATCCACAAGAGAGATTTGTTGATGCATTATATATTTTTTCAGTCAAGACCAGCTTGCCCAGACAAATGTAATTCAGTTGTAAGTGTATTTATTGAGTGATTTAAAGTCTTCACAGGTAGAAGGGCAACAATACTGGACTCTGATTGGACAGTTTCACTGCAGATTTCATTGATTCAGGAACATCTGCTGCTGTATTGTTAAATCTGATAAATTGTGGGCCTCCTGCAATCTTATTTCTACTGCAACAAACAGAATATTTGTGTAAGTGAATATCATCCTCATCATCATTCCGTCTTGATAAATATGACGTAGCTATTTCTAATGATGTGAAGACTTATAAAGTGATGTAGATCATCTTTGTTTGGATTGACAGTACAGTATCCCCCGTCCTTCCTTATCACATCCTCGGCCCTTTGTTTACTACAAACCACACTGCGCGGCATTGTTTGTCAGGCTGAGGGAGCCTTGATGGAATCAGAGTCCATTAACATGGAAGGCAGCGTCGAGGTGACTTTAGCTCCTAATTAAAAACAGATGTGTCCATTTAATAGTCTTAATACTTTGTGGGAGAGCGAGACAATCACCGCAGAAATATCTATTTGCCTCATTAAATCGGGAGGCTTGATCATGATGAGAAGCAGGGTAATGAATGAAGACAGACATGTTTACCAGGTTGTTTAAACAGTGTTTGCTGGGAGGAGAGAGGGTGGAATCTAGATGGACTGTTGTTTGGTGGCGGGGAGAGGAGGAGGGAGTCCTCAGCTAGGACTGATATGATGAATGGCACGTGAGGTAAGGTAAAAACAACTATGAACCGGCAAACTATCATTTTGTAAGTGCTAATATGTTTCAAAACACTCTTGGAGTTGTTTCAAGGCTTCACACTGTCACTGGTAGCGATTTCAGGCCTCTGAAACTTTACAGTAAACTTGGTTGGATTTATAAGTGGGAGGTTCAATGAGGTTCAACCGACTGTGCTGTTACACATATCAAACATTGCAAACCACCACAGATGAAAGCAAATAGTTTGAATCTACATGCAGATGTTTGAAGCACACTGCAGACGAGATTCTAAGCCTCAACAGACATTGACTAACATGCTCACAATGACAATGCTAAGATGCTGATGTTTAGCAGGTGTTTACCATGTTAACTATTAGCACTAAACACAAAGTACGGCTGAGGCTGGTGGGAATGTTATTAATTTGCAGGTATTTGGTCATAGTGCTGTAAATTGTGACCTGATGATGGCGTTTGATGATAAATGTTAAGGAATCATTACGATTCATCCTGAGGGGAGCATGAATGTTTGTACCAAATTTCAAGGCAATCCATTGAAAACTGGCTGAGATATTTCACTCTGAACCATAGACTGTATATAAAGATGGACGACATGACAGCTCCCCAAAAGCCAAAACCTCTGGATCGCCCCCTGGTGGCTGGCTACAGTATAGGTCATGAATCCTGCCCCCTCCATGTTAGTGGATGGGACATGAGACAAACTAAAAAGTGAAAGTACACGTCATATGAATTTTTCTTTGTCATTTTAGGAAGTTCTTATCACGCTGACGTATGTTCAAGTGTTCACTTTTCTGATAAGTTTGGTTTTAAATATTTATTTGATGCTATAGAAAGGAGGTGAGATGTCATGATTGACAGCTGTAATTGACAGCTACTCTGAGTGAAGTAGTAGCGCGGCTGGAGGCTTGGGAATTGTACGAGAGGAGATGCAACTTCAACTTTCCATAACCGTCATGAGTCTGTATATAAGAACGTGTCAATTTGATCATAAATATAGTTGTATATTAGTTGTATTATAAGTATAGTAGAAATACTATATATTGTCTTTCTAGCCAAACAGCTACCGTGGTGCTAACGTAGCAGCTACATGGCTCACGTTAGCAAGTTGCGGCCATGTTCGGTTCATGATTGGCTCGGGCAGGTGTATGGGCGGTACCTTGATACCGCGGCTCTAGCCCCCCAATCACTACTGCGCAGACTACTGGCTCCAAATGACGTTAAAATCTCAAGATGGCAGCTCGTATCCAGAATATTTTGGCTTCACTTTTGTACTGTGGTAAGAAGTGGAGAAGCGACGACCATCTATATATACAGTCGACGCTCTGAACCATAAAATGTCAACCTCAAGGTGGCGCTAAAGGAAAAATTCAGGGGATCAGCAAAGTTATTATGATTCATCCTCTGGGAACCATGAATGTCTGTACAAAGTTTCATAGCAATTTATCCAATTGTTGAGATATTTTAGTTAAATTTCTGATTTGAAATATATTTATTCGTCGATTTAATGTATTTATTTTTACACAGGACATTATGTCAATTGTGAAATCCAGTTCTACTAATGTGTCTAGGTGGATGGAAATTGAAAAATCTCTTTCATAAAGAGATTAACATTTAAAGGGGGGTATGCTTAAGAGTGTGTTTGCTTGATTGATAGGTCTCTCAGCCTATGATACTCGGCTATGGTGGTTGCCACTTGCTCGTCCCCCTCAGCTCCATCACGGCTCCCTCCTTTTTGCCCAAATTTGGATTTTCTGACTTCAGTAACTGCGATGATGGCAGCAAGTGATGATCGCAAATCCAGACTTCAAAACCTCCGAGATCATCTGGGACATCACAGATGCTACATCCATGTTTTCTACAGTATGTTTCAAACACAATAAAAATGATGTGCAACACTTCTTACTCACTTCTTATATATTAAAATGGATACCTGCCTTTATAACTGTACACCATCATGCTGGGATTGGCATTATTAATCAATTGGTTTATAATTTTTTCCAGTTTCCATTTTATTTTATTAATTAAATTAACATTGTGATGCATTAACGCAACTTGCGTTAATGCATCATACTAGCTTTTTGGGAGGGAGGATAAATAACGCTCCAAACTTGTGCTGAATTTTGGCGAGTAAATACTGGCATAGCCATTTTCAAAGGGGTCTCTTGACCTCTAACCTCAAGATATGTGAATGAACATCAACAAGTGTCCCCTTACAGACATGCCCACTTTATGATAATTACATGCAGCACACTGACACACTGACAGTGGTTGTTGCCTGTTGGGCTTGAGTTGCCATGTTATGACTTGAGCATATTTTTTTATGCTAAATGCAGTACCTGTGAGGGTTTCTGGACATTCAGGATATTTGCCATTGTTTTGTGTTGTTAATTGATTTCCAATAATAAATATAAACATACATTTGCATAAAGCAAGCATATTTGCCCACTCCCATGTTGATAAGAGTATTAAATACTTGACAAATCTCCCTTTAAGGTACATTTTGAACAGATAAGATATGTGCAATTTATTGAGATTAAATATTTTTAATCAATTGACAGCCCTAATATTTATATAATATTTATATATACTACTTATTTTTCACTAATTGTGTACATAACAGTACTGCCTATTCCTCTTCTTTATTTGTCCAACTTAATTGTCCTTCATTGTTCATAGCTGTTATTTCTATGCTGTACAAGTACATTAAGAGAGATGCATAAAACCAGAGTCAATTTCCATATATGTATGTACTTGACGAATAAAACTGATTCTGATTCATCAATTAATTGTTTTGTCTATAAAATGAGAGAAAAAAAATTAGTGAAAAATGTATAATTTACCAGACTAGACATCTTTTAACTGTTTTTGTCCGACACCAATCCTGAACTCAAAAGGTATTTAGAGCAGCAATTTACAATCTCATAAAACACAGAAAAGCAGCCAATGTGCGAAGCTGGAACCAGAAAAAGTTTGTTATTTTGCTTCATAAATGACTTAAACAATTATTCAGTAGTCAGAATTGCTGAGATTAAATTCATGTTCTTTCGATCGACTTAACGATTAACAGGCTGTTGGCAATGGAAGTTTCCTTGTCAACTGTTTGAGGATTATCGTGGTATTAGTGAGCATAATATGCATGTCAAGTTCATTTAATTCGTATAACATCAAGCATTTAGTAAGGCACACGCAGACACCCACACAGAGACATGAGCATGCACAAAAGCAGCAATCCAGCTGACTGATCTTGTGTGTATGACAGGGGCAAAGATGTGTGTGGACATTTCAGCCTTTGCTCAGGGATCTGCTGTCACATCCCATCATCAGAGCGGTGCATTCACACCAGCCGCCGCTCCAGGACGGCTCACTATGAGGGTGGCGAACCTTCTACGGGCCGACAGTAGTGCTCATGTAAGGATCAGTGTCAGTGTCACCATTACAGGCTCTGCATAGTGAAAAGTATTGTATTATTTAAAAGCCCAAACATTTTAACTGTTTCTGATTCATTACCAACTCTGTTTGCCGATTTATTTACAGGTCAAGGGGAGAACAGCTCTGAAAACTGGGTATCAAGTTTACATTGAAATTGCACCCACATGAATAAAGAGACAAAAACTGAAACAAAACTGAAGCTGTATCAATATGATCTTAGCACATTTTTGTGTACGTATAATAGAGTGCTGCAGGGATGAAGAGGCCAACCAGGAAGTTAGCATCTCCCTGGTCCCTTTGACAAAAAGGAACTGGGGTTTTTCTATTGACTTTTGGATTATTTCAGAAAATAAGCTCTGTGGCAAACACACATTTAGGATACTTTTACTGCGTTTTGTTAAGCAAGATTATCTCGACAAATGAAAAACACTTTATGATTTTCGAAGCGTAAATGCCAGAAGAAGAAAATATAACGTTAATCTATAAACGAACTACACCACGGACGAATGACTTCAAGTCGCCACCACTAAGCTAAAGGCGGACGAGTCGGTGTGATGACATTTAGTAGTCTCATTTAGCCACTTGTTAGCAACCGCCTTTTTTAAGACACATAAAAGCTTCAAAGTTCACGAGTGGGGTATTTATTGATGTACTTTATGTCGTAGAACAAAACGTTAAAATCTCTTAAGCTTGTGTTAACCACAGACCATATTTCAGGCATCTAACTAAAGACCCATTCAAAAAACCCATTGACTTCGAGACGAGGGAACCGGAAGTGCTAAAATACTAACTCATTACCGGGTTTTAGGACCCATTCCTGCAGCACTCTATAGGCCATAGTTTAATTTCTGGCATTTAGCCTGTTTCCAAATTATCTTACAAACACAGAGCATTTGATGCTTAAGAAACTGTTACGTGTTTTAATGAATTTCAAGGACACGACAAACAAAGTGCCATGTCTGCTCCTGGATGTTTGTTTTTAAGTTTAAGTTTATAGAATGAACTTGGAAAGTATGGAATTAGCAAACTGATAATGGACATGGCAGAGAACAAACTCAACCTAAAGAGGAAAATAAATTTCTAATAGATAAATCAGTTGGTTACTTTTATATTTCTTCATCATCTCTGGATTTACGTATATTTTCATTTCCTAACTTCACTGGCTGATACAGGTGTATGAGACTGAATACTCATTCATAAAGCCAAGCACTAAAGAAGCCAGCTGCTCCACTGTGAGGTTTCTTGCAGCCTCCACTTGGATTCAGTATAAAACAAGAGCTTGGCTGCACGTCACTCAGTCAGTCAACCAGTGCATAGGTTGTTGGTGAAGTTGTTAGCGTAGATAATGAGCTAATTGGAGCTGGACGGATCTGCTGTGTGTGCTGGAAAATAAAAAGATCCCCAGAGACCTGAGCTCACCTCCAGTTGGGAGATGGTGGAGCAGTTTGTGTGTGTGTGTGTGTGTGCGTGTGTGTGTGTGTGTGTGTGTGTGTGTGTGTGTGTGTGTGTGTGTGTGTGTGTGTGTGTGCGTGCGTGCGTGCGTGCGTGCGTGCGTGCGTGCGTGCGTGCGTGCGTGCGTGCGTGCGTGCGTGCGTGCGTGCGTGCGCTCTCAATGGTGTAGTTGCTAATGTAGCGGAAGAAACATGGGAAAAGGCAGACACTTGAAACAGACACATTAGCAAAGGTCAAAGGGGAAGGTTAAAGAACCAAGGAGGAGACTGGAAGGAAAATATGATGATGATGCATGACGCTGAGGGCAGAGGGCACATTTGGGACTGACACTGGGTTGACGATATTACAGCCAATAATAACAATACCATTGTCAATATTTATGGACTGAAGTGACTAGTAACTCATATTTAGTTTTGATATTCAATATATATGAATTTGACCCTTTTAAGGTCATTAAAAAGTTACTGAAAAGAAAAGGGTGCTCAAGTCCCATTTGGTATCTTCTTCTACACGCTAGACACACCAGAGAGTTCGGGGGGGGTGGGGGGGGGTGGGGAGGGCCTTACCTCCACTTAGATACCAACAATGTTTCATCAACCATGGCCCGAAACTAACCACCACTGCTGCTTGGTACATGTTGTGGAAGTCCCAGATACGTCGCAAAACCAAACAGCGTTGTGTCTGGGTTCATAACATCATCCGGAGGCAAGCCACACGTCGTCTGGTTTACTACAGCGGTATGATCCCCAAATAAAAAGATTTTGTTGTGATTTAATTGCAATAAACGGATAAAAAAGGATACTGAAATACTTACATAATGATGCAGGTCTGTGCGCAAGACGACAAGCAAACAACTTTTAAAATGCTTTTTTTTTTAATAGAGTTCAGATCTATCGGTGCTAGGCTATGCTAACATTATAGTTGCTCTCTCAACACTCAACATGACATCATCTAGGCGGTATATACCGCAGCAACGTTATTGTTTATACTATAGACAGTGTAGGGTTTATACACATACATTTATACACAGAGAATTTGGCCATGAATTTTTTTCAGTCAAGTTGTATCTTTTCTTTTAATCTTTACAGTACATGTACATGGATGTTTCCATCTCAAACCAATCTATCAGGTCAAAATTACATTAAGCACCCAAATAATTTCAACTCTGCCTCGCTGTTTCTGCAAAGCACAAATTATTCTTTCTGTGTCTGCATAGCCGTGATGTAAATTTTGTCATCTGCCCATGTCCGAGAGTATGCATGTATTTCTAATTCTAACAATAGCCTAAACTCGATGACACATTTCATATGAAAATAATATCTGCAAGCTTGTGAAAGATACTTTCATATCTTGTCTAAGTTCTTCCAGATTTTCCACATTCACCAGCTTATACACGTTGTTCTTGTTTATCATGAGATTAGCTAACTGACTGTGTTTACCTTTTCCTACAACTGATTGTTCATTATTCAAATTATGAGAGATATATTTTTTAGATATATTTTGATGTTTCCATTGTCATTTTTTATTCAACAGTTTTTATTCTGTTGTGAAGAATGAAGTATATTTTTGACAAAATTTTCATTTGACAGAATTAACACTGAAATACAGTATACATGGTGGTCAACCTGAAAACAGTTTTTTTCAGTTATGTTGACATTTCAGTGATATAACAGCGGCAATATTAACAGGCCAATATCGGTACATTGATATCGATCTAACTCCACTCTAAATGTCAACCATCCCTTGAGCAAAGCCTTACCAGCGCTCAGGGACCCACACAGAGTTGACTGTAAACATGGCTGCACGAGCAGGGACCCAACTGTCTTCTGAGGGGTAATTATTATTATTAGCACTCTGATCTGCAGCGCGTCCCCACGAGGTTTCCAGAACAATGAACATCCACATGGGTGCTGTGACAGGCACTCATCTAGGTATCAGAGTGAGTCAGCGAGACGTTAATACCCTGGCTAATAATGGCTGCCAAGTGGAGCTAACACTGAGCTAATAGCAGCGGTGAGGGACAGGCAGGTGCCACCACAGGGACATGTCTCACTCAAACTTGGCTGTCCAGAGGCCTCGTCCTCAGGCTGTAATTAGTAGCCAGCGACAACAAGGAGGCTCTACAGAGGAAAAGCAGCATGCCAAGCAGGTACACAAGGGTCTGTGCAACAATAATAATTACCAGTCACCAAAACAATCAACTCCCAGTGCTGAATATTCTATTACATACACTCTGTGTTAAGTTTTTTTAGTAAACAATAGATGGTGGCCAAGTTCAATGTCACAATACCAGGAATTTAGTAGTCAATACCAGTGAAATTCCATGATTCTTGATACCAATTCGATACCATGGTTAAAAAAATACAAAAAAACGATACATCCCATGTACTTCAATATACACTCCTTTATTACTGTTTGCATGCTGTTTTTTGTTATGAAGGTAAACAAGTCATAATTCTCTCTCTATTATCTATTTTCAATTGCTGTAAAAACATCTCCTTCAAACAACTGTATTTATTCAAGTTTTGCGGCAGAATTTGCCTTCGCCCAATACCCAGTTTTATTGAATAGAGCCTGAATGCATCATAATGTAAATCAATGGCACCTCCCGTATTGAAATCAGCAGGACGACAGCATCGTCTTGGTACCAAAGTATCAGCTCTCTTGACGTATGATAAAAGGGTCAAAAATTGTTGTCCAAAAACTTTTAAAAACACACCAGCAGGGTCAGAAATTAACACCCGCCAATCGGGCAAATCTCAGAAGATGATCCGCCACACTGGTGGGTATACGTTTGTACCAAAATAGTCATGTTATAAAAAACTATTCTCGGTTACACTGACTACTCACACAAATACCGTCATATACCGTATAGTAGCCTATATCCAGTGAAATGTCAGGAAGGTATAAAAAACCAGATACCGCCAAGCCTAGTATTCAGGCTTTAATTGATAAACCATCAATATATTTCGATTATTTTGCTCTGGCCTCTTCTCTAAAATTGTATTCAACATAATACCTTATTATTTCAATGAAATGTACTGAAACAAACATATATGTGACACAAAAAGGCAATTTATTACTTTGGCTGGTGGAATTTTTCACCTACCAGTCCCCTTGGCCGGTGAGTCAAAAAGTTAATTTCGGACACTGCACTCTAGTGAGCCACACTGTTGCACTTGGTGACATTTTCCTTCATTACGATGAACATGGTCACTGCAGTTTACTTTGAGTTAATCCAACATACACAGTCCTGCTGCTGTAAATACTCACTAGAGCACCAAATGTGTATTAATTCACAGCTGAAAATAGTCCCTAACAAATGCACTATTTACCCATTTTTAAAGATTTATGTCTGAAGTAGGAACCAATGAGCTTGAGCCTGATAGCCACAGACGGGCTGGGGAAGTCAAACAGTACTGAGACGGACTATCCCATTGTTGGTTTGGTTTTGCCATATAATAAGCCAAATAATAGCAGGTAATTGGAGAGGTGAAATAGGTTTCAGATGAATTAATGTATGTTGAAGCTGGACTGGAAGCTTTTGCGCTCTGCATTGTCTATTTTATGTGGTTACATTCACTGTTACATTGAATCTCTTGTTCCTACAATGAAACTTGATATGAAGAAAAATAGTTTATAAATAATGTAATTGTGTCAACTGTGAAAAAATAACCTAATTTAATAATCTAACAAATTGGACAAGATAAAGAAAAGCTCTGTGACTCTGGATTTCCTAAGAAATGAGGCATCTAACCAGCTCATTGTTTGCTCGTTTTGCACTGAATACCTTTTTTTTTTCTCCACTGATGAACGTAGAAATGAGTGCATACCAAGTGCAAATGTTTTAACAGCTATCTAGCAAAAATGAGGCAGAAGCCCATTATCCTTCCTCAAAATACATATCAGGCCTTTACCAAGGCACAATTTGTGTCCTCACTGATGGTCTAAGATGCAATTACCACATCCAATAAAACAGCACACATTTTCATATTTCATTGTCCCCAGTGTGTACAAGACTTGTTGTTGTGAGTTGTGGAATTATTGACCTGCTATGCTCAACTGGCTGAGTGTAGTTTTAAATATGAATGCCACACGTCTTACATGCATCACATTAGAATCCTCTCGGTCTTGTAATGTGGAAATAAATGTTGTCTTAAGGACATCAAACATGTTTCAAACAAAAGTACACAGGGTGGGGAACTGACCTGGAGTCTTTTCGAGTGTGCTTTAATCCCACAAAAGCTGTTTGAAGTTTCTAATCTCATTTCTCCACAGTCAGACAAAAAAATTGTATCGCCAAGTACATTTTCCAAGAAGGAAGAAAGGAACAAAACAAGAAACGCTGTTTATTGCTATTGATTGATATGTAACATGATATTATGGAAGGATAGATCTAAGACCACACCCATAAAACAAAGATAATGTCAGCAGTAGCATCTGTGAACTTGTCCTGATTTTTGTAACTTTCTCCGCTTTTACTTCACTCAGCACTTTATCACATAGAGAACAAATATACTTTACATACTGTACATACACAGTACTATACTGACTGTGATGAAAGGACGAGCTGGTTGACAAAGCTCTCTGTTTGGAGACCTCCCAATGCGGCTGTTGCTGATACACAGTATCTAAAACCGACCCCTCGCTGCACCGAGCCCAGGGGCTGATGGGAGTTCTCAGGGGAACCATTAGCGAGCGGATCAGCAATGTGGCGCGCAGGGAGCAAGCACAATTCATGGGAGAGCGCCGAGAGAACTCACAACACTCTAACAACACCTGTCACCCCTGCGCCTAATGAGAAACACAATTAGCAATTAACAGTGCGATCTGTCAGGGCTAATACCTGCCTCCCTGCGTGCACACACACACCCACACACACACAGCTGGGGTGGGGGGGTGGGGGGGACTAGACCCCCTTCATCAGCACTTCCATGCAGGTATGAAATGAGCCCAAACAAGCGGATCAATTAGACAGGTGATGTAATGTTGTGAAACCTAAGCTGATGCCTCGGTGGCAGATTTCCTAAACAGCGTCCTCGCTGATGCTCCACAGTGACTTTTAAGACAGAAATTAAGTGTGATTTTATCACTCAGCAGGGAACTGAACTGGACGCACTTCTTACTGCCCATATATCATACAGCCTGGGCTATTAAACTGGTGTGTGCAATGGGAAGTTTGTCAAAATGCACTTCCTGGTAGATTTGGTGCTCTATTCTCCTGTAAAACAATTGCTGCCATGGGGATTAACAGAAGACAAACTGAAGTGAATATAAACAGCACAGGCAGTAAAATTCCCTAAATCAGCACATTCTGTGTTTATTTGGATCCCTGTTAGCTGTTGCCTCATGGACACCAACTTCCAACAATCAATTCTAAGACAATATTGATCCTCACACCTTCTGGTATTTCTCACTGATTATCTCTGAGGGGACATTTGAGGACACTTCCAGCCGCGTGCAGGTTTCCATCAACGTCCTCGAGGAAATAAAGAGAACTGTAATGCACAAATTGCACAGCATCTGTTCATAATTAATAGTTAAGACATGCACATTGTTGTCTCATGTGTAAAAGTAGCCCATACATCATGTTCGCAATCAAGACTTGAGCTTGTTCTCATGGAAGTGCATTTTTTAAATTCATATTACTTATGCTGCAGTGGAGAAATCTGCTAAAACTTTAATGGATTTCAACAAACTGGGAATACAAAAAGGCTAGTGCTATGTCAGTAGGAGACTGGACTGAATAAATCACACTACATTCTTAGCTACTTAACCTCTTCCCCTCCTTGAGGGCGTCGGTGCCCCAGGTCGTCTTTACCTTTTTTCAGAGGCTATAGCAGGCTCAGAAAACCTAAGAAATCCATTGGTATCAACTACTGTATGTCATGCTAACATGTCGAGAAGAATGCTAAATAACGCTGCGAAGTTACGCTAAATTTTCTGTGAGGATAAACTGGCATGGCGATTTTCAAAGGGGTCCCTTGGACTCTGACCTCAAGATATCTGAATGAAAATGGGTTCTATGGGTACTTGGTGTCTTAATGTGGTATTTAGGAGGGATTTTCGTTCATATAAATCAATTCTTCAGTGGTAAAAAAATAGGGGTGGCACGATACACCTATCTCCCGATTCAATATTATCACGATCCTTGGGTGCCGATTTGATATGTATTGCGATTTTTAAGTATTGCGATTCGATATTACGATTTATTACGATTTTTGTTAACTTCTTTAACACTAGACCATGGGAAAAAGTTTAATCATACACTTGGGACTTTTTCTTAGGAAATATCTAAATTGATACAATAAAAATGTCTGATTTTCCGTATGTATGTAGTCAAAGATGTCCTGAAGTCAAATATATCAGTCACTGTCAGGAATTATTTATTAAATTTTTTCCAGCAATTCAAAAATCAAAGAATAAAGAAATTTCCCTCACAAATTAGTGGTATTTTCTTATTAATTTATAAGGGACATGTAACATGTTTTATACTTCCTAAATCCAATAAAACTTAATTCCATATATGTATTTTGTATATACAGTTCCCTTTGTTTACACCTTATTTTGAAAACCGTCCGCCAACTTCTCCAAGTCCGTCACTAGCTTTCCCCGTCAGCGCCGTTCTCTTTATACATCCATGGTCAGCTCCATCAGGGCCGTTTGAATGCATTTAACATACATATATTTTGATTGACGGATACAGAACGAATATGACGTCACGTTACTCAGACTACAACAATAACTTCCCTTTACCTCCACATAGACTCAAATGAAGCAAATATATCAATTCTATCAATTAAAAAAAAATAAAAAATGTATTTGCATGGGAATGGCCATCATATACTCACTGTATATCATAATGTTTTTAGCCCTTATACACTTTAAAAATGTATTTTTAACTAACTAATTAATTATTTTTTTAATTTATTATTTATGATGAGAACAACTTGACATACAGTACTGAGCTGCATCTCAAATTAATCTTCAGGTTCCCAGCTTTCAGATGATGTACACCACTTCTATGTGACTGTTGACCTGCTATCTCCCCCTAAAGACCCCCTGTACCCACTTGGTTACTGATCACTGACCCTGGGTATATATACAGTATATATTATAATTAATATCATTCTATTGTATAAAACTTTTGCATTCAGATATGAATTTCTAATAAACTGTCTTTCTAACACTGTGTTCTAATTGGATTATACCAGTATGTGTTTATGTGTGTGTGTGTGTGTGTGTGTTTGTGTGAGTGTGAGTGTGTGTGTGTGTGTGTGTGTGTGTGTGTGTGTGTGTGTGTGTGTGTGTGTGGCATATCCAGCATAGTAATTGTGTCAGCCTTGTTGGTCAGTGGGGAATTGAAGTGTTAAATCCAATTCTGAATTTGTATCTCTGGTACAGAGGAGGGGGAGATGTAGCGTGAGTACCAACCATATGTCACCGTCCCCAATTCAGGGGGATTGAATATGGATGAGATACAACTCAGGGTCCTGGCGTCGCCACTGGAAGCAGGTTTACACTGTGACGGTGTAAGCTCATTTGTTATCAGAGAGGAAGTGGAGTTGTAGACACTAGCACTGCAAAACTGACAAAGATTTCCCTTAATGAAGATAAAACTGAGTCAGTGGGTTTGACCTTCCAGTTTCTCTGCTACTTTAGTTTTTAGTAGAGGCTGCTTCGGACAAGAGGATCACCATAAAGGAAGAAGCATTCTCAAAAATACCTATGAATTTAGAGTTTTCATGGTTTCAGCTCTAAATTGCTATGAATAATCAGCATAGGTGTGTGTGTGTGTGTGTGTGCTGCTTGTACCAGGGCACGGCCGCCGCGCCGCACTTGGTTTAAGGTTTCGAATGGCGGGCCGGGCCCGCTGGCACCGGACCACCCTCCCCGGGCAGACTCCTCGCACCGCCGCGAGCGCACCCCAACGTCGTGTCCTCGTGCAAGCGGCGCCGCGCCCCTAGTAGTTTCAGCAGGTAGATCAGCTGTTCAAGCAGCGGAACTTAATGTCATTCAAACAGAAACAACTGACAGAAACAAAATAAAACTCACCAAAACCGTCGTGGTTTGTCTTTCCACCTGCCTCTTCCACTGTTCCAACAATATGGTTGAAAAAAACTCCATAGCGTTATATGGGAAAATGTGCCGACGCTACATGTAGTATTTTTGCTTGGAATGCACATCCCTAGTATCAAATTGGGTATCGAGAATCGTAAAATTTCACTGGTATTGGTAAAAACTGCTAAATTCCTTGTATCCTGACATCCCTAAATCAACGGCAACTATTTTGATAGTCTTTTCTCAAGCAAAAATGCCACACTAGATCCAGCTTCCCACTTGTGAGGTTTTGCTACTTTTCTTTGTATAATGTGATAACAGCAAAATATCTGAGTTTTGGACTGTTGGTCGGACAAAACGGGCAATTCTCCTTTAGGAAATCCTGGAATTTTTCTAAATTTTCTGACCCTTAAAAGACCAAACAATTAATTGAGAAAATAATCAGCTGATTAATCGATAATGGAATTAATCGTTAGTTGCAGTCCTACATGAATTGGTGTTATCTTCTATTGGAGAACTGCTTATATGTATATTAGGATGTTACCAAGATAAGAATAAATAAGAATAAAGAATAACAACAAAAGACATTAAATCTATTTCTGTTTTAATTTCAGTTATAGATATGTGTCTAAACTAAACAGTCCAATATTTGACTTTCTTTCATTGTTTTCTCATCGTTATCCAGGCTATGTGCCAAGTTATAATGATCCCAAAATTATGACAGTGGTCTCATGTGAATGATGTAAGATTTAATTACTGTCATGGCAACAATTCAAATTGAAGCGCTGAAATACAAGTTGCATGGAGGTTGTGTGTCTTGTGATCCAATTTATGTGGCATACATCTGTGTCGTCCAGGTCAAGTAATGTAACTAAAAAAAACATTTTAAAATATCACATATGTCTCGGGAGAAACTGAATTGGACACTACAGTGTGAATGCTGATAAATATCATGTCAACTTTAGATTATATGTTATAATGATGCGTTATTGCTTTATAATGTACTTAACCAAAGTAGTATGTAACTAATAAACTTAAGTAAATAATGCATTATCATATATACTGTATTGTTACTTTCTACTGCTTCACGCTATAGCCATGAAAGCTTTGTCTTTTTCACAGTATGCCAGCACACATCAATCAAACAGGATACCTTACTGTTTGATTGACAGGTGACGGGTCTCTGGGGAACTGCAGTGCAGAAACACGACAGCAATCAACACCTAGCACCAAACACGTTGCTGTATAAACCAAAAACAAAACATGAATATTGTGAGTTTAGTTACCACTTAAAGTGAATAACAAAAGGTGTTAATAACAATATATCTTTTATTTAATATTCACTGTTCTCTTTACTTTCTGGAGACAGTGAATGATGAACACAGCCCCAACAGGTGTTCATAATAGTCCATACAAGCAGGATAAATGCTTCAAAGATAGGATAAAAGTTATTGATCAACTGTTATTGAGATCAAGGTATTTTTTTTTGTACTTGTTCATCAGTTTTGGCTTACTGGTAGCCTAATTGCCATGTCTCCACATAGTAGGGGTGGGAGAAAAAAATTGATACAGCATAGTGTCGCGATATTTTGCGTGGCAATATTGTATCGATACATGGACCTCAAGTATCGATCTTTTATTATATAAACTATTAACCTCTTAACAATCCGACGCTATTCTTTCTTTCAGATGTTGTAGCGGCTCAGTCTTAAAGCTAGAGTGAAGATACTGGTATCATATGAAACTAGAACCCAAGGAATCGATTGGTACCAACCACGTCCTGTTAGCTTGTCGGGAAAATTTACGCTAAATTTCAGTGAGGAAAAACTGGCATGGTCATTTTCAAAAGGGTCCCTTGACCTCTGACCTCAAGATATGTAAATTAAAACTCTGAGATAAACAGAGTGAAAACTGTGTTGACCAAAAAAAAAAAAGTTGACAAATTGCGTAATTTGCAGTTGAAAAAGGGTAATTAATCGCAATATATCGTAATATATCTTATCGCAATACTCAGCATATCGCTAAATGTTTAAACTTGCAATAAGATCGTATCATGACTTAAGTATCGTGATAATATGGTATAGTGGTGCCTCTGGTGATGCTCACCCCTACCACATAGCCATAATGTTTACTGATAACGATTACTAGAGTAACTCAATATGCACTTCTTTGCTCAAGTGCACCTCTGCAGTACGAGAGGAACATTTCTTGTTCATTTTCCCATTCAGATTTGTGAGCAGGTCAGCGACGAGAACCAGCAAACTCTGGTTCGAAAATGCAACTCTGACCTCTAGGCTCCCACATTAGCACTCACAATAGACAGAAGCTGATGTTGCTCACTTGTGTTTGTACTTAAACAACAACATTTGCTTTATTGTATGAGTCTGTTAGCAGTTATGTTTCAGGAAATGTAAGCATATATTCTGTAGCATCCTCTGGGTTTTATTGCAGTGTCTTAATCAGTTCCCCCACAGCTTCTCTGACCTCTGACGTATTCTGCTGAATTTCTACCTGAGAGTCATATATACTCTCTATAAACTAATCTGCAATATACATGTATCACATATACAATATACAAATTGTTTTTATGGAGTTTTCTTGGCTTTATGTTTTCCTTCCCTTTACAGAAGTTACTATTCTGAGACATTGTCTCTTCTTACCATTACTGAGATATTTTTGCCATTTTGGTTGATCTATTGCTCCGCCTGGTTTTCTCAACAACCCACGAAAAGCATCATATCTTGTGAAAATGCCAGGCTAACCTTAGCGGTGTCAGCTTGCCGTGAAAAACTGCTCCACTGTGCCTAATACCGCCTCTTAAAAAGACTAAAACAACCCTTTGTTTCCAGTTGATTAATGTATAAAGAAAAGGTGGCACTGCTAAAAGTGGTGGCACTTTAGCATTTTTCTCAAATCTGGTTATTGTTGTGATATTTTAATATACTTAGCAGTCTTACTGGAGGCTTATGGAGTCAATAAATCAGTAAAAAATTGTCTGTTAAGTATTTCTGTGACTATGAAAGTCTACAATATGGCTCTACAAACAAAACTCAAAAAGTGGTTTACAAGAAAAATGGCATGAACCTCAGCATTTGGTTAAAACAAACTGTTACTGTTGACATGAAACAGCCTGCTGCTACCAATGCTATGCTGTAGCTTCTTATAGAAGGTATAGGTACTAATCAGTTGCATTCAAAGAAAAGCAGGGATGGCTAGAAGAACAAATACCATGGTAAAGCAACAAGATGACACCATGACTACCGAATTCTCCTGAAATAGTCAGGTTATACAACCCCAGCTGCTCTAGGTTCACTTGCATGTTTGCGCTTACATTAAGACAACATTTTTTTGCATTACAAGTTTTCTAAAAATAAATGTTTGAATATGCAAATGAAGCATTATCTTATCAAAATATGTGCATAAATTTCCAGAATAGAAATCTGAACATTGGATAAAGCCATGTTCAAAATTTGTGGTTCATTTTGTTGAAATATTAGAGGTCAAATGTTTTTACAGAGGGAATTTGGGGTATCTCTTTTTATCACTCTATAAATCAGACAATAATACTGTAAAAAAAATGTTCGCCATGTTTTTAAGAATAAAATGCTCTATAAATCAGGCTATGAATGGTATATGAACAAACCCCTCTGTAAAAACCAGAATATAGATAGGAATGAAACTGGAAAGTTTGGTGGATGTAAGTGCTACTGAAAACTAATTGAGAAAACAGCCCAAGATATAAATTGTAAAATTCCATACATTTTACTAGATTAGATTTGCTGAAGTGCTGAACGTGAAAAACTCTAAAGAAACCTTTTGCAGACTGGATCACATTTTATTGTCAAGAAGGCTGCTCCACCAATAGCAGTCAGCAGTTTGTGCACAAGTGTTTGCATATGACCAAACACACAAGTGCACACATGCACACCTCCTTTTCATTAAGACCAAGTGTGAGCAAAGTTTGCTTTTGTAATTGCCCTGCTCTTGCAGACTGTTTGACAGGCAAACAGCGGTGTGGTCTGGCTCCTCAATGTGCCAGAATCTCTAACAAGCAGCGATTAACCAGAGGCAAGGCCGAGTCGAACCGCAAGTTCTATGTCAAGAGCAAAGCACAAGTAAAACCTTTCCTTTATTCTGTCAGAGACGATAAAAGATAGGCATAAAGAGAAAATGAGCAATGGAGAAAAGTCAATGCCAAACTAAAATGATGCTTTACTCAAAGTCAAGGCTCAACAGGCATTTGCTTGGATCTTTTCAAAGCAGGCTTTTCAATGATCTTTTACAGTTCTCACCTTCACCTGTCTGTAAAAATCTGATGCAAACTTTACCAAACTGCTTAGTCCTAAATTACTTTATCTTTGTGGTAGTTGGTGATTGAAAAAGTGAAAAGGCTCAGTCATGTTTTGTACTTGCTTTCTGAGTTAATACTTCATGTTGGAAGAAGCAATTTCCTGAAGTTAAAACAAGTGTGAATTATATTGTGGTCTCTGTTGTAGCCTAATTATATGACAGGTGGATTATTTATGTACAAATCTAGCCTTAAGCAAGTTTAACCTTTTCCGACCAGCAAAGATCAGGTAAGTATGCTTGCTCTTTTTCAGAGATACCCTGCTTCACAACTGGGAGCTGCCCAGCACAACCACAGTCCTTTGCTGCTGGCCACGCAGCGGCTCCACTGAAGTAATTGGAGCCTTGAGCCTTCGTGTAAGTGCCTTGATCAACGGCACGAGTGTGATAATTGCTGAGGGAGAGCGGAGAGTTGCTCATATACTTTCCCTGCTTAGGTCTTCGCTGCTGGTCAGAGGATCTGAACCAGTAGGCTACTGATCACATATTTTAGGGCTATTTGAGTGTAAAAGGGCTGCTCTCTGAGTTTCTAACAATGGCCTACAGGACAGAACAGAATCCTGGTCGTGTCCAGGGGACATTTCTCCTTCATAAATTATCTTTACTGCTGAACTTGAAGAGATGAATTGTACTTTTTCTTGAGCTCTTGAGCACATTGATAAGAGTTTCCTCTATTTCAAGAAATAACACTTCCTACCCTTTGCAACTTATTTTTTTGTTCATCACAGTAACTGCAAATAAGTACATGCTTCTAACATCGCAAACGAGGCTCCACATTGTCTTCCAGTGATCCACCTGGATCACTAGCAGCACTTTTGCAAAAGCAAAATGTTTTTCAACTTAGATGAGACCAAAAATGTTGGGACTGTCATGGTAATTCGATTTGACATCCCAGTCAAATTGTCTCCTAAACAAACACATCACTACATTATCAAAATCAAAATCCATCAGCAGGCCAGCAATGTGATTAAAGGCCCTGACACACCAAGCCGTCGGTCAGCCGTCGTTCAGTTTGGGGCCGCCGGTGAGTGTTTGTCGGCTTAGTTTTTGCAGTGTGTCCCACGTCGGCTCTAGTCTAGAGGTTATTCAGCCAATTCAGCATGTTGAATCACTGGTGGAGCCCGTCGGTGAGAGAAATCACTCTTATTGGCTGTTCAGCTTAAACAAATCAGTGCACGAGAAGAGAAACGGACCTCAGGAAAGCAAGCAAACAAGTAAAGTCAAGAGGAAAAAACACAGAAGGCTCTTCTCATTTTTCATCTCATCTGATCATTCCAATAAATGGATATTTTCATTTCACGACATGGCCATCTGGAATCACGCTAAGTGGTGAGTGAATGAAAATGGTCGGCAAACGCCGCTTTGTTTCATGTACGTATCATAACATCGGCTTGTATATCCGCCATCCTCTGTCTTCCAATTTCCCTTTTTGAATGACAAATACAGACCACCGCCGCCGTCGACTGTAGTCTTTATAGTGTTTTCAAATGCAACTTGTCGGCCAAGACAAAGGCAACCTGAGGCGATGCAACAGTTGGCCTTCATCGCCGCTAGTTCTTTGATGTCGGCTTGGTGTGTCTGAGCCTTAAAGGATTTGACCACCATAAATCCAACTGCATAACCACACAACTGCATCATTTTATTTCTTTCCGTCTTTCTTAATTTCATCTATTCAGTCAAAAAAAGACCCAAATATTAACCAATATAAAGTATATATTCCCAGGATTTCTAAAACTGCTAAATTGAATATGTTAGGACTAAGAGTATTCATAAAGGCTGGTGCTGGAGTTCCCACAGTGATCACAAGAAGGATAACTACCGTATATCAGGAAGCTCAGTGTGTCAGTTCCTCTTTGCCATCATTATCTCTCATCTCTTGGCAAACTTGGGCCATATTTATCAAGTCTGCAGCAGCTCTATACCATCAACACTCGTCTCTGCCCTGCTCCCCTTCTATTCTCTCTCATCCCCCCCTTGTCTCTTTCCAGCCTTTCTCTCCTCTTCTTCCTGCCCAAGAGAGGAGACATGGCCATAAATCTCAGAGTAGCTAATGAACTGCATTTAACAATAAAATGCACTGGAAATGGAACATTTCATTTACAAGAAGATCAATGGCAGTGACAAACACCCTTCTCGGAGCGACTAGTTAGCGGGATGATGTTCCGCAGGCAATCCAATCAATCACCGCACACCGACGCCGAGATCAATCAAAGAAGGAAAAGGAAGAAGGAAAAAAAAGACCTGAAGCTTTTCTCTTTATACTGTATTCATGGTCTTTATTTAAATAGGGCTACTAATCACTCGCTGAAGAGTCCACCTTCTTGTCCCCTTATTTCTTGCACTCTATGGATATTTTCTCTTTTTCTTTATATCCCATTCTGTTTCTTCCTCTAACCCTCCGAGCACTGGGGAAGGCAGTTGAGAGGCAAGAGGAGGAGAGTGAGTGATAACCATCCGGGGAGTCAAGTGCTCCATCACCGCCATCCCCATCTGCGACCCGACAAGTTCATAATGCCAGGCATCTGCTTTCATTTATAAAGGCCTCACTTAGCCCTCACACACACTCACAGTCTCTCCAGCTCTTTTGCTACGCCCTCCCCTCCTCCTCTTGCTTTCTCTCTCGTCACTCTTTTTCTCCCCATCCGGCTGGCTGAGAGGGAGAGCGCCTCTTGTCCCCCGCCTCACCTAATCCTCCTCATCTCCTCCTCTTCTTCTGCTCAAGCCCTCTCAGGTTTTTTCCCCCATTTGTCCTCCAGAATTACATCCATTTCTTTCCCTCCAGTTCTTCATCTTCTCCTCTCACCAGCCTCCCACTCAAATGCAAGAAACTATAAAGTAGCGTAGTTGACAAGAGTCCTGTTTTACCAATTGTCATTTTACTTTAATTATAAAGACACACAAATTATTTCAGACTGCCAAAAAGTTAAGACATACTAAAGAAAACTTTGAATTGATTTAATATAAACATCATTTACTGTAGAACATAGAATATTTTCAAAAATAAAAAAAGGAGAATCAACTTTTTCAGTGTTCAACTTACAGTATCATCAGTCCGTATTAATATCTAATGTTTCAAAATTCTTTAAACTCTACAGAAATGTAAAATTAGTAAATGTTGAGCTGTTTAATGAGGTAACAAAATTTAGAAAATGACTGTTCGCATTTGTAGACACATAAGTAATATTATTATTAGGGCTGTCAAAGTTAACACGATAATAACACGTTAAAGAAAATTAATTTTAACACGACTAATTTCTTTAATGCATAAACCTAACTTGCAATTTTTAGGTTGTAGTGGGCTCAGTTTTAAAGCTACAGTGAAGATACAGGTATCATATGAAACTAGAACACTTGAGGAACCCATTGGTACCACCATGTCATGCCAGTTTGTCGAAGGATGGTCATTTTCAAAGGGGTCCCTTGACCTCTAACCTCAAGATATGTGAATGAAAATGGGTTCTATGGGTACCCACGAGTCTCCCCTTTACAGACGTGCCCACTTTATGATAATCACATGCAGTTTGGGGCAAGTTATAGTCAAGTCAGCACACTGACACACTGACAGCTGTTGTTGCCTGTTGGGCTTGAGTCTGCCATGTTATGATTTGAGCATATTTATTATGCTAAATGCAGTACCTGTGAGGGTTTCTGGACAATATTTGTCATTGTTTTTTGTTGTTAATTGATTTCAAGTAATAAATATATACATGCATTTGCCTAAAGCAAGCATATTTGCCCACTCCCATGTATCATACTTGATAAAGATGTGTGATTAATTTGCGATTAATCATGATTAATTATGGCAAATCATGCAATTAATCGCGATTAAATATTTTAATCGATTGACAGCCCTAATTATTAGTTATGAGTTTTTTTAATGTTTAATAGAGCTGAAACAAGTAGTCGTTTAATCAATCAGTCAATCAACAGAAAACTATTCTGCTACAATCTTGAAAATCAATTAATCATTTGTTGTTTAATCAAGCAAAAATTACATACTTGTGCAAGGGTTTGCATCTTTTGCATGTTTTATGTTTATGTTAAATTAAATATCTCTGGGTTTTGTACTGTTGGTCAAGACATCTGAGCCCTGAGAATGCATGATGAATATTTTTCACTTTTTTCATATTTCATTATCAACAGGTTAAATGTTGATGAAAAACAATGTTAGTTGAAGCTGTAATTCTTACTTTTCTGCACGGCGATGACAAGTCCATGTACTATATCTTGAGTGAGCTGTCAATCAACAGCATTCAGTGCACAAAGCATGAAGTCGCCGCAGCAGTCTGCATGTCAAGAGTCGTGTTGTGAATTGAGTGGGCAGACAGGCTTTTTAGTAGATGAATCATATGGTCCAAATGTCAGTTTTAGTTAGAGACTACTCATTATCTCCTATAAATGTATACCGCAAAGTGAAAATAGAGGAGACATTTGCAACCATTAGGTGGTGCACTTCTCTCACTTTACATGCAAGGGACCTCAGAAGAAGACAAACAAGAAAGAGAGAGAGAAGAAAAACTTGGTCTGCCCATTATGAAGTAAATTTTCTGAAATGGGTTTTTATCATGAAAAATAAAATGCAACATCTGTTGTAAATATATTTGGATACATTAGTGTGTCCTCTGAGGGCTGCATGGAAATCACAGGCAGTTTGTGTGTGCGCGTACATGAGCGCATGTGCTCATTTGTGTGTGTGTGCATGCATGCGTGCTTCATTTATGCAATGAAGTGGCCACACACAGTTTTTAGCAAAAGACAGAACAGAGCATTGGACTGAAGAGTGGACTTCTCTTTTCCAGAAGGCTTTTGTTAAACACCTCTTGAAGTACCTTTGATGGAGCACTTCAGCATTAAATCTCTGTCTGAAAAAGTGAAAAGGAGCAAATGCAGCAATAAGGGAGACAGATCCTGAATGTAAAGAAGTAAAAGCTGAGAAAATGTGTTGTACAATAGTGCCAACACTTTCACAAAAATAAACAAATATATGCTTAGTTTCAATTCTTATAGCTTCACTTCTATACTAAAATAAATCCTGTAAACATCAATTAAGTAACTCTCAGTAATTACTTTTTTTAACCGTTACATTACAGTACTTAATAATAAAGTTTAGATAAAAATGAATAAATAATACTTCATGCATTACTGTATGTTTGAACTATAGGCTTCTCCAAAATGGAGACTATAATACAGTGGTTAGTTGACGCGGTTGTAATCTATGTGTACTTGATACTTTTGGTCACTCTTTGCTCCGTGTTAGGACTGTATTAACAAAAGTAAAATACCACTGCATTTACTCAGTAAGTGCATTTCTATCCATCTGTTTTAGGCGCATTTTCAATTTGCGCATAAAAAAGCGAGTGGAATCCCAGAAATATAGAAAAAAAAAATCGAAATATTGCATTTAAGTTTTTATACTTGGTTGAGGCGGAAAAGATCATCAATAACAACAAAATGCAACAAATTGCAATGGAAACAGACTTAGCGAATAAATAATGATGTATATGAAGCATGTGACCTAAACGTCCACTGAAGAGATGAAAACATCAGATCTGTGTGCAGCGATATTTCTCAAATAAAATACATGAAACAAACATAAATGCCATATTTCCGTCATGTTTTCTACGTTGTTTTCCACCGTTTGAAGTTTGACTGGTGCTCTTTTAATTATGTCATCTTGTTGTGCTCTCTTCTTCAGCAATGGTTTAATGGCACCCTTCAACATTAATCATGGCCCGAAGGCAACAAAAAGTTAAACTACGGCCACCAATATCACCTGTAGGTGCGTCCTGTGGCCACCAAGTTTTATCAGGTCTCTTTTGAGAATGAGACTGCGTGTCTCAATGAGATTACAGTATCTGTGTCCTAACTAAATGTGACAGGAGCGACTGTCAGCGACAAAATCATTTTGATTGCATTGTTTTCTATTGAAATGTCCAAACTGGCCACGAGCTTTTGTCAGACGCCCTGTTTCTGTTTATTCCTGACGCTCGCTTTAAAGGCGCCGCAATGGACGAGGAACGTCTGATTTGTGAAAATGAAATGAGGAGCTATCTTTAGGGATGTGATCGGGAGATCGACATTAATGCTTTCTTGTCACCGTTAGCTGTTGGCAGCCGGTGGGCAGCACAGTCCTGTTTGGCTAAATAACGGAGCTAACTGCTAACCATAACGAAGGTTCCATTGAGTTACATTATGATGCGCTCTATCCAGTAAAAATGAGTATTGGGCGAAGGTAAATTATAACGTTGTCATGATGTGTTTAAATGTAATCCTGTAAAATTTTGTTTTTGGTCAAGAAACTTGAATAAATCCAGTTGTTTGAAGGAGATGTTTTCACAGCAATATCAAATAGATATCAGAGAGAGAATTATGACCTGTTGAACTTCCTAACACTGGCTCTAAGCAGCTTATAATACATAACTAAAACTAAGGCCTAGATTTTTTTTAATCAAAGCAAATATTTACATAATAATACAATTATTTATTTCCTAATCATTTGAATTGTCTTTTTATGCTAAAAAGATCTTTTGTAGTGTGTGCACTAAGAGACTGTGAGAGGACAAAGAATTTTAGTTTTTAATATAAATAAATAATTACATATTTTCATTAGGTTAATGTTATAGTTAAGAAAGACTGTCTTAAGTTGTGTTAAATTCCTTATTCTGTATTGTTCTTACTGAAGTTTACATTTGGGCTGCCAAAAATTTACTTTAGCCACCAAATTTAGGGGCTTGGTGGCCCGTGGGGCCAGTGCTTAAAAATATTATTGTCTATCCCTGGACATCTGACTGGAGAATTAGCACCACCATCTCAATACACCTCATTTCCAATAATTGCAAAACGGTAGCGGATGGAAAGGCACAACAATTCACATTTTTTTTCAGTGATTCTCTGGAAATTCGGCTAATATTTGCACTACATTTAGAGGGAAACTTGGCTAGTCACACACTATGTGCTCCTTTCTGACTAATTGGGCATAAAAACTAGGAGGAAGTGCTACTTGGATCTGACCATCATGGAACTCAAAGCAGGTGCTCCTGATGCACAGGTAGGCATAATATTGGACAGTAAATTGTCCATATTGGTGAAAATAAGTTGGTATGTAAGAGTTATCTGGTCTTTGTAGGTTTTCATTAGTGAGCCCTGTGAATCAAGGTACAGTAAACGTGTCCCCACACAATTTTTTTTCTTTATTAAAGTGCTGAAACTATCCTTGAATGAAACTAATACAATCGAAATAATTAGTCTATCACCAGTTAAATCAACATCAACTATCATGATCAATTCTTAAATTTCAGTTAATGTGTAAAAATGCCAAACTTCAGCCGTAGTATATTTGAGTTTTGACATTATTTAAGGATCTTACCTCGAGTGTTGTGAATTAGTGATGGATTCTCTCCCTATTTTCTGACATATTACACATTAAAGCATTAATGAATCAATCAAGAAAATAATTGACATGATGATAATGATAATGATAATGAAAATAGCCATTAGTTGCAGCTCTACAATTAATTTATTTTTAATGGAACCTTTATTTTTGAAATGTCCATCAAGACACATTGGAACACATTATCTAATGAAACAATAACAAAAACTAATGAAACTTTAATAATGACAACATGTTGGATATCGTTGCAAAGCAATTGTATGAGTACTTAAACTATGTTGAAATGCTGGTTAACAGGACAAAAGCACAGTCCAGACAAAGTTTGAGTTATCAAACTTAATCCTCATGGCTGTATGCATCACTGTAACTGATATTGTATCGCCAAACTTGTTCATGTTTTGGTATCTTTCACTGTCTCTGCTGCAGCCGTTTATCGGGTGCTGCGCGTCCTTGTGACAGTGTTGTTGACAGTTGACGGCTCCCTCCCTCCGTGCTACCGTCTCCCCCCAGCTGGCTGGCTCTAACGCTAATGGTTGCCCTCAGTAGGAGCCTGCGGGTTGCGGGTGCCTTTGCCGTCATCATTAAGCACCATTGGTTTAATGAACGCGGCATTTAGGAGTGCTTGGACCTTCATGCTCCGCCGCCTCATTAAGTGGAAAGCAAACTAATATGGGGAGCAACCTAGAGCTCACCTCTAGAGATGAGAGAGAGACAGAGAGAGAGAGAGAGAGAGAGAGAGAGAGAGAGGAACACACACACACTCACTTGGTGTCTGGAGGAGGCCTTTGATGGAAAGGGCTTGAACCAAGTTGTAAAAGATAAGAACAGTGGTTGTTACAGCTTTGAACATGTAGTAGCAATTGCAGCAGCACTAACAGTTTTAACAGTGATGATAGCAGTAGTAGCAGTAGTAACACCATCACTGGTGGAAATTCCAGTCTCTTTAGCCAGTGTATTGATAGTAGTATCAGTAGTAACAGTAGTTAAAGTTGTATTGATTGTGAGGAGTGAGTAAATTAAGTAATACATAAGGATCCTGATTAGCACTGAAACTATTTGTCAATTAATTGATTAGATATTCAATTAATTGTTGCAATCATCTTTCAAGCGACTAGAATTACCGCCTTGCGGCTGTATGCCTCCGCCAACCAGTCAAGTTGCAGTTTACATCCATGTCTGTCCAAAATCTCATCACTTCATCATTTCATCCCATTTGTGTGAAACTGTCCAAATTAGCAGAGGAATTCTTGAGTTATGGCCAAAAATGCGTGTTGCGAGGTCACAGTGACCTTGACCTTTGTGCAAAATTTGTAGAAATTCCTTCATGGTGTTCCTGAGATATCACTAGAGTGGGACGGACGTGAGGTCACAGTGACCTTGACCTTTGACGTTCACTTGGAATTAAGTTCATCCTTAATGCAAAGTGAACATTTTGCCAAATTTGAAGAAATTCCGCCAAGGGGTTCCTGAGATATCGCTTTCTCGAGAATGGGACGGATGTAAGGTCACAGTGACCTTGACCTTTGACCACCAAAATCTAATCAGTTCATCCTTGAGTCCAAGTGGACGTTTGTGGCAAATTTGAATAAATTTCCTCCTGGCGTCCCTGAGATATTGCGTTCACGAGAATGGGACAACACAAAAACATAATGCCTCCGGCTATGGCTGTCGCTGGTGTGGAGGCATAAAAATGCCTAACAACCTCAGGTTCTAGCTTCTCCAATGTGAAGATCTGCTGCTTTTCTGTGTTTTGTGTCATTGTAGTACTGAATATCTTTGAGTTGTGGACAAAACAAGACATTTGAGGATGTCATCTTGGGCTTTGGGAAACACTGATCACCATTTTATGACATTTTATAGACCAAACAATTAATCGATTAATCAAGAAAATAATCAACAAATTAATGAAAATCGCTAGTTGCAGCCCTACTTGAAACAGGAAATTGTGACCTTGAAACAGGCAATTGTGATGTGGCATTTTGCTAAAGTTTCTGACATTTTATAGACTAAATGATTTATCGAGAAAATAACCAGCAGGTTAATCATAAGTTGCAGCACTAGTTCTGGTCAAGATTGGTACTTCATGTCATCACTGCATGTATACAATAGCCAATTACCTCAGCCAAAAAGACAAGCTGTGTACAGATGATCTTTTTTAAGTGTATTTGCAGTTGCTTTTAAAAGATAGGTTTGCATAAGACCATCTTAATACAATACTCACATGCCATATAGTATGTCCCCCATTTCTTAGAGTGTTGACACTTCATTAAAGTATTGCTTCACAGCCATGTAGAGGAGGAAAGACACCCAGCCCATAACTCTTTCAACATGTGCATTTAAAGGAGACATATTATGCTCATTTTCAGGTTGTATTTGGGGTTTCTACTAGAACATGTTTACATGCTTTTATGTTCAAAAAACAATATTTTTCTTATACTCTCTGTCTGAATATAGCCTACCTGTATTTCACCCTCTGCCTGAAATGCTACGTTATGCGCCTGTCTCTTTAAGCCTTCATCCTGAAAAAGCCCACTCTGCTCTGATTGGTCAGCGTTTTCCAGTCTTTTGCATCTGCGCTGGGGTCTCACTGGGTGTGTCAAATTCACGTAGTTTAGTGGCACTTCTACCAGTGACTGTATAGTTGTGACATCACAACCTTACGGAGGTCTTGACGGCTTGTTTAAAAGGCACAGTAATACGAGCTGTGTGCATTTCTCCATGGATTGATACTTTCACAGTATTTATATAGCACCTAGACCTGCTTTATAATCAAAAAAGACATGGAAATCTCACTACAATATGGGACCTTTAAGATAAACTTGAAAAAAAATCAAAAACCTATCCATGGTTAGGTCGGTTTCACCAGTGAGATTTAACTGGTGAAAATGTTGACAATAAATTTTAAAAGGTGTCCTCTTATACAACCTGCCAACCAATCAAATCAAGCATTTTCCATGGCCAATACATGGAACAATTCTAGTCTAACGATGCTAATCTAAATCTGAATAGCACTATCCTGAATAAACTATGGTTTTGAAATATAAAAATATAAACCTGCAAAGTACCAGCCTACATACAACATTCAAAATCCATACACAGCACCCTGATTTCAGTCATGACCCAGTTTCAGTCTAAAGTCTTTCAGGAGAAGCTGTGAATGAGGGAGACTTCTCAACCTGCCGCCCACTCCCTCAGGTGGCTGTGCCAAAATCTGCCCACATCTCGCCATCCATCCTGCCATTTTGTCCATCCGAACGTCCCCTCCTGCCCCTCCTCTTCCTGCCTCCTCTTCCTTCCCCATCTCCTAGTCCCTAGGGTGGGCCTGGGTGGAGATAATTCCCTCTCTACACAGGAACAATTAAGGGCTCGGCTCAGGGCTTTATGGTCAGAGGAGCAGCTGCTTTTTGCCATTTCTGGGTCCATAACTGTCTGAAATGACAACGTGGGGGGTAGAGGAGCATCCCGGGCCCCTCCTTCTGATTCTATACAACAACCATAATTCTTTTCCGTCTATTCAGCATATATCACACGCGTCTGTAAGACAACTATAAACAGATAACGTCAAGTATTTGATGTCTGTGTGACAGATTGGAGTTGCAGTCAGGCCATAAACATTTCTTGAAAGCAGATGCTGAAGAGGCCCAAATAATTAGGTTGTTTCAGATAACCTGAGTTTGCGGAACCGAAGAACGACAGACAACAGACTGAAGTCCAGGGAAAGTGGCAACAGGTAAGAAACGGGAAAAACTGCATCCAATGCTGACACAAGTACATCTTAAGGAAGTAAAAAACTTGGCTTTGAGTCAACTCATAAAAAGTTGTATTCACAAGAAACTTCTTAAAATGTTGTTACACACAACGCTAATGACGAGCAGAAGCTAAAGATTACTCTTCTTCAACACTCTGCAGCTTAAAAGGTGTTCTGTAGAGTTTTTTTGTCAGCAAACAAAAGTTATGTTAACATTCAGTGTAATTCACTCATTGAGTGTATCCATGAGCTCAAACAAATGTGTTGAATGCATTTCCTTCCTCATAAAACATTTGTAAAACTGCAATTATTATAAGTAATTTAAATCCAACATCTTTTCTTCTTCCCCAACTTAGCTGTCGCATTGCTGCATATTTTGGCGTGTTAGAGGTGGAAATGATTTAAAACTGGTGGCCATAACATAAACCTATAGCATGGTTATATTATCCAGGAGACTCCTGTGATTCTGTGTTGAGGATCATTAAGGAGGTGATTCCAAAGAAAAATATTAACTGGGAACAATGGTCATTTGTTAGCATTCAACAGAAACATATCCCATAGAGGTGTGAACCTTCACTGGCCTCACGATTTGATTACGATTCACCTGTCAACGATTCAAATGCACAATGATTCTCAGTGCATCTCAATGTAGCTCATCCTCAATTTTCTATATTACTGCACATGGCTACTTTTCCATCAATTAATACAAGCAGTCAGATAAATCAGAAATCCCTTTTTATCTAGAAAGTGTTTAAAAAAAAAAGACAACAGTCTACAATATAAGAATCTGCATCTTTTTAATACCAGTATCTGTGTGACCCACCTCAGTACATAATCATTACAAAAACAAAAAACATAAATCCTTCTGCAGTGCATTACAAGTGTGCTGTAATCTACAAAAATACGGTTTTCACATACAGTAGCAGCCCTAAGACAGGACACTTCCTGAAAGCCTATGGCATTTTACACTGCATGAATTAGCCTAGTGGCAAGCGGACTTTAGTTAGTTAGTTACTTTTCCTTACTCATAGCTCTCCTACTCTTACTTGGTTTACGTTAAGTCACTGCATCTCCTGACAGAACAACACCACGGTGTGCAACAAGCTAGTGGACTGCCGAGTGCCATCTCTCAGCTCCTCGCACACAGAGTATGTTTACAGAAAGCTCCGCCCTGTGATACACAGCAATCAGAGATGCAGAATCGTTCACGTCCGCATTGCGATGCATCTTACAATCGAGAAATTTCCACACCTCTAATATCCCATGAGTGTTAGACATTGGTATACTGTTAAAGCCTCAGGGGAGCTGTCGATATTTTATAGTTGCTAAAATGATGAGATATTCAAATATTACCATCCAATGCAGTAGTAGATACTAGGGATGTGCATCTTCATCACCGAGGCCGATGCAATATGCATCTTGATGCATTGCCAACGATCCGATACATTAAAAATACACATGAAGTAAATACAAATGCGATAAGATTCATCCCTATTGTGATGCAGTGTGATTCGCCACGATTGATTCAACACAATGCGATTCAACGCGTTAAGATACAATTTGACGCAAGGCAAAATAATGTAACTAAAGTGCCATTTTTACTACACGCATATTTCTCTAGTACTGCAACTCAGTAAGCATCTCATTTATGCGGTTTCATTTTTACCTCTAAAAAACACTTGGCCCTTTCACGAACAGGTCTTTTCCTGTCTTTTGTAACAAAAGTAAAACAATAAATCCCATGTACTTCAACATACACTCCTTTATTACCGTTTGCATACTGGTTTTTATTAGAAAGTTAAGCAGGTCATAGTTCCCTCTCTGTTATCTATTTTATATTGCTGTGAAAACATCTCCTTCAAACAACTGTATTTACTCAAGTTTCTCATCGAAAACCACATTTTACAAGATTACATTTGAACACATCCCGATAATGTTAGAATTTACCTTCACCCAATACTTGTTTTTACTGAACGCATCATAATGTAAATCAATAGCACCTCCCGTGTTGAAATCAGCAGGACGAGAGCTAGTTAACGTTAGCCGTTAGCAGCTGGTCAGCAGCACAATCCTGCACGTAGCTAACAGCTAACTTTAACTAGCTCTCATCCTGCCGATTTCAACACAGATTTGTTGTTCGCAATGTAGCGTTATCAGGGAAAAAAATTGGGTGCGTCTCCTGGACGCATCTTTAGTAAGTTTACTGTGTCCCAAACACATGATTGGACGCAGTTAGTCTCAAGCCCTGACAGTACCTGTGGTACTGTAGAAAAACAAATACCGTCATGTTTTCAGAATTTTGGCATCGACTGGGTACCAAAGCATCTGTTCTCGTGACTCACTGACTTTGTAATGCAAAAAAAAAAAAAAAAAAAAAAAAAGTCTCTGACAAAAGATAAAATAAAGCTGGGCCTGGGCCTTGCCTTAAACCAGTCCTTCTTTCAAGTTCTCTGCGTTTAGTTATTTATAACCCCTCACACATTTAGGGAGGCAGACATCTCCACACTCACACCATGTCACCGCTTCGGTTAAGTATTTAACTTAGTCGTGCTGCCTGTATACTTTGTAGCAGCACGGCACATTTTGCAACTGACATTTGTCTTGTCAAGTTGTCCGTCTCTCTTGAAATATCGTCGAACATTTGATTTGTGGAACCAGTGCACCGATGCAAATCAGTGAATCTTACCATCCCTAGTAGATACTGTTTAGCTTAGAATATGAACAGGAAATCCCTTGAAACATTTTTCAGCCTACTAGCCTTCTAGCTAAGTGGGTGAACTAGCTAGCTAATCTGACCTTGGAACAACGGCATTCTTAAAAAACATTCTCCTCTGGCTTCACCCATTGAAGTTCACCTCAACCAATACAAGTATTTCTCACTCCAGAGAGATGTTTGTATAAAAATGTAAGCTCAGATCCGAGACTGGTGAGGTGTGGGCATCTGTGCCTGAATGTGCATGTGAGTTAAGTGTGTTTGCATGCATGTAGACTACATGTACATGTATGACAGAGTGAGAGTATGATGAGGAAAGAGAGAGAGATCTGTGAAAAAGAGAACTGAATGAGTGGGAAGTGGGGAGTGAAAAAATAGCTTGGTCTTTGGCTGTGTCATCTGAAGTGTTGATAAGCGATACTGAGGATGTGTGAATGGTGTTAACAGGGTGCCCTAGAGAGGCTAATTGCTTAAATGGAGAGTCTAGTCATTATGGAGACCTTCGGAGTGATTAGAGAAAACAGTGAAATGATAATATACAAAGTGATTCTGTTAACCTGATCCAACTTTCCCGAAAATACTTCAAGACTCTGCTCAACAGTATTCATAAAAAAGAAATTCCACAACTATTTTCCAAAAAAAGATAGAAAAAAGATTTTAGATGGGTCTTTCTTCAGGTGGCTAAAATACATTTTGCTGCCTCCCCTGTCCACAGCAGTACATTGCTTTGCTCACGTGCTGGTACTCCTGTCTGTTTCTCCAAACTGGGGGCGTAAACTGTAGGTAACACACTGACTATGGATTAAGTACCTCATACAACCCTACTTTAAAAATAATCTTAACTATCCCTTTAAGTGACTGCACTCACACATTGTGTGCAAAAGACAGTACAGCCCAGAAGAGTTTCCTTGACTATTAGCTATTTTGGCTGCTCATTCAAGAAATTATGCATCACTTTACTAATATCTTTATTGATTTTCAGCCTTATTTCTCATTATTTCCCAGTTTCAGTCAATTAACAGATTAATTTTGATTAATTCATTTATCAACATGTCGGAATCATACTTTGGAGAAAAAGGAAGTAATTAAAAGAAAAAAAAAATAGTGATGGAAATGCAGCCTCATGTACCTGAGCAGTGCTTTACCATTAAACAGAGAATGGTGGTGAAACAAAGGCTTATCTTTCTCATAGATCACTGCCATGACCACTGATGCAGCATACTTATACCTTATTTACTCCCTTTGCCTATCTATGATTACTCCTTTCTACTCCCACTGATAATCTCCATCTCTGTATCTCCGCTGTCCGCTCATTATTTTTCAGATGGAGGTCATGCAGCTCAAGGAAAGACATCTTCATTTGGGCTTGCCCAGAAAAGTTGGATCACTCTCTTGGACTGTTTTGGCAGAGGGAGCCCAGACAACCGAAATAGCCCTCTAATGCTACAGATGTCCTATTGATTGACTCGCTGTCGGAATCAATAAAGTTTTCAAAATGTCTGGGCTATCGCTGAGACATTAAGGTTGCTCCTGGATAAACAGGGAGATTTATGGGCCAAACAGCAGCGGATTGCTGAATAGTAAATCACAGCCAACAGGACGTTATAAAGGAGAGCTTGAGGAGTACTTAGTACATTTTAAGGTCTGATATTGCTCACTAAAAAAACAGTCTGATTTCATACAATCTTTAAAACAATTTTTTTTTAGCTGATTAAGTAACGTAGTTCTCGTTTTACCCACAACAGGCACTCAGACATGACTCACTGACCTCAGTTTTTCCACAGAAACAATCTACAATTCTTCTACATTTTGAGGACAATACAGCAAACTAGTAGTGTGTTCCAATCCACGTACTTCTGGAAGTACACTTCAATGTAGTGCACTGTGTGCACTCTGTACTTACTTGAGTAGTGCGTAAATTTCAACGGGGTAGGGTCATCTCAAATCGAATACTCTGCGGCGCCCTTACCGGAAATGACGATCGCAACATTTCACCGCGGCTCGCTACCGCTCGCTACCCGCCAAAATATCTTCTTCTTCTTCGGGGTTTTACGGCAGCTGGCACATGAGCTGGCATCTATAAGGTACGTTGTTCAGCTCCGCAAAAGCTCCTGCATAATCTGCCGCCATTTTCACATGTTTGAATGGTGGTCATGGTCCCGCCCCTTCCGCTACGTAGCCAAGATGACGACCGTTGAGGGTGAGAAGTGTCCAGCGTTCCACACTCAACGATTTGACCGTTTTTAGTACAACATCCGGGTACTTAGAGTGCACTGCATTTTGCCATACTTCACAGTGTGAACGCACTTATGCACTCAATATAGTAAGTGTAAGTACAAAAGTACGCGGATAGGGCTGGTCAATATGGCCCAAATCTTCTATCAAGATATAGGTCTTTTCATATCTTGACAACGATATATATCACAATATAGTATGTTTTCTGATAAAACAATTAAATAGTCTATATGAAATAATCACATGGTAAAGCCTATTTTTGTATACGCCTGTGTGAATTAAATACTTGAAGTACTTCTAATGAAAAGTACTTAGTATTTTCCCTTTGAAGAACTTGAGCGCAAAATGAATACAACGGTTTTAAATGAAATTACAGAGAAAAAAAAAGAATAAATATAGGCCTAAATATAGGAACAATATAGAAAATTACATGCGATAAACATTTCATCATCATCATTTTGACAATACATATTGTCATATTGCCCAGCCCTATTGCAAACTGGTTCACAAAGCGACAACCACCACTACTGTACAAAAACTGCTGAGAAAGCAACCGCCTGGCACACAAAGGGTTAACCCCAAACACTCATTGTTCAGACTCAGTGGGGCATGTGGCCTCATTCAGCTACCTGAAATGCCCCCACCACGCCCCAGAACTACTCACAGCCAAGGTCCCCACGTCACTGTATTCATTAATTATCAACTTCATTTTTCACAGCAAAACTGTAAACAAGATGGGGAAATGGGGAGCTAGAGAGCGATTAGCGAGGTAAAGAAGGCTGAGGGAACGGGAGAGTAAGGAGAGAGGAAGAAAAGAGGAAGCGTGAGGCAAAAGAAAGGGGAGGAAGGTGAATGCGAATGCTGTTGGGCAGAAGGGAGGACCAAACATGGGGGACAAGGAAGGGAAAGTGACATTTTTTGCAGGGTTTGTATTTTTTTTTCTTTTTACCAAGCAACGGATGTAGCAGAGGCATCCCAGTGCCTGTTCCCCTCCTAATTATTCCAATTATCATGGCACACTATGAAAACGTGATTAATAACACAGAGGATATTGTTGTGGCAATTAGCCATATGGTGGTGGGACTCTGCTCTGTCACGATTTTGCCATTAGCATCTACTTATGTTTGTCAGAGGCGTGCAGCCATGACAAGCTCAAGTTCTGCTCACCTTGCACTCCCCACTGAGAGGCACACGCTGAGGGTGGGGGGAGCTGGGTATTCCTCCTGGCTTCTCGGCTGAGTGAATTTTTTATGTGGCATCCGGTCGGACTGGGGACAAAATGTCAACCGGCGTCTGGGATGGCCCATCAAACTCTCGTGCTCCTGGGAAAGGGAGGGGAGGGGAGGGGAGGAGGGAGGAGACAAGAATTATTTGTGCTTCCTTGTTATTCAAACACAAACAAAATGTATTGATGCATATATGAGTACGCTCTCTCTTAGCTCTTTCTGTTTATTTCCTTAAAACAAAAACAAATGTGCGCATGCACATGAACAGACACAGTGACATGCAAACACACACTAGGTCACAGCCAGTCAAATGATTCGAGTTGACTCTGAGTCCGTCTCCACGGTAAGCAGTTTTTACAACAAGAGCCCCCTTGTTAAGACCTGTTGGTATTCTCCAGATGGCAATAAAAATGCATGAGGTCTGCTGGAACCGTGGAAGAGAGCTCAGCCACTTAAGTAGGAAAAACAAAACCTCAGAGAAAGAAAAAAAGCAGGTAGTGTGCCGCCAAGCTGATACTCCAAGGACCGGGAGGAGAGCTTCAGATGAGTGCAGCGCCACTACGGCTGCTGGTGTGCACTTCCGAGAACCGAGGATGTGCATCTTGTTATCTAGCTTATCAACTTAAGATAAGTCATCTTGTTATGCCACACAAGCTGCCATTTGACTGTCAAGAGTAATGCTCTGTGGAGGTTTGAATATCATTTCAAAGATGCCAAAGTGTGAATGATGAACAGGGTGCAGTGTTACAAACTTTGGAAAGCAATGAATGAGATTTGCCTCTAAACAAGTTAGCCCCTGTCTGAAGAGAGTGACACCCTTAATTGAAACAAAATGAGTGACAGGAAAGATTCCAACACTTTAAAGTTCAGAGAAACAACTGACAATAAGTTTTTGCTGAACAAATATCCTAAAACTTCTACAGTATAAACTGGATTCAGATATCTGCATTGTCAAAATACTTTTATTATGTTTGTTCACATATTTAATGGTATCGAAAGCTTATTGATGTAGTAAAATGGCTGGTTGTGAAATGCAAAACATACCCAAAATATATACTTAGAGCCATACCGTATAATTGTATTTTACTAAATATACAGTTACAGTACCTTAGCATAGAAACTTTTCATTTATATTTACGTACATTTCTCCAATTTACAAAGTTGAACAAACTTCTAATGTGCTCATTACACAATCAGACAAATAAAAAACAAAGTTACGCTGACAGGATGCAACCTCAATGATTCTTGTATAAATTGGATCCCATTTGATATTGTATAAAGGAGAAGTGTATTTCAATAACTGTGCAAAAATATTCATGCATTTCAAATGTTCATGTATAAACACTCTACACACACAGCAGTTTATAAAGGTACACACACATAACGCTGCAACTTACGATTACTTTCATTGTCGATTAATCTGTTGATTATTTTCTCGATTAATCGATTAGTTGTTTGGTCTATAAAATATCAGAAAATGGTCAATCAGTGTTTCCCAAAGCACAAGATGACGTCCTCAAATGTCTTGTTTTTTTTAAACTCAAAGATATTCAGTTAACTGTCATAGAGGAGTAAAGAAACCAGAAAATATTCACATTTAAGAAGCTGCAATCAGAGGTTTTTTGACTTTTTTTTTCTTGAAAAATGACTCAAACCGAATAATTGATTATTAAAATAGTTGCAGATTAATTTAATAGTTGACAACTAATCCATTAATCGTTGCAGCTCTACACACATAGCTAAAATTAATACAGTCTGATACAACAGTCTTGCAATAAATTCTACCTTCATGATTGTTACAGTATAATGTTCAGTTTTTGTTGTGTTGTTTCAGAGAGGTGTTGATTCAACTATATGATGATTTGGAGGATGCAGCGTGCTTTTGAACTGTGTTACATTAGACAGAGTTGTGTTTCTGTTATTTAGCCTACTGTAATTGATAAAAAATTGGGTTTGAATTGTATTGTTACTGTTAAATCCCCATTGATCTACACCTGTATTGTTAATAATACTGCACTCACAATTGGTTTGTCACAATTTGTTTTATAAAATACACAGCACAGTAACTGGACATGAACCAGAAATTACATAAACAAAAGGCATCACAACAGTGAGCGGACATTCACTATTGAATTCATGTGGCACTAAAAATCCAAAAAATGGCTGACATACAAGGACAACAGGCAGTAGTTGAATGTACTGTAACTAAGCACATTTACTCAAGTACTGTTCTTAAGTACAATTTTGCAGTACTTGTACTTTACCTGAGTATTTCCATTTTATGCTACGATATGCTTCTACTCCACTACAATTTGGAGGCAAATATTGAACTTTAACTTCACTGCATTAACATGACAGCTTTAGTTACTTTGCAGATTCAGATTAATAATAAAAAATATATATCAACTAATAAATTATTAAGCTACCCAGCAGTATATATATAAAGTAATGGAAAATAGCCCCACCTTTACCAGCTGCAACATTAGTAATGACCACATTAATTATAATCCAATAATATAATATCTATGATTCTGAAAATGAGTACTTTTACTATTTGTACTTTAAGTAAATTTTAATGCTAATACTTTTGTATTTTCACTTCAGTAAGATTTTGAATGCAGGACTTTAACTTGTAACAGAGTATTTCTAGACTGTAGTATTGCTACTTTTACTTAAGTAAAAGATCTGAGTACTTTTTCCACCACTGACAACAGTATCTCACATACATTCAAAGCAGCAGTATGAGACCTTTGTATGAAAGGCAGTATATTACTCTATCACATTCTGGTCCTCCTTGTCATTGCATGTCTAACTCAGAAAGTTCTTAGTGGTTTTGTTGAACTACAGCACAACCTCCAAACTACTAGATCCTGCCTACGCAACAACGAACAGCAAGAAGAGAGAGAACGCGGAGGGAGCACCTGACAACAGCATGGATGGCCACATTATCTCAGGGCCTTAATATGGGCTGAGGAGTGCAGCTGAAGAGGAGGGATATGGGACTTTTCATAGCCATAATTAAAACAGCAAGATAGATTCAGTAATTGAATGAAAAATCAGGATCTGAGCAACATCTGTGCCAACCACATAAATCATTTCAACGAGAGGCTTGAAATGCCATAAAACCCGTGTGACTAGGAGTCAGAGAGCCTGTCAAATGCATCTCAGGGCGGCACGGATGACAAGATAACAGACATTGGACCTGCCACTTTAATTCACTATTTTAAATAAACTGGTGGGATAAAAAAAAAAAGCTGAGCACATGACCAGAATGTCACTATACAGGGCTTCAAGAATTGAATGGCATCCAACAATACAAACTAAGAATGTTGATTTTGGTTTTTATTTTTAGGAGAACTTTGTAGTAAATGCTGTTATACTTCAAACACACATGGTAAATTGCAGGACCTCACATATACCGGAGCGCAAAGGGAACAAGACAGATGATCAACTGTGAGACTTCCTGTCCAATGACTGGCAGGTTGCTGAATTTCTTCACAGTATAAACAGGGTCACGTACGCTGTTTTTGCCAAAACCACATCACAAATAAATGAAAAGGTCAATGCATCGTGTGCAATATTTCCTGATTTGCAGGTGCAACAAAACATCAATGATCACTACATAAACCACAAACTGTCAAATGTGAGTGAAGAATGCAAGCACTTATTTTGGAAAACTTTCAAACCAGTGCAGTGAGCCATCATATTTATACTAGTATGGGGACAGGGGTGTGAATTGTTAACTTAAAATCTAACGTCTTGATTCAATTCAGTAACTATAACTCAAATGTTACAACTATTAAATAACCATGGTGTTCTGCTTTTAAAATTATGGATAAACAATTTTAATAATAACATCAAGTTTACTATGACACCATCATGAATAGCCACATGTCAACAGTGGTGGAAAGTAACTCATTACATTTAATCAAAAGTTGTACTTTCAGTACAATAATGAGGTATTTTACTTGAGTATTTACAATCTCTGCTACTTTAAACTGCTACTCCACTGCAATTCAGAAGCATATATTGTACTTTTTACTCCTCTACATTTATTTGATTACTTTAGTTACTAGTTACTTTGCAGATTTAGATAAATACAAAACATAATCAACAAATAAATTAGGATGTATTATGTTAGGTTAAGATGAGATTGTATTCATTCCATGGGGGACATTCACATGCTACCCAAAAGTACATAAAGTAGTTACAATTAGTCCCACATTTACCAGCTGCAACATTAAAGTGGTGTACACATTAATGCATCAATAATTAAAATCAAATTATATATCGTAATATACATAATTCTGAAATGGGTTAATCTGTACAATGAGCATTTTAAGTATATTTTGATGCTAATAGTAAAATTATGATTGGATAACTTTTACTTGTAACAGTATTTCTACACTCTGTATTAAAACTGTGCACTCAAACTGCTTTAAAACAGTTGGAAGAGTGACTCACTTAAAAACTTAGAAATAACATATATTTCAAAATATGCTGAATGATATTTCATGGAATAATTGTGGCCTCACATTATTATAATCTTATTGGCAGTAATGAATGTAGTGGCAGTAGCACTGGCACTAACAGTAACAGTGCTAATTACAGAACCAATAATAGTAGTAGGCCTACTACTGCTTCTGTAGTACTACTAATGGTACAGGTACTGTAGTGGTGACAATAGCATAGTAGGAGTAGTAGTAGTAGTAGTAGCAGTATGGCGACTAACATTAGTTTTTAGCATTGTATTACATTACTGTGCACTGAGAGGTGCTTCTAACACCCCGTTTATATCTAGAGTAACGTCATACTAAACATTAAAAGAGAGCAGTATGAAGCAGTTAAAGTACAGAACTGTAAGTTCAACAGCATCACAGATAATGTTAGATTCCAATATGATCATAACAATGAATCAACACCTCCCTAAAACAGCAGCATTAATCTTTCTGTACATATACTGTAAGAGTTTTTGATTTTTTCGCCCTTTCGCTCGCATAACGTTAGCTTGGAAGTGAACGGGAGGCGAACGGTAATTTCGCGCATGTGTGACCGTGCCTTTAGTCTGCATTAACGTTAGTTTTAGCTAGGCGTACCTAATAAGCTGAGTAACACACACACAATAAGACACTTTGCGTTGTCTAGGTTATTTTTATGAAGTGAACTGTTTAGGTAACTGACCTCTTTGTCCAGCAGCTCGTCCATCCATTAGATCATTTAGCGAGCTACCCAATCAGCTGCACCTTGTCTCTGAAGAAGTCGCAGCTCAATAAAAGAAAGTTTGTCGGTTCCAGCATTTGGGTGTAAATCCTTGAAAATACATGTTGCCATAGACGTTGTGAAGGTTTTATCCCGCGACGTGCTGTTTCCGAATTCCAGGTCAAACAAGTTAGCAACAATAGTAGCTAGCTAACTCTGTGGGTAAAGTTAGCTACCATTAATTATCAATGTGTGCGGCCTCAACAGGTGTTTAAAGATAGGCCTATTAGTAATGTCCCCACACTGTTTCAGTGCAATTTTACCAAGTGAACACCCAATTCCAGTTGTCCGATTTTATTTGATAAGCCAAAATACAGCATTATCTTGGATTGTATATCATCTCTGTCAGTCATGTTTGTTTGTGAAATGAACTGCGCCGTTAAACGTCGCTTCCGGTATGGTTACCCCAGAAAAGAAGGAGCTGACAAAATATATTTTAAAATTTTATTTATGAAAGCTAATAACAACAACAGCCAAAAGTCCATGACAAACTACCTGCAGTTTAGTAAAATATCACAATAAATGATCACAATTACAAAAATATCACAATTGGTTTGATTCGATACAGTATATATATACAGTATACATATATACAGTATATACTGTGTGTATATATATATATACATATACATATGTATATATATATATATATATATATATATATACATATATATATATATATATGTATATACATATATATACATATATATATAAATATATATATATATATATATATATATATATATATATATATATATAAATATATATATACAGCATATATTTTTTATGAAAAATGTCACAATAAATTATCATGATTAGTTTGATTCAATGCATTTCATATTGATTATTGCTGAAGACCAGTGATCCTACCCAATTATTTCTTTTAGCAAAACAAATTAATTTGAAAACTGTTTCCTGCTTTTAACCTGATGGTCTGTTGTTGATGTGTGGAGACTGGCCTTGCTGATGTTAAGATTCATGACCTGAATTATTATCCCAGTTCAGTCCCGTTCCTGTAGGTCTGCAGATCTTTCCAAATATATTTGCATCATTTAAAAAATAAAAAACTTGGGAGAAAATTGAGCTATGTGGGAATCAGTTGTCTCAAGACGACTTGTAACTTCAATAGTAGACCATAATGTGCTTTATTTTCATGCTAACATCCATTTTGTAGGAGTACTGTAGGTGTCAAGCTTTTCAAATGGTGGATATTTCATTTTGGGATCGCTCTCTTCCATCTGAGATTTGTGGCTTACTCAGACTTAAATCTGAGAAGAGCCTCCCCACACTAATCTCATTTTCTTTATAATAGTCTGGGATTTCATACATATCCTTATTTTCATTCTGCTGTCCCACCTGGCAACAAAGATGATTCCTAAACCCCAGTTTCCTAAAGTTAAACAGTAATGTATGATCTAAAATGGGAGAAAACCCACTTAGCTCTGTGTTGTAGCAGTGGGTGGCTTCAAAGGCAGTCCCTTGACGTTTTAGAGACGATTTCACCTGAGACAAAGTGCAACCTTCATTAATAAAAGATTCCTCACTGCCCAGAGCAACGTTAGACTCATTTAAAGTCCTCCTTCAACTCAACGGGGACACTCTACTCACAGGGAGATATTTGTGACTAGACAGGGAAACTAGGATTTAGATTCTCATATTAAGGGTTTTACTACAAACCTACCACACCTATTCTGACAAAATGTTTTATTGTCATTTTGAGTTAATGAATGTGCATGTGTTTGTCTCAAACTTTGCTCAGTTATAATTTCCCCCCCCCAAAACATATTTCTGCATAATATAATGCCGCTCTTTGTGATCAAGACCTCAGTCACACACACTAATACACTTGAAAGGCATGTTCTCTGGGTAGACATGATCCCTCCTCTAATTATTCAATAATCTAATGACACAATTGGTCATGGTGAGCAACACCACGCGCTGACACCAGATGGTGGCTTTTGCGATGAAACCCCCCACACACCCTCTGTGCATCCTCATTTTGGTTCAAGGCAGAGAGAGGCCTCGTCTGTGCCCTACAACTTGCCAAAGACGATTTTAGGGAATTCATCTCTGAATTTCTGTGTTAATTTTGGAATCAGAAATCACCACCTTACTGTTTAGTGACGACAGAATGTGTGCAAATAGTCTTATTTTGTCCACTGAGATCATCTAGAGAGTAATTACCAGCCGTGACAGCGTGTGTCTGTTATTGTTTTCACCTTGTGGGTCTATGTGTATGTCATCATGGCAAAATGTAGTCCTGGAGCAGAGGTCAACTCTGGGTCTGAGAAGTGAAGCCAATGCTGAAGTGCCTTAAACTTGCATTCTTTCTAATAGCCAGCAGGGGGCGACTCCTCTGGTTGCAAAAAGAAGTCTGATTGTATAGAAGTCTATGAGAAAATGACTCTACTTCTCACTTGATTTATTGCCTCAGTAAACATTGTAAGTTATGGTCTCAATCACTAGTTTCAAGTCTTCTTCAATACAGCATGATGTTCATTTAATAAATTATTTAAGCAGCGTACGCTTTAGGGCGTGGCTACCTTGTGATTGACAGGTCGCTACCACGGCGTTGTCCGGTCTGGGAGTTGTCTGTGTTTTTGTCTTACAACTTGAACTCTTTCACAGTGTTTTCAGTTCATGAAAGTTAATTGTAACATTTTGGTCACCTAAAAATGTCTTATTCAGTGTTCAGTTGTACTTAGCTCCACCCTCTCGTGTCACTTCTGGTTCCAAGAAACCAAGATGGCGACGGCAAAAATGTCAAACTCGAGGCTTCTAAACAGCAGTCCACAAACCAATGGATGACGTAACGATGACTACGCCCACTTTGTATGTACAGTGTATGTCCTGAAGACAACTACTGTAGCAGGACCTACCACAGAAGAAGTTTTGAATACATTGCCAGGTTTTTATATTTCTGTCTGTCTGTGGACAGATTTTACCAACGTGGTAATGTCACAACCATGCAAGTTGCAGTAACGAAACTTTACAACTGTGTAGTTCAGATCAAAATGAAGGCAGAGTTCGAAGATGGGTGTGGTCCGAGCAAGGGCGCTGGAAGTAGGGGAGTAGGAATAGGATAGGATGAACTTTATTAAGCTGGTTTGCCACCATAAACAACGGGATACAAAATAGATCGACAAAGATATTGATACAATATACACAATACGTCATCTACACAATAGATAACACCAGGAAAATACATAGTTCCATTGCAACAAGGATAGTAGGGTCAGTAAAAGCCCCCCCACTTTATGCCCCTGGCCCAATTTGGCGATGCGGCTGGTGTGATCCCTTCGTAAGATGGCCTCTAGTTTGTTTTAGCTTTTGTGCTATCAATCATTTTGAAGCAGCAGGTGCACTTCATGTCGGCTCTCGTTTTGGAGGGAAACTCTTCATCTGTAGATGTGAGGGCTGTTTTCAGGACGTACAACATTCATTGACTGCTCTAGCTGCAGCTTTAGGGACCGAGTGATGTGATGACCTTGATCTGAGGCAGCCTCCTCAGGGCTGCTCCAGGGCAGAGGGACAAAATGTCAGGAAAGGTTTGTGCAAGATGCTGTGACTGCAGGAATTTGTGCGAGTGTTGTGAGTGCGAGTGGGTTTACGTGTGTGCATGCATGTGTGTGAGGGGAAAAGGTACATATCAATAACACGTGCTGCATTGCTTTTACTTGCTAATGTCACTTCCTTGTGGGCCTCTCTTCATGCTGTATATTTAGCCATTTTTAAAGACGCACTTGGCACCTTTGAATGGTAGTGCCTGCAAATGGCAGAAGGATTATATGAACTACAAAACCCAGAAATCAACTGCACACAACACGTTTATCAAATACTCAGTAGCTGTGTCCCGTATATACTAATATTTATGGCATATTGTTTTTGCAGTTAGGATTAAAAAATAACATACTTTACAGTTTTATACAAACTGCAAATTATGCAACATGTGCACCGTCATATGTCATTTCCAATTTCTTTTCATTTGCAGCTGTGAGCTGTTAATCCATTTCCATTGCATTGTGGAACAATATTCACGTACATCAACAACACACTCAAAAATCAGTGTTTTTTTTATTATTGCCGACTGATTTTTTCAGTGTACTAAATTTTGTCACTTTTACAATATCAACGCACTACTCAAAACCTGCTTAGTATTATGTATATGCAACTAGGACACAGCTATGGGATAAAAAGGAGAAGGGTAAGCAATCCAACATTTATTTCTTAGGTCGGAGCTCTCAATCACTGCTGTTCAGTTGACAGTTTTTCATTCCCAGAAGAAATACAACGGCCATCAGGAGTTTATTTGGGCTAATAGACTAAATCTACAGGGTAACATTCAGGTGAGATAAGACCTCTCTATTGGAGCCTCACTTGTTGAAGGTAGTTATACAAAAAAAAACTAAAAGGTTTGTTCACTCAAATCACTAGAACGTATGTGCTGTTACGTAGCCCTGGTGGCATTTATGTAGATAAACTCTTTCATCCAAATACAATGAATGGATTTTCTTTTGTGGTGGATAAAGCATTGAAAAAGGACATATGTTTCATATTCTGGTACTACTGATAATCCACAGACCTCTTTGTTAAAGGAACAGTGTGCAACAATTAGGGGGATCTATTGGCAGAAATGGAATATAATATTCATAACTATGTTTTCATTAGTGTAAAAACCACCTGAAACTAAGATTTGTCGTGTTTTCATTAGCATAGAATGAGCCGTTTATATCTACATAGGGAGCAGGTCCTCTTCATGGAGTCCGCCATGCTTCTCCGCCATGTTTCTACAGTAGCCCAGAATGGACAAATCAAACATTGGATCTAGAGAGAGCCTTTCATGTTTTATACATTACCTGAAGGCCACCGTAGTTCTCCGATACGCTTGTGAAACTGCAGTAACGTGTCTGACTTCTGTTGCTCCTAGTAGTAATATTATGGTAAAGATGGCCTCTGAGCAAGGCATTGCATGGTTTTGCACTCGGCGGCTCACGTTGCAGTCTTGGAAAGAGATGAGTGAGCGGAGGTCAGTTGGTTGCAATCTGCAACCACACCACTAGATGCTGCAAAATCCTACACACTGCACCTTTAATAGTATTAATCAGAGATAAATAAAGTTTTGGAGGTAGATATTGTAAAATCTAAGCACATGAAACCAAAAGCAACTGCAAAGCTACAGTAGACACTTCTAAGAGTAAGTAAGCAAATTATGCCTTTTAGTGATCTGAGTGAACTTTTTTAAATAAAGCATAAAGCATTTTATAAACATCTTGACAAATACAGATATCAAAAACCTGGTTTGATGTTCTGCTATTCACAAACGTACTTTAAATTCTTTGGCTGTCCTTGGATATACTGTACATTTCACTCCAATCTTATTAATGCACCACTTTTTCCAAAACAGGCTCATCACAAAATGTTTTACATTCCATCAAAAGGACATAAACGCAGATAAAAACAAAAAGCTGAAGCATCCAAAGCACTAAGACATGCTTGATCATCAGCATTAATTGGATAGTGAGGGAGGATAGGAAACTTTGTTGCCATAAAAATCAAAATAAATAATTGCTAGGTGAAACTCCGGGAGAATGCATTCTCTATCTGGTTGATCATAAATCCTGAAATAATGACATGCTTACCCATAAATGACTAAACAAGGGGCCATTAAGGCATGCATGACTTCTCCTGATGTCTGTGCAGCAGATGTTAATAATTTTTTCCATAATGGAGAAGGAGAGTGGGAAGGAGGAAGCTGCTCTGTTTGATCATATCAAAGAAAATGTCAAATAAGGGTCAGCAACGTAAACATATGTGAAAGTGAACCATAAAGAGAAGAGAAAACATGATTGTTTGAATATAATTCATGTGTTAAATTAAACCACAGCAGTGCATTTTATGGAAAACATGACTTTTATACACTAATTTATGATTCATTTTTTAAAATTCAAGTTGAAAAGCATCGTGTTGACAGTTAGACGTGAGTAAGGTGTCTTCACAGCTCAAAGCAGACGTAGATGTTATCACTCCCCACAGTGTATCTGTACATCTCCTGTGTTCTCTTCGGTGTTCTGGCTTCTCCTTGTTGTTTTCAGATCCTAATGGGAGATATTTTCACGTTCTGGTCCGATGTGACGATGCAGCCGATCAGCCCCGAATGTGAGCTCCTTATCGCACACAGATTGGTTCCGCCTGCAGTGAGACGCGAGATTATCAGTCTATTAGATTCATACTGGCATATGGCACCGATCACATTAATGCTGATCTTGATTCACCCCACCTAAAACGTATTATTTCTTAAGGCTTCACTGTGATCTTATCATCCAGACTGTCAGATAACAGCCTCACAAAAAAATATCTGTCTCCTCTTTTGTGATCATCTTTTCCATTGTCTTAATTAAGTCACTTTTTGTTTGTTGTCTTTAACAAAGTGTCTTATTTCAAATTGTATAGATTGACACAAGAAGTAAAAATCACTTAAAATTCAGTGTACAAGTTTGTTTTTTACTCTGGAGGCATCTACATTTAATACAGAAATGACTTCAAACATCATCGCTGCTATATTAATCAGTGCAATATTGTCGTCTTGAATGTTATGCTTTGTTTATATTGCTTTTCATTCTGACGTTTTATGATTGCTGTTGTAATTAGAGCAGGTAGGTTATTGGAGCATGTTATGAGACTTGCTGCTTTATCACCTGATATAAATCCAGAATATTTATCCTGCTTCTGTGATGAACAACAGTCGTTTTTATTGACAAAGAAAATAAAAAAAACTTTGAGCCAAAGTACTTTATATTACTAAAACCTGCTTTTTTTGCCACTATAACACTAAGAAGTGTCTTTTGGTATTGTAACAGGAAAATCCGTTGAACTTTAGACAAACTAAATGTCATATGACATTCTTTTCATCAAGTGATTTCTCAGAATTTCGGCAACTGACACAAAAAGCCACTCATCTGTTACATTTAGGAGACTTTCACGATGCGTTCAGCAACCTTGAAACTTCTCCTGGACTCTGTTCAAATGACAGGCGAGACAATCTCACACGTCTTAACAGTTGAACCATTTGTGCTTTGATTTTCCCTCTGTTCGGCAGCTTTGTTCCGTCTTTTCAATCGCAGCCAAGAAAATAAAAAATGGAAAGTAAAAAAAAAAAAAAACATCATAAAATTATTAATGACTATGATTCATTAGCTTGGAATTACAGATAAAAAAGACATTAAAATACAACCTTGATTTTTTAAGTGCATCATTCACTCTATATGCATTTATTTTGGTGAAAGCTTTTATCAGTTTTTGCCTCGCCCTAAATCAAGCACCTTGGTCTATTTAACCGTCAACAACAAATAAGACAAATAAAGCTTTTTAAGTTACATGATTAATTAAGAAAAACATCTTAAGGTGTTATACAATGTCAGCCTTTGTATCGAGATTCATTCGAAAGCTGAGCTCTTTGTTATGGAGCTGTCCTACAAACTTGGACTTTGACCGAGAATATTAATATTATACATTTACATTTAAAAGTTTAACACACCTTTGTTGAAGTTCTAATTCATTAATTGGCACCATTCCACTTTTCAGCTCAAAAATACTGTGTGTATTCATAAATCTTTTAATGTGGCTCTTAGGGCTGGGACGATACACCTATCTCCCGATTTGATACTATCATGATACTTAGGTGCTGATTCGATATATTTATAAAAAAATTTCCAGCAACCCAAAGATCAAAGAATAAAGAACTTCTCTCACAAATTAGTGGTATTTTCTCTTTTAATTGAAAAGGGACATGTAATGTTTTATACTTCTGGTAATTATAAACCAATCAATCTTATTTCCATATATGTATTTTGTATGTACAGTTCCCTTTGTTTACTGTATGTGTAGTGTTTACCACTTTGGATTTACCTCCACCTCCACTGTTTTCTACTTTTTCGTTTCGGCCGACTGCGGTTTGTTTGGGTTGACGGATACGGAACGGTTATGATGTCACGCTATTCAGACTACAACAATAAAAGTGGTAACTTCCTTCTACCCCCGCATAGACTCAAATGAAGCACATCTCTATACAAACTCTGAAAAACACACTTTCTCAATTTTTCCATGTACAGTATGCAACAAAACAGAGTAATACCATTTACAAAGGATTAGCAGTTAGCAAGTTAAATAAGTCTTTTATATATATCTTCCCTCCTAAAACTGTATTTTGTGGTAGTTATGCTACAGATTTACACATTACTAAAGTCTTAACCAGTCAAATCCTGTTCCCCAAACTATACATTTTCAGTATTTTTGGTCACACGAGCAGAAACGTAAAATGCCACGTGGTTAACGTTGTGTAACGATTGGTTAGGTTTAGGCAACAAAACTATTTGGTTAGGGTTAGAAAAAACATAATGGTTTGTGTTAAAATAATAACGTAACGTAACTAGCATAGATAAATAAAAAAAACGGCCTCAGCAGACTTTCTTATGTAACATTACCTAATAAGCGTAACAACATTACGTAACAAGCGTAAAGTCAACGTTTACATTTGGTTTCATACGGGACACGAACAGCAGCCTCCTGGGTGACAGTTCTTTGTTTACGTGACCCATACACCACCCCTCCTACCCGTCCTTAGTGGACTCGCTTGTTCGTTATTATACCAAGTAACCTTCAATAACGGCCGCTCCATATACTACGTCATTTGCTCTGACCAAATGTAAAAACGTTGACATTCAACGTATCCATGGTTTACAGAAATGTACAATGCCAGCACTTTTTTCCTGACGACTGGGCTGAGACTTCACCTTGTTTTCCAAATTTCTGACTCCAGTTAGGGAGAAAGGACAAAGGAAATAGTGGTACAAATTTACAAAACAAGAAATATCATTGGATCATTTTTTCTGGTTGAGGTTTTGCAAGGCTGCAAGAGGGCCTACCACACATTTTGTAAGAAAATATCAGAAATGCCAAAACAAACCCACTCAAGTGCTCCCAAAAATCTCTCACCAAGAGTCAACTAGTCTCTAAAATGGAAGCATAATTTCAAACCTGTTCTGCCTTATTGTGTCAGAACTTAGTTGTGAGAAAAAGTCTCAATGTCTCACAAGTTTATTGTACAAATAAAAGAGATTCAGATTCAGATTTAGATTTTGCATTGAAAGTGGCGTCAAAACACACTGGAGTCAGGATAATAGAATAGAGTTGACACTGTAAGGCAAAATCCATTTGTTTGCCCAGAACTGCATTTGAGTTTATTATTCAGTGTATCCCAAATACTCTGCCAACAGAGAAGCTATACAGTGCCAAAGTAAAACATTAACAAACACTGCCCAATTCACTGCTGTAGCAACAGAAGTCATGAAAACAGAAAAAAATGACCTTAAAGTTATGCAGCTGTGGCTCCTCAGAGCAAAAAACTACTGTAGAATCTGCAGTGACTGCAGCGACCTTGAGAACCTCCTGAGAACCTCAGGAAGTTCTTCCCACAGAGATTTGGCTGCACTGCTGCTGGATATCAGACTGTGTATTAGACACTGATCTGTTTAATTACAGTCTGAGTCGCACGCCATCTGTAAGAGCACCTCATCGCCTCTCTGCGCTATCCAAACGACTTAAAGAATCCAGAGATATTGTACTCCAAGGACATGCTTAATTGAGTTCTGAGCGCAAAGTGCACTGCAGCATTCTTCGACTTCAGTGATGCGAGCTTGGCCGAGCAGGCAGTTTCGAGTGCTTTGTGGTGAATTGATCGGAAATTGCTTGTGATTGTCAATTACATGCAAAACAGGGTTCTGAACAAAACACGATTACAGATTTGCTTAACTCCTCGGTAAAAATGCGACTTGTGCGACAGAGTGGGCCAGAGCAAAGAAGGTAAAAATAACCCGAAACATGTAACAATATTGTTTCAGGAGGCATGAAAACAGACGTTTAGCAAATGGATTTGGAGGGAGTGGGATGAGGCGGGAGGGCTAAATCTGTCTTGTTCATTTGTGACGGACTTGGCGTGAAGCAGTGACTTGAGCTTGGATAAAGAAAAGACACTTGCAGCAGAATTCTGCCAGTCTTTGGTTCTCCGTGTTCGGCATCCCCCCCGCCACTGCCACCACCACTCCATCACACACACCCACACACCCCCTTACCTTCCAACACACTGCCGAACCTGGTGCTCCGCAGTCACCCATTAATCCCTGCATGTCGGATCCCAGCCAGGTAATTACTGTTTAAAAATATTTCATCCCATTCTTTCCCCCTAAAAAAAGAGACAAATGGAAACAAAGGGAACACAGTTCTGAACAACGACAAAGAGGTGCTTTAAATGCATTCTCTTTTCTCTGGTGGAAACGGTGGCTTTGTTTGCACACAGTACAAGGTGTCTGAAACCAAATCTGCAGCTATTTCATATTTAAATGCAGCTGTCACGCTCTAGTTTTTACACCCGGTTTGGAAAGTTGGTAATACTGCTTCTTTCAGAGAGAGAAAAAAAGCTTCTGTTTGTGGTGCAATAAAACCTGTTTGTTGGTTCTCTGCCAGGTAACTTCCAAACTAAATAATTTGAAGAGGGATGCAGTTATTAAATATTCCAGTCCAGAAAATTTAGACCATAAACTTCTCTCTTCCTCATATGGACAGATTTTCATTTTATTAAACCTGCAGTAGGCAGAATATTTTGGCTTCATTTGGGCAAAAAATTCATAATAACCTTTCAGCATATTGTAATTCAAGTATTCTGAGAGAAAACTAGATTTCTGCCCCTCCTCATGACTCTGTTTTCAGGCTTTAATAAATCTAGCCCGTGACGGGAGACTTTGGCCAATCACAGGTCATTTCAGAGAGAGAGCGTTCTTATTGGCTGTTCATTCAACTAAGGCAGCTGTCATTCACTCGATCAAACGGTCAAACTAGGCAGCACTGATCAAATATGAATCAATATTCTGTTACTGTAATGCCTATTTCCCACCTCAAATGTTTTCAGAAACATCTTGTAGTGTACTGTTTAGCTGTAAAATAAGATAATTTGCTCCAGTTGGTGAGCAGTGCTTGGTATTTCCTCAACTGATCTCAACACGGCTGCCGAGTCACAAACTTTCTCATTTTATAGAGTTTTATAGAGAATCTTTTTTCTGATTACCTGTCTCATGGACTACAGTCGGGATATAGTGACCGTTTTATAAAAAAATACTTTTTTAAATCATATTTGCTCCATTTCTACCCACTGCTGCTTTAAGTCACATTGAAGAATGATTTCAAAAATGTGTTCTAAACATCTGACTCTTCCATGACCTCAGCCTGTCACAACTCTCGTACAAGCAATAATGTTACTGTTTGTTGAGGATAAGTGAAGCTGACATGGGAAAATATCATAGCAGACATGCAGCTAACAAGCTGATGATACTGTGGGAAGGTCTATTTCATCTGATCTGATGAGGGTAATCTACAGCATGTGACCCGTCATATAACACTAAATCAATCCAATTCTGCTGTGTTTGGATCATTTCACAGCACATGCAAAGTGAAATATATCCACACAAGGCATGTCAAAATGTAGGCAATTATTTCTATTCTTTTACGTGAGGTCAAATCAATTCAAAGTGAAGGCATGGAAAAAAAACTTTATTATTTAAAGCCAATAACTAGACTATGTGCAGATTTTTCATAACTATGAAATCTTTCAAATTCTGATGGCAAAAGTCTTTGTTTATAGAAATAAAAGACAATATAGTGGTGCAGGAATGAGTCCTACAACCCGGAAATGAGATAGCATTTTAGCACTTCCGGTCCCCTCGTCTGGAAGTCAATGTTTTTTTTTGAATGGGTTTTTAGTTAGATGTCTGAAATTTGTTCAACGATAAAAAAAAAGTCAGTAAATATCCCACTCGTGAATTTTGAAGCCTTTATGTGTCTTAAAAAGGAAGTTGCAAACAAGTGGCTAAATGAAACTACTAAATGTCATCATGCTGACTCGTCCGCCTTTAAGGCCACGCTGTGTATACTCGCGTGTATACTGTTAGCTTACTTCTGGCGATTGCATTCCCACTTCAAAAATCATTAAAGTGGTGTTTGTGAAGATTATCTTGCTGAACAATACATGTAAGTATCATAAATGTGTGTTTGCCACAGAGTTGATTTTCTGCAATAATCCAAAACCCAATGGAAAAATCCCATTGGCTTTTTGTCGAGGGAACCCAGGGCGATGCTAACTTCCTGATTGGCCTACAAAATGACCTCATCCCTGCACTCTATTGTTTGTTCACTAAGCCCCACCCCCCTTAGTTACTTTTACAACTGTAATACTTTCAATTCTCACAGGGTAATGTTACATGTGCAGTTTACAAGGATAACTGTGGCAGATTTGCTATCAAAATTCTTGGTATTTTTTTTTTTTTAAACAATTGGTCCTTGATCTCGCAAAATGCAAATGATTTTGCCGGCTGAAATGCAACTGTTTCTAACAGATTGTATTAGCCATAGCTAGCTAGCTAATGAAGCTAATGTAAGCTCCATGAGTTGGTTGAAAATGCTATCTTCCACTTTTTAGTGCCGACTTTACAGCCGACTCGTTTTAAACATAGACTGTATAAAATATGGACGTAGTCTCTGTGACGTAACCTCTAGGTTTATGAAGAGCCGTTGTGAAGCTCAAAGTGGGTGGCTCCCGCTGTCGCCATTTTGGCAGTGATGACACAGCCAAAATCTGAATAATCCAAAAATGGGATTAGAGGTGGATCGTCGGTGGAGCTGAGGCGGTCCCGGGTTACCCAGCAAAGCAGACAGCTAGCAGCTAGTGACCTGGTACGGCACCCATCTGTCACTCAAAGCGGCCATGCCCTCAATTATGTATAACTTTAAGCCTTAATATAATTAAAATGGGTGAGTTATAAAAAAAATTCACACGCGTACAGTTAGCTATAGAGACCAAAACCATTTTTTGTACCAGGCTGTAAACATGTTTATTTCTGCTGTAAAGTTGAGCATTATAACATGGGGGTCTATGGGGAGTGACTACCTTTTGAAGCCTCAAGTGGCCATTCGAGGCACTGCAGTTTTTGGCACTTTTGCGTTTTGCGATGTTTTTAAATCTAATTTTAGGAAATCCGCCATAGTATAAAGAACACACCACCTTGTATAAAATCTGTGTAAAAAAAAATCACTATGTGAAATGGCTACTATGGGACTAACATCATTACACGTGAATACAACTGGACTCATTGGATCCACAAGAGTCTCAGCTTTAAAGTGATACCCAATTTATACAATTCTATTATTTAGGGACCCCAGTATGCAGAAATATTCAAATACACCATTTATGATAGTTGAAATAACACATTTGGACTGCATGCAAAAAAAAATCAACATGGTTCTTTCCCAAAACTGCCCATAGAACCCATTCTCATCTTGAGGTCAGAGGTCAAGGGACCCCTTTGAAAATGCTTTGAAACTTTGTATCGTTATTTAGCGTTCTTTGCGACATGCAAGTATCACATGGTTGGTGCCAATGGATTCCTTAGGTTTTCTAGTTTCATATGATACCAGTACCTTCACTCTAGCTTTAAAACTTAGTGCGCTATAACCTCCGAAAGACAGAATATCAGCCAAGTCCACTGCCGGGCTGTCAAATTTTTAGGTTATTTAAAAATCGATACAGCGTTTTGGAGGATCGATACAGAATCGCAAAACATAACATTGCGATCCTCGTGTATTGATATTTTCTTACACACCTACTAGGTATAGCTTGTAAGTCAGTAGTGCTATACTATATGCTGGTTTTATGACAAAAATAATGGCATTGCTATCTTCCATAGTAACGTTTTTGATACTGCCACTAGTCGTGCCAAAGTCAGAAATGTTCCAATCCAACACGTTACCAAAAAATTATACATTTACCTCACGTGTTATTTCCCACAGAGGTCTTGTTTTTGTCTTGTATTACCGGTTGTTTTCTGGAATTACTGTAGCACATTTAAATCTTCCTTTACTTTTGCTTCACAGGTTAATGAACTGGAAACAAGTCAAAAATCCATGACAATTTGAGATTTGGAAAAACTTTTTGAAAGAGCATGTTTTTTAGTCTCCCTGTTGAATTATACTATAGCTCAGTAACATATAGCAACAAAGCAACACATCTGACAAATTGTATCTCTTTCCCTTTGCTTTAATATTCACACCTGTCCACCGCATATCACATTTCTCAAGTCAATAAAGTGCAAAGTGTAAACTGCAATTAGTGAACTTGATGCTTTAATAATGTGTGAGGTGACTGTGTCTTATTCCTTGTTCTTTCACAGTAAATAGTAAAATGCTCATGTTGTGACATTATGTCCCTAAGAATAGAGAAAAGAGGTGGGGGTGGGTGAGAAATCAATACGCTGGCAGTGGCAGGATGTGTAGTTAATATGCGGCTGGGTGGGTGTAGTGAAGGATGGGGGGCATCAAATGCCTCCACCCGTCTGTCATCGTATGAACTTGCAAACACGACAGCATGTTAATGCTTGTGTTTCACTTGGAACAGCTCGTTTGTCTCTTCAGGTTCCATGAAAGATAAATATGTACTTCTTAGTATCAGGGTGGTAGGAGAACTGCATCTCCAAATAGTTACATTTCCAGAAGTTTGGTCAAAAAGAATGATGAAATTCCTGTTATGGAGTTTGGACTTGTGGCAAAACCACTGGTTAAAGGTAAAATCCGTAATCTAAATCTAATCAAAAAGGTTCCCCTACCACTAAAATATATAACACAGGATTTGGAATTACTCTATGAAATTAATGGACTAATTGGTAATATATTACAAAATCAAACACTTAAACTAAGTCAAAGTTCTGAATGTTTTGTGAAGTCCATTTTGGAAGAAAGTCTGTGTTGTCCACAAACAAAAATCATATTAAATTGCAAACAAAAATCATAACCGATTAGAATTGCTTGTGGTGAATTTAGCGTGTTAGTGTGTGATTAATCGCAAATTAATCACACATTTTGTATCTGTTCAAAATGTACCTTACAGGAAGATTTGTCAAGTATTTAATACTCTTATCAACATGGGGGTGGGCAAATATGCTGTCTTTATGCAAATGCATGTATATATTTATTGTTGGAAATCAATTAAGAACACAAAACAATGACAAATATTGTCCAGAAACCCTCACAGGTACTGCATTTAGCATAAAAATATGCTCAAATCATAACATGGCAAACTCAAGCCCAACAGGCAACAACAGCTGTCAGTGTGTCAGTGTGCTGACTTGACTATGACTTGCCCCAAACTGCATGTGATTATCATAAAGTGTCTGTAAAGGGGAGACTCGTGGGTACCCATAGAACCCATTTTCATTCACATATCTTAAGGTCAGAGGTCAAGGGACCCCTTTGAAAATGGCCATGCCAGTTTTCCGTGCCAAAATTTAGCACAAGTTTGGAGCGTTATTTAACCTCCTTCGCGACAAGCTGGTATGACATGGTTGATACCAGTGGATTCCTTAGGTTTTCTAGTTTCATGTGATACCAGTATCTTCAGTCTAGCTTTTAAACCGAGACTGCTACAACCTAAAAAATGCAAGTTGAGTTAATGCGTTAAAGAAATTAGTGGCGTTAAAACGAATTTGCCTTAACGCATTATTATCACGTTAACAGCCCTATAACTGATACTTTGAAGTTTCATACTCCATTTCCAGTTTTAGCAATAACGTCACGCCTTAAGACCTTTGCACACCAAGTCCGTATTTTTCATCCGAAATTCTCAAAATTGTACGACCTCACGTTGTGTCAATCACGTTTACAAACTCAGAATCTTTTGTCCGTCATTAAAGTTTTCGGAACAGGTTGGATTTTCTGCGTTTTTTCGCATCCGTCAAAAGCCAAAAGAGAGTTGTTTGACCACTCAGAGCCATCGTCTGTGCCACTGTCCGTGCCAACGTCTTTGTTTGAAATGGCATCTGATAGACTGATACACGTCTCCCAGCACAAAGCACTTTATGATAAAGAAATAAAAGAATACAGAGATGCAGAATTTAAAAGATAGATTGTGGCAGGTGATTACAGAGCAGCTTGGAATCGGGGATGGACGCAACACAGAGGATGTACGAAAGATTAGTCAGTAGTGATTGTGCTCTAGGAGGTTAACCGATAGCTTCTTGCTAATGTCATTCATTCATTAGCCCCGTTTGGGACTAGCACTATCCATTGCACTCACCTAATTAATTCAGTTTTGTCTTGTATTATGAATTTTTAATACAAATAGATTAATAAAACACATCAGACTCAGTGCATAAGGATATTTATCGAATGACGGATTTAAAAAACGCATACAAAATATGGACTTGGTTTGCAAAAGCCTTTACTCAGTCACTAGGAAAGTTACAGGGCAAAATTTGACCTATATAGATTAATTAGAGTCTATTAGACAGAGAAGATGCTTTCAGGATTGTAATCAGCTTTTTTTTCAGAAATACTGTAATAAAAAAAGATCTGTATTCCGAATCTTGATTAATTGAGAAATACACAAACTGCTAATTATCTCTGAGTGAAAAGTTTTAATGATGTGTGCCAATATACAGCAGATTATTGTGGTCAAAATAAAATTACAGATCGGTCCTTTAAATTAAAAATCCCAGACAGTGATTGAAATTTAGCTGATTGTACAGCTGCCATGCGCTGTGTGTTACAGTTTGTATGGCTTCATTGTAATGACTGTATTATAACAAAGGACGGAATATTGTTTGCTGTGAATTAATGGACAGTATACATTTAACACAATATTCCAGCTGTTGGCTGAAAACTTTTCAACAGATATTCTGAAGGTTTCATGAACCTAAAGCTCATAAAACACCAGTATTTTCGACGCATAACAGACTATGTGAAGTAGAAACCTGAGCGTAATTAATATTGTCTGCATTCAGTTTCTGGTCATTTTTCTTCACAGGTGTATTCTCAAAACAAAACAGGCTGGATATAATTAGACAGTGAATATGGACAAAAGAGACGTCTTATGGCATATGGCAGGGTCAGATGGAGAAGGAAAATCTTGTCATACAGTGGCGGAAATCTATTAACTTGCATACATATGGATTTATGACAACAACTGGCATAAGAAATCATGAATAACTTACAGACGGATGTTCTTATATAAGCATCAATTGTTAATTGAAGAAGCTGTCACACTCCCTGGGGCTGTCAACATAGTTTTATAAGCATTCAAACTCAGCTTTATCAAATCAATGGTCTATTCATTGCTGCCTGGTTCTCCTGTAATCCATCTTTTGCGCTTTCTGCAGAGAAAATACTGAAATTTAGTTCCTGAGACACATCATTCACTGTATGAGGAAGCCATGTTTTTTTTTTACTAATATTGTCCCGGCAAAGTTGCTGGCGCTACACCGTCTTGGCTCAGGTGATTTCCCCGGACCCCAAGACACCGGATGACGACCTCTGTTGCATTTTTCATGTCTCGTCTCTGTAAACAGAGGCGGCGGAGTCAGCAAGAAAGGCCAGGTTGTGCTGAGGAGCTCAGGTGTGCTGACAGGTAGATCTCTACAGGCCATGTGGGGCTCGCTGGGGAAATCATGAGCCGCCCTCCGCTCACAAAATGCACGTTTTTGCCACACAGAAGACGATGAAGAAGAATAAAAAACCTGCTGCACACAGAGGAGTCCTGTGTCGTGGAGCAAGTGAACATGTTGATGTGGGACAATAGAGTGGACTATCTGGGGTTCAGCATTCTTGTTGAACAACTTAAGCTTTCTATAGTGAGAATGTTGTTAACCTGACCTCTATTTAAACTCCTTATTACTTCTGTGTGACATTGATAATGTCTGTAATGTAACTGTGATATGTTTTCAGTTGACAGGCTTTGACAGAAGCTGTCCATTACTACACATATCCAGTAGAAGGCTCCCTCAAACTGGAATTACCGCCTTGCGGTTGTATGTCTCTGCCTACCAGTCAAGTTGCAGTTTCAACATTTTGTTCTATTAGACATTGGTGTGAAATTGATGAATTATGGTCAAAAATGTTTTTCATGAGGTCACAGTGACCTTGACGTTTGACCACCAAATTCTAATCGTTTCATCAGTTCATTAGTCCAAGTGGATGTTTGTGCCAGATGTAATACAATTCCCTTCAGGCGTTCCTGAGGTATCGCTTTCACAAGAATGTGACGGACGTGAGGTCACAGTGACCTTGACCTTTGACCACCAAAATCGAATCAGTTCATCCTTGAGTCCAAGTGGACGTTTGTGCCAAATTTGAAGAAATTTCGCTCCAGGCATTCCTGAGATATCGTGTTCAAGAGAATGGATCGGACAGACTTACGGACGGACAGACGTACGGATGGACATACGTACGGATGGAAAGATGTACGAACGCAAGTACTGTACGTACAATTTTGAGGTACTTGTACTTTACTTGAGTATTTCTATTTTACATAACTTTATAGCCCACTTCTACTCAACTACATCTCAGAGGGAAATGTTGTACTTTTTACTTCAATTAATTATTTATTTGACAACATTAGATACTAGCTATGTGCAGATTCAGATACTTAATACTAAATAAAAAACAACTAATAAACTGCTTTATTATTAAGTAGTATATCATTATTAAGTAAATAAAGTAGTTAAAATTAGCACCTTTATCAGCTGCAACATTGGAGTGAATACATTAATGCATCAATCATTATAATACAATAATATACCATAATACATACAGTATTATTGTGAAATGGGCCATTCTGCATACTGAGTAGGCTACTTTTACTTTTGGTACTTTAAGTATATTTTGATGCTAATACTTTTGTACTTCAGTAACATTTTGAATGTAGGATATTTACCTGTAGCAGAGTATTTTTACAATGCGGTATTACTTTTACTTAATTAAAAGTTGTGAGAACATCTTCCATCACTGTGCTCTAGTAAACAATTTAATCATGAACGTGTTGGTTGTCATAGTCATAAAGCATCATGGTAAACGAGACCCTGTGCTTCAAGACGGGTGGGTTGCACATCGCCACAGACCACTGACACACAGTCCGCCCCGGTTAAGAGTTGCGCCCGGAGCAGGGGACCGCCTGACGGCACAGCGAGCCCTCACTCAACGGCCCTGTGGAGCCGCGAGCCACTTTCGTCCTCGTCCTCGGCCCTGGGCCTTTCCGAGCTGAACTAGAGCAGAGTGCGGACCGTCGCGGAGTAAACACGCCCGGTGGGGGCCAGCCAGCCCACCCACTCAGAAGTGTAAAAGTATATTCGGTTCATTATGAAACTGTTCATGGCACACATGTAAAGAGGTGGATGGAGCGGCTTCACAAACACAGACTGCCGCTTGCAACGACATTTATTAACGCTAACTGGCGATATAAAACTATATTAAAACATCAAACGAGAGGGGAAGGAGTTTTGTTTGCTTTAGTGATGTTTTTTGCTGTGATGGCGAAAACGTTACCAGCGGAAACACTGTCGCTGCTGCTTTGCAGCGATCCAGCCGAAAACCAAAACAGACGGCTCGTTTCCCTAAACTCCCATGGATGTATTAAGAGAACGTGCACTCCCCTTTACTGCACGTGAAATGGGTGTGCTCTGATAAATTCTATCCGGGGAGCACAGCTATTCCCTTTTGGTTCCGTTTTATAGTTTTGTTACGGCGTGCTCAAAAAAAAACGAAACATTTAAAAGCAAGATAATGCATGTCTTTCATTAAATGAAAGTAACGTTAATGAATTTTTAAGACCTGTCAAAATTATATATAAGACATTTCATGAGATTTTAAGACATTTTAAAGCCTTAAATTCAGTTTATTGGATATAAGACTTTTGAAGACTTTTTAAGACCCAGCGGGAACCCTGCCTACATAGAGCCAGTGTTTGGTTTGTCCGTTCTGGGCTACTGTAGAAACATGGCGGCCAACTCAGTGAAGAGGTTCCGCTCCCTATGTAGATATAAACGGCTCATTCTAAAGTAATGATAACACGACTCTTATTTTCAAGTGATTATACACTAAAGAAAAAAAATTTACTAATATTGTATTTCATTTATGCCAAAAGATACCCAAAATGCTACTAACTGTTCCTTTAACACGTCATGTGACTTATGATTTATTGTCTGCAGGCCCTTAAAAATTCTTAATTTCAAATGTACAAAGACTATAAGTCATTAATTTACATATGAGGCACCATTATATAATTTTGAACAGCCTCTTTTGGTATTGTTTGAAAGTTTTTCTTTTAGTGTTTTTGTAATGTTTTGTAACATGTGCACTTCCTGTTTTGGTTTTGGCTCCTATGTTAGCAATCAGTTCTGCATATATGCAACATTTGTTACTCTATTTTTCACTATAAACTTGTCAGTTTTATGGACATGACACTAAATGTGAGACTGACTGTCAATATTCCACAAGTTGAAGATTTAAGGTAGAAGATTTGCCTCGTCATCTGTGAGAATAAGTAACATGCCGTGATCAACATCCATCTCTATTAGAAGCTCAGTTTGAAAAGAGAGGAAAAAACAGTGTGGTACAAACACCGGCCAAATCAGAGGATAGCAGCGAAAACAGAGTGATAGCTGCGTGTTTGAACTCGGTAATTGGTTGGTTACTCGGTAGGCAATACAACAGAGGACCTACGGAGTGTGGTGTGTGTTTCCCAGCCCCACTGTGCAGCCTCATAGAGTACAAAGGCAGAGAATGAACTTCAGAGGGTTTTAATGCCTGAAGAGAAGAATATGGACATTAAATTATCAGGGGAAAACAGCAGGGTGTGAAAAAAGAGCCTTCTAAAGCCTGCGAACGCAAACGTACATACAGGCTGCTTCTGACACGGAAACCTGGCCAAATTCACAGGCTCCTTTATTCTGAGCTTCACACTGATACTCTCAGTGTTTGTGTGTCTCTGTGTGTGTGTGTGTGTGTGTGTGTGTGTGTGTGTGTGTGTGTGTATGTGAATATCCTGTATGTGTGCACATGCTTTACTTTTTTAATTGGAATTTAAAGCAATAAGCTACCATAATGCACATACACACATCCTTTCTTGCATTGAAAATGGTCATATTTGTAAATATGCTTAAAAAAAAAAGCTAGACCTACAGTAAATCTGTTATAAAAAAAACAACACTGTAACTCATTTACTATATCTGAGAGACAGACCTTGTGGACATTTAGAGTTTTACGTCACTAAGTAAATTTGTTTTATTGCAGTTTTGGATCATTAAATGTACCCCTAAACCAAGAAAACCACTCTCATTAATAGGACTGGGCAATATATTGATATTATATCAATATTGTGATATGAGACTTGATATCATCTTAGATTTTGGATATCGTAATATGGCATAAGTGTTTTCTTTTCCTGGTTTTAAATGCTGCATTACAGTAAAGTGATGTCATTTTCTGTTCTAGCTCTAGTTATTATTCTAGTTATTATTTGCAATTTTACCCACTTAGTCATTATATCCACATTACTGATATTTATTTATCAAAAATCTCATTGTGTAAATATTTTGAAAAGCACCAATAGTCAACCGTACAATATCGTTGCAATATCGTTATCGAGGTATTTGGTCAAAAATATTGTGATATTTGATTTTCTCCATATCGCCCAGCCCTACTCGTTAGGCACAAAGTCAACTATTCGTCATCAGTGGAGCAGCGACAGGTTTGTCCCTTGATAGTATTTTCTTTTTTCTAGCGTTGTGCTTATGAAAAGATACACTGTTCAGATAATACAAATAAAAACGTTCTGTTTCTTCAAAATATATCACAAATAGGGATGCACCGATCTGACTTTTTCAGTCCTGATAACGATTGCTTCCATAACTTTGCAAAACAAAAAATAACAAATAAATACGTAGATATAAATTTACTTAATTGTTATTTATTATTGAAATAATAAATCGTACACTAATAACTTGGTGAAAAATCTTCAAAATTGACAGGAATTACAATTCAAGTGTAAACCTTTTTAATGCAGCAACAGGAATTGAAATTCCAGTATATAATATATATAGTATATAAACATAGAACCGAATTTAATAGATCTGCCCCATTGTCACAGATACCCGATCCAGCTATTTGAGTCAGTATCGGCCCGATAACCGATCCAGTATCGGTGCATCTGTAAATATCATTATCGAGGTATTTGGTCAAAATTATAGTGATATTTGATTTTCTCCATGTCACCCAGCCCTACTCATTAGGCACAAAGTCAACTATTCGTCATCAGTAGAGCAGCCACAGGTTTGTACCTTGATAGCATTTACTTTTTTCTAGCGTTGTGCTTAGGAAAAGACACACAGTCCAGATAATACACATAAAAACACTTTCTGTTTCTTCAAAATATAAAAAAACATGTAAAATATTGAATTCCTCTTGTCATGACAACGTATTAATTAATAGTCATTTCAAAAACATGAACACAAAACACACAACACACACAAAACAAATGTAATTTCCACCACTGCGTCCAGCATTGTGTGTGTGATGATTGACAGGTATAGCTTTAAAACAGCTTGAAAACGCAGCGTTACACAGCAGCAGCACCAACAACGAGGCCTTTGAGGGTCTCTCCAAATAGTCTGACTTTCAAAGTGAGCGAAAAATAAGATGGGACAATGGGAAATAAAAGAGCTAAATGAAAAGAATCACTCTCGAGAGTTACAGCTTTACACACACACCTTATTAATCTTTAATATCTTGTCTTGCTCCCCCCCCCCCCCTCTCTCTCCAGTTTATCTCTTCTGCAGCAATTATACCCAAGAGGACAGAGCACATAGGACATGCTCCCACTACCTAGAGCAATAATATATCATTACATACTAAACATATAGCAGCTACGCAAACAGCCTTTATTGCTACTCCAGGGCGAGTGCTATTTATAAGCAGCAGCATAGCCACAGAGATCTCTCCTCTACCTGAGCTGCATCTGTTTGTGTGGATATTACTTTGGATTTTTCTGCTTTTCTCAGAGAAAAGTCTTGTGTGCTGAAATGATGCCTGTCAGTTTGTCCATTTCATTTCAGTAGCTTCATATTGACATTAGGGGGTGCTGGAATTCTTCAGAGTTGAGTGATGAGGTGTTGGATTCTGAAGCGGTGTTGAAAACTACAGTGTGTGATATTATTATTTTTTTTAAACATCCAGAGAGTTTTAAATTAAATATAGATTCAACAACTTCAGAAAAGCTGTTAACTTTTTTTGTTACACTAAATTAATGTCAGGTGATAAGGAGAATTGATTTGATACAGAATTTTTTAAATGTGCAAACCATGTTCATCATTTGTAAAATCTTGTAGATTAAACTGTGACGATGTTTGCGCAATATTTCTCTAAAAAAAAAAAAACAGAGAGGCCTTGAGGGTTTTTTTTTGAAAATCAAATTCTTTACATTTGATCAAGTAAAAATATTTTAGATTTAAATTCCTCTCAGCAGACAAACCTGCTCTGGCGTCCAAACTGGAATCAAACGTCTTTCTGCCACAAACAACTCTTTTATACTTGCAGGAAAAAAAAAAAACTTCTACTAAGTAACTTATTCAAAGTACAACTCATGAATTATTTAAGAGAACACATTTCCCCTTGTTTATTTATATATACATATGTATAAAATATCATTTATTCTAAGAGGGTCTATAAATCAAAAGTATTCCCAGAGAATAACAGATAAGTGAGGTTATTGTGCAATGAGGCCAGCTGGTGGTAATAATTTAATGACGTTTTACAGGCGCTATAAAGACGGCAAACAGATGTGGCATTAAGGATTATAAAGTTGGTAAAACTTTTAACAAGTGCTATGTATTTCGGTGGTACAACAGCACAACCCCCAGAATAAAAGGAATTTACACATCCTTCAATTCCAAAGCTATCAATCACACGCGTGTTATTCCCCTGGGAGCGTCTTTACATGCATATTTATCAGCTCAACATGCTAATTCCCGCTGCTATACGCCCGCCAGGCACGTCTCCAGGCGTGTTTATGACTCGTAATTGTTGATATCCTTTGATATATTTCTCTCAACTAAGACATCATTTGGTTTTTGTGGTCGAAAGTCAATGAGGCACAATGACCCAGGCTTTCAATTCAAATTTACAGTTCAATATCTATTATATGCTATTCAGAGCCTGGAGAGGAAGCCTCGTTCAAAGCAGATGGGGGATTGAGCTGCACTGTACAGCACTTATCAGCAGCAAAGCTCATCTCAAGGTTAGTTAATTGATTTGAAAATAAAATAAGGAAAACGGAATTATTATTGCAGGCAAACAGCACCATGTTTCATGCTTTTTAGCAGGATTTAGCTTGTCAGAGCGTAGTACCTCAGGGAGAAATAAATAAATAAAATGCCTGTTTGTTCTAAACTTCCGTAACTTGGATGTTGCTCACAGGAGTTCTGAATAGTTTGTCATCTTCTGCCAAACAACTAATTGTGAAAAAGTTTCTGCGGTATAAGAAACATTTGCCATATTGTTGCAAGATCCAAGTTCATCAGCATGCATTTACATTGCTAAAGAGCATATACTGTATGGCAGATGAAGCATTTCGGCATCAATTCAGCTCCACATCGGAGAATGAGTGGGAGATCTCTCTTGCTCGCGCTCTCTCTTCTCTTTCTGCCTCTCTTTATCTTTCTTCCAGTGCCTCTTCCTCTCCCCTTCCCTTTTTCTGCTTTTCCCGCAGACACCTGCCGACGAGCGCACACCTCCAGGGAACCAACATCTGAGAAATGCAATTTGAGCATTTCAGCGCCACAAAGAAAAGACAAACAATGCTGGAAAAAAACGAGGGGATAAACACGCTGCCGAGTTGATGCTGGACAAACATGTCGCGTTGCCTCCAATTCACAAATGGCCCTGCCACGTTCGGCGCTCACAGGTGTGGAAATTCAAGGACAAACTTGATTGCGCCCGTGGCCGCTGTTGTTGTTTCTGGGTTTGTTTGCTTGTCGTGCTTGTCTCTCTACTATTGTTTGACAGATACGCTCCTTGAGGGATGCGCTCCTTTAAAATGACAGGAGAGGGACGGGTGCTCTTAAAAGACGAAGATTAGCCTCCATCATACGTTGAGTTTAGAGGAGAGGAAGGTCCACAGGCCGAGTTGTTGCAGCAGCATCTCGGGGGAATCCAGTGTTTCATTAATGTCTTTTGGCCTGAGAGAGCTACAAGAACTGGCAAAAGCTAATTTATCCGTTTTATTGATAGTCACTGGAAGTTTGAGCGGCTAACCTCTACTCTAAACTTGTTGGTAAAGTCCTTGCCCTCATTTGCGACAACTACCCCATTAAAGCTTTAGCTGCACAGCAAAGGGACGAATAAAAGCCTTTTCATAGATTTCCAAAGAGGAAAAAAAGCACGGTTCTCGGTCAATCTGCGAGCGGAGAGCCGTTCTTTACAATATGGACATTGTCAGTGGCTCATAAAAGACAAATAAGTAGGTGTCACTGCAGAAATTACTTTCCATGATGAACTACACAGCCATCATCAGCAATGACACAGCGTCATTCACATCAACAACACAGGTGCATGAAAAATGGAATGGGCTGGCAGGAAAATGAATTATTAATGACACATTTAAGTATTATAACAGAAAATCAATGAGCATACCTGGTGTAATTAACATGCACAATGTTTTCCATAATCCAGCACAGTATAATTATGCCTCTCTATTCCAGAACACGTTAGCATTAGCTTTTTCTAAAGCACACAACACCTGTTTATTTGGTTTGCTTGTCTTCCTTTTTTTCCCCTGTAATGATAAAGAGGCTGCAAAATGTTATTTAGCTACGCTCCGGCGTTGGATGTGGAGTCAGTTGAAGCTGGCCGCAGACCTTAAGCTAAAACCTAAGGGGATCAAAACTGTGTGGTTAAATTGCCTGTTTTAACAAAATGGCTTTATGTTTCTTCAGCAGTCTGACCAGAAAAACAATTTATTTATTTTTATTCCTTTTTGAAGTTAATACAAATGTTCTGGCACATTTACATAAATAGATTTCTAAAACTCTTATTTTGCTGGTTAATCACAGAATATCTGCCACCAAACATGTACATTTTATGTATTTCATGTGCCGCTATTGATTCAGATTGAAGGGTTGGGGTGTGGGCTTATCTCTGTATACTGTAACATGTCCACTAATCACTGATTACCACCGTCTGTTTGTGCTGTGACCAGTGGCAGTGTACAAGATTTCCCATCGTTCCTGAAGGATGCCGGGGAACAGCTTGAGCGGAATCCAGCACGGGACTGGGATTTTTTGGCAAGTCAAACTTTATCAGCACAAACATGCGCAAAATGAAAACAAACACTACCCAGACTGCTAATTACCATCCGCTTGGACCTCTGTCCCCTATTTTTCTCCGAGAGACACAAAATGGCCGACTGCACCGTGCACTCCCCTCCAAAAAAAAAATCGGAGGAGGCTGCTGCTGTTCCCTCTGTCCAAGAGACAACCCTTGTCGCCTGGATAATACAGGTTGACACACTGGTAGCCCCAGTGATTTTTCAAACCTATTATTTCATGTGCAAAGTTATAAATTACACGACTGACACCAGTCTGGTATCTTCTGGGCCATGCGGCCTGAATCAACGCCAAATCCTGTGCCACTAATTTTACTAATTGCCTGAGCCCGGCCAACACTTTTCATTGGTGTGGAGCCTACAGTGTCACAGGAAGCTAATGAGCGCTAAATAATGTATGTGAACCTCTCTAATTGCTTCATTTCTCATTTTGCTTACCAATTCTCATATCATGCTTAGGGATGCCAATTTTTTTTGTTGCTGATGATTCTAACAGTGGTTAATACTAATAACTGCACCAGTCTGTCAAAGGGCACATCCTGGGGAAATGAAGCTTGTATTATATTGTATAATAGGAAAACACACGCTGCTTGGGAATGTATTTATACATATATTATTTATCGAATAATCCTCTCTTTCTATGTGAAATATTCCGACAGAATCTGAACTCCAACCAGCCCTCTTCGGGTAAACATTGCATTATTTTGGATGCGCTCATTGATGCATACAGCATCATCAGGTAAGGCGCTGTATGCCAGCATGTGCCACCTGGGGCTGTGTGTGTTTATGTGTTTTTGTGTGTCTCTGCTTGCGTATGCATGTGCGTGTCATTCTAGCTCACGCAGACGTGCACATGGGTGTCTGATAGTGTGTGTGTATGACTGTGTTGTTTCCCTCTCTGGCTGGGTTCCCACTGCAGCACCCGTTGGCCACCTCTCCTCCCAGTCCTATCAACGGGGAAGCTGTAATTTAGCAGCAAATTTGATCATCCAAATAGCTGAATATTTAATGGTATTAAATCGCAGGGTAAAAAAAAAAAGCTGTATTATTTATTCACTCCCTATAGTGTAACCTCTATTCAGGCAACGCCAGGTGGTCCTGTAAATATACTCTATCTGACACACGTGTTGAATTATTGACCGATAATTTATCATAATTCATGTCACTGAAAACTCAATAATGCTCTCCAGGACCTCCTCCTGCCTGTGACCCAGGCAGACTGTGGCCTGTCAAGGTGGTGACAAGGTCGACGCTCCCATAAAAACAACATCATATTTACTGTATAGAGGCTGCAGTCAAGATCAAAACCACGGCTAATAAAGTTTGATTGAAAGGTCCAAAAAACAGTTAAATGTTAATGAAAATAATGATTTGACTAAGACATTTAAAGGACCAGTGTGTAACAATTATGGGGATCTACTGGCAGAAATAGAATATAATATTAATAAGTATGTTTTTCTTCAGTATATAATCATCGTACAATAAGAATTGTCGTGTTTTCGTTACCTTAGAATGAACAATTTATATCTACGTAGGGAGCGGGTCCCCTTCACGGAGTCCCCCATGTTGCACCGCCATGTTTCTACAGTAGCCAAGAATGGACAAACCAAACTCTCTCTCTCTTGCTTCACCACTCACTTCCCACGTACATACACACTCTATGCACTGGCTCTGCTACAAATGACCTACGCTACTCTTACAACAACTGGCTCTACTGAGGCCATTCGCGTTTTTGCGTCGGCCACCGTAGCTCCTCAACACGCTTGGCACACGGCAGAGGCTTCATTTGGTTGCAATCTCCTCACCTCACCGCTAGATACTGCCAGATCCTACACATTGGACCTTTAAGGAACAGGACTGAGTTGCAAAGCCTATCTTTAACTCTAAAGCACTTGTGGTAATTGGCTTTGAAAGCATAGACATATATTTGGTGTTTAACAGAAGGAATTCCTTAAACTGTGCATATTACAAAGAGAACAAACCCCCAGACATCATTAAAACTACATTTTTTATAGGCTACTCTTTGCAAAAGACATTATCCAGACAGGTCCAAGTCAAAACAAGCACGAGACACGAGTCCAAAACGTCACCAAGTGTCCTTAAAGACCAGATTCGCCATAACAAAGACAACAAGGGTGGTTTTTAAGCTGTCAAGATGTTTATTTCTACCCGCAACAGCTTCAAAACCACCTGCAGCTGCATCCTTCCACTTTCTGTGACGGATATAATGTGAGGTAGAGAGTTTGAAGTGAAATGCAGGTGGCACACTGGTCTGATGTGGCTTTTAGAGTTTGTAATGTGCTTTTTCCCCTTCTATTTAACACACCTCTGGGTCATGTAGTCTGTAGGAAACAGTGTCAATAATTCAACATAAAATTCAGGAAATGTACAAAGTCTGAAACACAAATTGTGTGTTGGTGACACAAATATTTCGGTTACACTCATACAACATAAGGCATAAATAGAGAAAAGTTTATGCTATACCATGTTTATGGAAGTAAAGCTAAATTGAGTTTAGGCTTAATTTTAGCATTTAAAAGCTCGGTACTGTACTTTGGTGGCATTACCTTCCCCATGTAATCTTTAACTTGTATTAAAATGTCACTTTTATGTATTTAAAATAGTACTCCACCAATTTAGCATTGCACCACTACTATAACTATATATAGCCTATAAACAACTATTGTATTGTAACTATTAAACAACAATGTCGCAATGAGCGGTTCTCAAGAACGCTGCAATCAGCACTTTTGGGGCCAAGCATTCGGCCTGCTCCGAACGGCCATGTGCTCCACCAACGCTGCAAGCAGCAATACAGGGAGCCAAGCAATCGGCCCCTTCCGAACGGGTACACGCTCCAAACGGACACGCCCCGAACGGTCACTAGCCATATGAATTTTACATAATTTGGTTGATACCATGTTCATTTATGTCAATTACAGGCCACCATAAGCGTAATAAATTACCTGATTTTGAGAAATATTATGCGTTTTTGTAGTTGAGGTCGTTTGTAGTTTTTGACATCATTTATCAGTAGGGGTGTGACGATTCACTCAGCTCACGATACGATACTATACACGATATTGGGTTCACGATCTCGATACGATACGATATTATAACAATAATTTTAACACAACTTGAATGATGAAAATATATGACTGAAAAAGTAGCCTTTGACTTGCAAGACACAAAACGCAAAACATCACACAACTTCTATGCTAACTTCGCCTGACTCCTCCATTATTGCCTGGCTGAAAATCAGCTGCAAATGCACTAACCACACCAGCACTAGGGATGTGACGGTGAGGAAATATTCCCACCGGTTAATAAACTTGTGACAACACCGGTGTTACCGATTACACCGGACATTTTACAGGAAAAGATGACGGTCAACATGTGTAGCTTTCTTACTTTGATGTTTACCGTCGGGTGGCTGGCGGTGTGTCTGGACTCTCTGGTCCATCTTTTGCTGCAGGGGCCGCAGGGGTCTACCCGGGTCTACCTGGGTCTACCTGGCGCCGGGCACACCGGCTATGACCGCTCCGTCCTCCTCGCGGCGATTAACGCTACCTCATTAACGTTATGGTTCCCTTATATCATTGGGTTTTATTGTGAAATATTGCCAAATAGGCGCGTTTGCGTTTCGCTTCGACACCAAATCCTCTGCCATCTCTCGGTCTGTCAACTCTCTCTCGTCAACATGTGTGTGAAATATGACACCTGCCGCTATGAGCTGACTCTCTAAGATGCGTTCACTGTCAGATTGAAGCGTCCGTCGTCTGACTATCTATTGATAACATGCCGCAAAAATTAACTAAATGGGTTTTATTTCTGTAAAAAAAAAGCAAAACGATGGTGGCGGCGGTGATTCACCTACTGGTCTGAACTCAGAGCGCCCTCGTCTGTTCAAACAAAGCACTGAAAAAGACGAGAGAATGCAGATCAGTGCTTGTATGACTAGCTGTACCCATGATGCCCTGATATCGCGATTCAGTTTTTCGTTTCAACAATGCATATCGTCATGTTTTTATATCGCGATACTTCGTGGCACGATATTTCGTCACACCCCTATTCATCAGTTATGAAGACTCTGTGACATTGCAAGAATGATTTGAGGATACATCACATCACTGTTTTAAAAGTGCATTTAGCTTTGCACTTTTACACCATTTGCTTAATATTCAAATTAGATATCTGACTCTGTAATGTTGCAGTAGTTTACAGAAATAGTTCCCCTCTCCTTCATGTAATTACTTTTTGTGTAATTGTATGTGTAATGTAATTTTGGAAATTACTTTTTGACCAAATAGCACTAACTGATGCTCACAGATGTTGCTTACAGAATAACTGGTATTTAGAATATTTGAAAGTGTTAAACATTTCATCCTGACCAGTAAAATCATTCTTACAGTAGCTGTCCATTAATTCAGTCTAAGTGGCTCTCTGCTACACTGTCTTTTTTGAGTCAACTGCATGGTTTTCATTGCTCATTTGTCTCTTGTAAAGGACTTTTAGACGCCGTGTTTCAGTAAAGTGCTGGTTAAATAAAGATTAATTAATTGATTGATTGATGAAAGGGATCTTGTGGCACATTAGAACAACAAGAGTCTGCAGAGGGGATTGTTGAGGGATAATGAAAAATAGTGGTATGCTGAAAAGAAGTGTCTAAAAATACAAAATGCTCTTATTATCCATTAATGACAACACAGTACAGTAGTCATAGTGTCTAATGCAACACCCAAACAGAATGTCACTGGCAGGGAACACAACACCGCATCCCTTAATAGGATTGTGCCTGTATAGCAATTTGTCAAGCCAAAATATCCTGTATTTATGAGACAAATATAGCACATCAGAACAAGTAAGAGAGAGAGAAATCACAAAATAGTCAATAGGATTAACCGAAGCATAAACTAAATGCTCCTTGATGTGTCATCGATAAAAGGATTTTTGATTATTCGTCACCATAAAATGCGTGGCAAGATTGTCATGCCGTCATTGTATTACTCTATCCCTTTTATCTGTCTGTCAATCTAGCTGCATTAGAATCTGGGCGCTGTTTTCTCCCCCGCCTTGTTTTTATTTTAAAATGGATTTAACACACAGTCTGCATTTAGAGTGCAAAAAAAAAACAGATTACCTCATTGCCTCAGGTCGCTCACGTTGTGTTAATAAATGGTGAACTTCCATAAATGTGCCCCGCCAAAGAAACAATGTCATGTTCAATTAATCCGTCTGCAATCAATACGTTGGATTTGACACTTTAGCACATTAGTCACCATGAATCATTTTATTCACAAACAACGACACAAACCCAGCAGACAACCACAACTATTCTAATGGCAAATAAGTAATATTAGTGTTTGTGGCCTTGTAGTTATACATAGTCAACACATTCTCACTCCCAACTCATCAAATACCGCTGCTTGGTCAGTGCCCCTCGGCATCGGAGACTGACGCACAGGGTACCCCCTCCTGCGGTATTTTTGGACAGACCAGGGACGGCGTGTCACTTGACTCACGGGGCTGACGATACTAAACGACTCACGTGACAAAATAAGTCAAAGTTGCTCCGACCGCGGAATAACGCCGCGGGTGGGTTTACATTGGAGTTAGTTGAAAGCCTTTAAAAATACTATTGCTCAAGGGTGACTCCGTGCGTCAGTCTCCGATGCCAAGGAGCACTTAACCAAAATTTGACGAGTTGGGAGTGAGAATGGGTTGACATAATCTACTGTATACTATATGTGGTTTAATAGGTTTTAATTTTTGCTACAGCTGATGTAGTTTGGTTAGGAGGCCAGTTTTCATTAGTAGATGAAAAATACACCAACCATTTTTTTTTTTTGATACTTTATTTTTTATTGTTTTTCCACCACAGAAAGACAACATACACATAGAACAATAAAACAAAACAAAAACAAACAAACAAAAAAACATGAAAGGATATAGATTGCCCTGTCTCTACAAAGTTTTCTTATGTTTTGCTGTGACATATTCAGTGGTTCATTCCCTCATCTTGTCGTTGACATGTAAACATTGTCCATTTTTCCCACTTCTCTCGACATTGCTCCTCTTGTGTTCTTAACCTATGGGTTAACAGTTCCATATCATATATTTCATTGACAATTTTCAGCCACCCCTCTTGTGTAGGTGGTTCCGTCTTATACCATCTCTTCGTAATGGCCTTCTTACAGGCCACCAACAACACTTTCACACCAACCATTTTTAGCAAATAACATTTTCTTTATATGCATTTTTCACTGGAGGTGAAGCACATTGCTCCCCTGCATTATGCACACTTGCCAACCCTCCCGATTTTCCCGGGAGACTCCTGTTTTTCATTGCCCTCTCCCGGTTTCCTCCTGGGGTCACAAATCTCATGTATTTTTCCCAATTTATGTCAAATTTTCACACTTTTTTCCTTTTCGTTATCACAACCTGTTTCTGGCACTGTGCAGTAAAAGTCAGCTGTTTCCAGCCAGACAACAATACAGCTACACCAAATGTTGTTTCCTGGCATACACGTTACGCGAAAGAGAGCTGCTTGTGCCTCGTCTGGCTGCACTTTTAACTACAAAAAGCATTTGTAGATGGCCACAGAGGGCAGTGGCGTGCACAGAGTCTCTAAGGAGCGGGGCAAAAAATAACTGAATGAATGAAAACTGATGAATATTAGTTTATGCCAGTGAGGGACAAATTATTCTGTATTTTTTCTGAAAATTAAAAGTAAATTTAAAAGTATTTACCATAAAAATTATGCAGTGTATATAATTTGTTATTTTCATTCTTTAAAAGTCACCAGAACCAGCAGGAAACAGAGTCTCTGAAACTGAAATTTTCCTGGGGAAGGACCCCCAAATCCCTCACTTTGGTTTCGCAATCCTCACTATTTTTGAGGTCTCAAGGTTGGCAAGAATGGCATTATGACTTTTGTCATGGGGAATACACATTACAGTAAATGTAATGTTGTACTAATCAGCTTTATTGAATATGTATATACTATAAAAAAAAAAAACAAGGTGAGGGGGGGTACTATAAATGTAATTGTCTTCCTATGTAAATGAGTTTCAACAGAATTTCATAACACAAGAACTTAGCTGTGTGCCCCTCATCTGTTTGTTTACATAGACTATATCTTACAAGAAAATATAGATACGCTTTAGAAAACACAATGTTAAATACAGTAAGCTTCTACATATGCATGCATGTAAACTGTCATGTTTGCTAACAGGCCTCTGGTTAAGTAGCAAGCAAAGCAGCCAAATAATACAACAGAGCTTATTCTTTGTTTATCAAAAACCAAAAGAAAAAGGTCATTAATAAATGAAGGTGTGTTTCATGATGCAGCAATTTTCATATGTTGAATTATTTGGACACAATCTGTCGCTAACAAGCCTGCAATCAACAGTAAGAGACTAAAGTTGACACCAAAAAATTTAAAAGTGCATTTAAAACAACAATTTGATTTAAGCCTTCACAAGTGAAATACATGTTTTAAATAATTTAACTAAAGCAAACATTTTTTGTTAATTTCGGGCTAATTATAGCCGTGCTAGTAGAGAGAGTTGGTAATTTAAGCTCTTGGGCTCCGCTTGTCACAACGACTCCTTGAAGCTTCAGTGACTGCCACAAATAATGTGTGCACTTACTTAATAAAAATTAGCCTCGCAATCAGGCGAGTTCAAAGGGAATTCTGTGTGGCGGTGGATTAGGCGGTCGACATTACACTATAATGGCTGTGGATTGTTGTTGCAAAGGAGCACCAGCCCAAATCACACTGGTCAAATTACAGCCTGTTTTATGTTATTCAGATGACAGCAATGGGGAAATAAAGGGATCATGAACAAATCTATGCTGCTTTAGCTCCATGGGTGAGACCCAGGCAGTATTCATGGCTGCAAACTGTGAGCTAAAGGAGCCTAAATAACTGGCAGAAAAGGGTATTTAATGAGCCAACATCAAGGCCCTCATAGGCGGTGAAGGCAACATTATCAAGAGGATGCAGGTGAGTACAAGTGGATACAAGCATGGGATGTTTGGATAGAAGACACCATGTTCCGCATTTATCTCTACGAATTTGATGGGAAATGACTCAGACCTAGCATGACGCTGCTGATCATTGAGGATGCGGTGTATCTTGTGTTTGTCTTATAAGCAACACATTTATGCATGGAGCAAATTCACCCTCCAGCAGAATTACGCAAAACCCGGACTGGTGAAATCACAATGTGTCGTTTTAAAGAGACTCCTTTGCAAACAGCAACACATTTCAAAAGACTCACGCTTCACAGTTTTGCAAGATGTTGTTGAACCTAAAGAGCCGAATGATCCTAATGTAAAGCACTATTGTTATGACTGTTGATAAAGTACAAACAGAATCCTGTCACTTCATTTAGGAGGAAACATGAGTTGTTTCAGCAAACTACAGCTAATTGCTCTTTGTATTTGCAGAGACTGGACAAAACTGATATACACTTTATATACAATCTATTGCTATAAAAGCATCTGTAATCGATATTTGTGTAATAATGATATATCAAATGACAGGCTGTTCTCATTCACTGTCCAAACATATATCTACGAAAAGTAATGCACTGCACATGCCGTGCCATGCCATTGTTCCGACAGCCCATTATTCCAAAACCCAAATAAGTCAGAAAAATGTCCCATTGGACCAAAAGCTGGAGGTGGGAATCACCAGAGGCCCCACGATGCAATATTAACACGTATTGCAACTAATATCAGCAATTTTAAACATTTTGCGATATGCTGAGTATTGCGATAAGATATATTGCTATTTATTACCTTTTTTCTACTGCAAATTATGCAGTTTGTCAACATCTGTTTTATCTAATAAGATACAGTTTTCACTCTGTTCATCTCAGAGTTTTCATTCACATATCTTGAGGTCAGAGGTCAAGGGACCCCTTTGAAAACGGCCATGCCAGTTTTTCCAAAATTTAACGTAACTTTGGAGCATTCTTTCCGACAAGCTAGCATGACATGGTTGGTACCAATGTATTCCTTAGGTTTTCTAGTTTCATATGATACCATAATTTCACTCTAGCTCTAAGACTGAGCCCGCTACAACCTCTGAAAGACAGAATAGCTTCTTAACAATCCTATGGCCCACCAGTGGGCCATCGGATTGTTAAGAGGCTTAAGATTTTGGATATTATTTTTGCAATATTAGGCTGAATCGATTTTTTCCCCCACCCATCCCAAAAGCTCATTTGTCCGTCAGACCGTTATCCCGAAAACAAGCCTCCATTATTCCAAAAATACACACTCTCCGTGCAACAAACAGAAGCACATGGCTAATTATCCACAGTCGTGATAATTTTTTTTCCTAACATGGCTAAGGCATGACCCGCCCTATTCTGCCTCTGGTTGTCTTACCCTGATAGTCTTGCCCTAAACCTAACTAATCTCGTTCCTCATGCTTAAACCTAACCAATCAAACCAATGAAGGCAACGAGTAATAAGAGGCAGCGTGGTGGGTCATGCCTTCACCAGTATGAAAAAAAAATTGGGAAGGTCCAATGACATCACTTTGCATAATAATTAGCCATGTGCTTCTATTCGTTGCACGGAGTTTGTATTTTTGGAGCAATGGGCCTTTGGAACAATAGCCGTTTGTTTACGGGATAACAGTCTGTCGGACAAATGGGACATTTTCGGAATAATGGGCTGTTGGAACAATGGGCAGTCCCCGGACATGCAGGGTTGCCGCTTAGCAAGTCAGGTGATGTAGTATAAAGAGCGACAAAGTCCGTGTAGAGAGGACGTTGGGGTGGATGGATGGGTCAACAAACACTGTCACCCAGGAGGCTGCTGTTCATGTCCCGTTTGAAACCAAAAGTCAACATTAATTTCTTTTACCATACTTTTGTTACGTAACTTACATACTTAACTAACACCACCTACATACTGTGAGTTACGTAAGAAGCGTACTTTTCTAAAGCTAACCAAGTAGCTTTTTTGGCTAAACAGGTTCTGCACTGCAGGGGCTTGCGCAGATGCTCTGATTGCTCGTGTTGCTGGACATCCGCAGGAGAACGCACGAAAAGTGATAAATTACTTTTCACCCATAACATATATGAATCGTTGTATTAGGATACGTTGCAAATGACAATGTGAAGACAATGTGAAAAGGGTCGCTCAGAGTGATGAACCCCCAGCGAATTGTCACCTGACTCTGCTAATCCCCTCGGCTTTACAGAGCTTTGAAGTGAGTTTCAGCTCATTGTTTAGCAGTCCAGCTGCAACTTTATGTTTTGGTTCACTCTCACAGAGCTATTATTGGCCACAGTAGACAGCTATTTTCAGCAAAAAAAGCTCCAAAACCCCACTGTACACTACCTGCTCAACATCAAACAGCAGACAGACAGTTAGAGACTAGCTGGTGACAGTGGTGCATTTAGTGGCTAAAGAGAGAGATTTAAAGGGCACAATACCTCCTGCATCGGCACTGAACATTGGTTTCATATGTAAATTTCTAGGTCCAATATGATAGTAATTCGTACGGATACTGGGCTGAGACTTTGTGTCACACGAGTGAATGAATGTGAACAACTGATGCAAAATTCTTATTTTTAATTGTATTTTATTGTATATTTCTTTTATAGCTGGTATGAACATTTACATTATATAGCGGTTTATAAATACAGTGTTTTTCGCACCTAACTTGTGTCTTTTTGTGTGAATGATGCACGTTTTTTGTGATCTATATAAATTGCTGCTGTAACACTGCAATTTCCCCTTTGTGGATCAAGTAAGTAAGTAAGTAAGTGAGTAAATAAGTAACTAAGTAAGTAAGTGAGTAAATAAGTGAGTAAGTAAGCAAGTAAGTAAGTCAGTCAGTCTCTCCATCTATCTCTCTCTAAAATTCAATCTTTACATACAGTTAGCTTAATGTAGCCAGCTAGGCCACTGTGCTTGATTTTCAGTGATGACCATTTTTTAAAAGTTAGAAATAAATCAACTAACTTACCAACAGACAGCAAAAAAGTCACTGATTTTAGTGACTCATACTGATTCCACTTCCTGTGTGAGGACTGAGTTTGAATGTGTAAAACTTAAATCACACAATCCCATCCATGACCCTGTAATAAGACACGACACAATCTTCTATTAAACAACAAAACACGTTTTCAACCTTGTGGAGGAATGTGAAAAGTTAAAGCAATCTTCTAATAAAACTGTGATAAGGAATGGGCAGAGCAAGAGAAGAAACTGGTCCATAAAAGCTACAACCACAGACACACCATACAACAACAAACAGGGACCTAATGAAAATCCTACAGTAACAAAGATGATATCCCTCCTGGCAAAGCCTTAGGGTGCTGATAAACTAAAACAGTGTTGATGGGCAACGCTCCCAGCAGTTATCAACAAAACTGAAAAAGCATATCAAATGTTTCCTGGCAACAAGAAGTCCCTCAGTGTTAAAAGCAACAGTCTTAAGGCAACTCCAAGGACGCTGTTGCTCATCATATCAACCAAAATGTAGTGTTTTTGTTTATCACTGCTGCTTGACTTTTCTTTTAAGTGGTTCAAGAATAACTCAAGTTATATCTACATTTAATTTTGACAGGTCCAGTCTTTTCTCTTTGAGCATCTGCACTGAGAGTGTGTGGCAGCTGTTAGTCTGATTGGACATTCCAAGTGTTTCATTTACAGTTTGCATGCCATGTTCCGAATCTGATTTTGACACGTTTCCATGTTGATACATTTCTACTTAACTGCACATATTGTTGATTTGCCTTTCAATTTGAGAGAGATGTTGAGAGAGAAAGAGACAGTAAATGAGAGACATGAATATTCAGGCAGGTACATTGATACGTAGACGCTAAAGATAAACCCAATGCACATTTAAAGGTGAATCCATCGGCGTCCTTTTCTGGGTTTTTCAAATGGAAACGCCCACTCAGCCATTAGCAAAAAGCAGTGACGTAGGTTACCACAGTTAGCTAATCAATAAGGTTATGAATTATGTGCTAATGCTAATGCTAATGCACTAGCTGAGTCAACATTAGCTGTGCTAAATTTGGGAATAACTGAAAGGGTTAGTTCAGATTTTTTAAAGTGGGATTATGAGGTACTTTCTCCCAGTTGGGAGAAGCAGATATGAGTACCGATGTGGACGCCACGTCAGTTCGGATTCGAATGTCTAACAATAACAACAAACAAACTAACCGATCAAGGCAGCGATAGACCAGCGACTTCCATGTTCTGCGAGGTAGAATTACTGTTTTTGTCAAAGGAGTCTGGTGGCTTTGCAGAGAGCGATATAACGGCTATGGTTCCCCGCTGGAAAGGGATGTCTGATGGCGAGGTGAAGCAGGTACGAGTGGGAAAAAAGCTGCATCCACAGTGGTAAACACACATACAGTAAAGTATGTAAAACCTTTGGGTTTCACACCTTGCCAGGAAAAGCAGAGCTAGACATGGCTAAAGCTGCATGCTCATTCTTATATTGCGGTAACGTGCGATCAAGCCGGATCACTCGCATCTCCGTGGTCAAATCAGCCGACGCTACAACTGTAGAGCACCCATATACTGACATTTATGTTAAATGCATTCAAACGGTCCCAATGGAGCTGACCATGGATGTATAAAGAGAATGGAGCTGACGGGAGAGCTAGCGACGGACTTGGAGAAGTTTGTGGAAGTATACATGTGTGACTACGTCTGGTTTACAAAATAAGGTGTTAACAAAGGGTACTGTATATACAAAATACATATATGGAAATAAGATACCAGTAATTTGTGAGGAAATGTCTTTATTTTTTTATTTTTGGGTTGTTGGAAAAAAACTTAATAAATAAGGCCTGACAATGACTGATATATTTGACATCAGGACATCTCTGACTACATACATGCTGAAAGTCAAACATTTTTACTGTATCAATTTAGATATTTCCAAATTAAAAGTCCCTAGAAGTGTATGACTCAACTTTTCCCCCATGGTCTAGTGTTAAAGAAGTTAACAAAAATCACAATAAATTCGGAATATCAAATCGCAATACTTGTAGAATCGCAATACCTAAAAATCGGCATATCGAAACGACACCCAAGTATCCTGTTAGTATCGAATCAGGAAATAGGTGTGTTGTCCCAGCCCTAAAAGCAGGTATGGACGGGAGCAGCAGAAACCCACCTAAAAAAAAGCCCACCTAAAAAAAATCAATACCAGCTATATTACAATTTTTTCACTTCTTTACCTTGCCATCAGACAGCCTTTTCCGATGGGGAACTGAAGCAGATATCTATGCTCTCTTCAAAGCCACCAGACTCTGTTGACCAAAACAGTCATTTTAAAATCACAGAAGTTTGTTGGTCTTATTATGTGACCTTCGGATCCGAACTAACGTGGCGTCCACATCAGTACATTGCTGGACTTCCTTGCCGGTGCTCTTGTTGCTTCTCCAAACTGGGAGCGTGCCGCCCGCCTTCTAAGTTACTGTAGGTAATACATTGAGTATGGATAAGGATATATGTATACTGTATATGTAGCAACATCATCATGCAGAAACCTACATCAGGTCACATGGAAAAATGGTTTTAGAAGGGCTTGGGAAAATAGCATTTTGATGCTAAAACACACATACGTACTTCCACCAAAATTTGAATGTTCGGATTTGAATACATAAGGATCACCACCGTCTGACAGATAGAGTGATAAATGGATAGATAGATAAATAGATAGATAGATAGATAGATAGATAGATAGATAGATAGATAGATAGATAGATAGATAGATAGATAGATAGATAGATAGATAGATAGGAAACTAGCAGCTCTGCAGACTTGAATCTTAAGTGCAGAAGCAGATGATGCATAATCTATCTTCCGCTATGACACATTTACTGCAAATGGTGATGCAATCAGCTCTTGTGGTTTAAAGATAAACCAGGTCAACTGAATATTCCTTGTGGCTTGTGGTGAGGCTTTGACTTATACATTATATAGTCAGAGTGTGCCCTGTCTGCATGCACTGCAGTCTGCTGCATTTCTTTGTCCCCCCAGAGTTGCTCCCAACTCGCCCTTTTTACCCCGCGCCACGTTCGCAGCTGCAGGTGGCGTTTCCGTACAATATTTAACAGATTCACACATGCCTTCGCCTCCCCCTGCACCCTCCACCCCGCTATCCCAGCGGGTCCCTGCATGGCGTTTGAGCTCTGAACAGCATTACCATCAGTCCAGTGTAAATAACATGAAGTGGCAACTCATAAATAGTTAATGATGCAAAAAATCCATGAAGTCACTCCCCCGGCTCTCTGAACGCTGTGCTGCTGCCGGTTGCTACGTTTCCTGGAGGGTCTTGTGGGGCGCCCAGTGTTGGTTTGAATCATTGCCGGTGCCGTGACGAATTCACAGAGCGATTAGTAACAGGTGGTAAAACGCCACAGCAGGTTATTCAAGGCATGCTGATATCACAGAGCTAAAGGTAATTATAAATGTTTGCACTGCATGTCAATAGAAGTAGACATGAACATAAGACCTCAGCAGCAAAAAAAGCGATGAGCACTTTGTTGTTATGCTCAAAGGAGCTCACTGCGCTGGACAAACTACAGGCCTGCATGTCTAGAAATGGAGCACAGTGGGAGATTTTGAATGGGATCCACTGCTGCTACTTTTTGAATAATGCAAGTCCTCAGTTCCACTTTGTTATTAAATGACCTCTCCGGCTCTCCCAACAGTATGGAGGGTTTTAAGGGCCAAAACTAAATATATAAATACATAATTAATCATATAAATAAATGCTTAAGTGAATTAATAAATAAATAATTATATAATTTAATGCTGTATATTTATTTATTCATTTGTATATTAATATTTATTTACTTATTCATTTATTCATACATAAATACACTGTAATTAATCATGTTTTACAGGTGAGGTCTATGAGACCACAAGCAGAACTAATGTGTCATTTGTAGCGGATTTAAAACTATTGAAACATGCTATCAGTTAAAATCATGTTTATAAGCAATTCTCATGAAACTAGAAAAAATCATGAAGTATCAAGGGGTTCAAACAATGTTAAATACATTTTCTCATCTGATTTTCCACAGACTATATCATGCCGTATACAACATTATCTTGATACATAAATTATAAACTGTACCTTTATAAAGGATTTTATTCTTATCACTCCTTTCACTCCATGTTTTTTTATTTCATATATAAATAAAGAAAAGGAGACTATTTGAGTAATATTTTAAATTTGGTTGTATTTTTGGTTTCTTTTGACTTTCATCCTTCCTTTCCTCACTTCAAGTTACTTTTTAGGAGCTCATTAACTTTAGCCAAATAAAAACGTACCTTTATGCTTCACGCACTGATATCAAAAACTGTAGCAGGAACACCTGTTAAATATGATACAATACAAGACAATAGCCCTGTCATAAAAACTACTAAATAATAAATATTAGAGAGATCAGAGAAAAGAGAAAGAGATTTAATCCTAGGGAATTGTTGTAACAGCGCATTGTATTATAGTATTGAGATGTTTCTATTATTGTGTCCACCCCCAGTATTTTTCTTCAAACATCAAAAATGTGTTTGTGGTGTTTGAGGGATTTTTTTTCAGGGAGTGGAAGGCTGCCAGTTTGGAATCTGCAGCCAAAACCAGAAGGCGGTGTCTCGGGAACAGAATAAATAAATAAATGAATGAATAAGTGAGTAAATAAATAGATAAATAAATTAATAAATACAGGAAAGATCCGACACGACGAAACCACATCCACGCTCATCCAGACCCAGACCGAGCTGGTCCCAGACTGTGTTTGAACCTGGATCTCCTCCTCTTCCTCCAGGGCCGCCACACATCCCCCTTGATGCAGCACATTAGTTTCATTGCTGAATTGGATCTCCTCATGCACGCAGCGAGTTTCCCCATCAGCTGCCTGTCTGTCAGTGTGAGGATGGTAATTCGGAAGGAGGCTGGGGAACAGCTGCTCTCGCAACAGCCAATAATAATGCAAAAAAAAAAAAAATTACTAACCTTAAAAACCGCAGAGATGGGAGTAAATTGGGAATGTATACAGCTTTCGCGGGCCCTCTCCCGTGAATTGTCTCTTCCCTGACAAGCAGCTCATTGCATTTCCCATCATGCATCTGATCGGTCATTCAGAAACACAAAACACAAATAAGTCAAGTCGACCATCTGCTTGTTAGTGGCAACTATAAAAGTGCCTGTTTTAAAATAAACAGTAAAATTACTTTGACGGGCCAGAGACCACCTGAATGGAAAATCAAATATTTTGTGTTATTTAAAGTAGGTGTCTGTCAACTATAAAACAAAGCTTGTCTTTAATTTATTACAGCAACACACACAATACTTGTGTCGTCCTCATTTTCTAAATCAATAATCAGCCCAGCATGCTTCATTAACAGTGACCAATCAGAGACAAGCTGGGGATCTCATTTTACAACATGAGCATTCTGAAGACATAAACCATCTGCTACTTGTAGGAACAGAAAAATCAAATTAATCCATTCTTATCATGCATTCAGATTTTAAAGCAATTAAAGATGTTCTCTGTCTAATCGCAGACACAGAAGTAGCTTGGTAATGAGGAAGGCAAACTCTTAGGTGAACTTTCCAGGGTTCTCAACAGCGCGTTTGGAAACTTTACAAGTCTCGCACACTCCAGTGAGCCGTTAGCCTGTACAATACAGATGTTGGCAACAACAATGAATTTTTTATTAAGCATTTAATCATTGTGCAAACCCAGATTTCCCATAATAGAGGGCTCAAATTCAAAATCCTGGGATGCCAAATCATCTACAGTGTAATGTTTTCTTTTTTAATATAAGAAATAAACAGCTGCCAAACAAGCGCAACTGGTTTTAAGATTATATAAAACCCAATGATGAACTAGAATGTTGAATTTACCTTAATTAAGCTTGGGGAGTTCTGCTTGCCCAGAATGCTAATTTGAGCTCAGATGTGGCGCCGGTGCTTTGGTAACCTCAGAGGGCTCGGGCATCAAACCCATGCAACCACAGCTTATTACAGCATGATGCTGTCCAATTAAAGCTAAAGTATGGGTGGCTTTAAGACAAAACACAATATGGAGCAATGCTTAATTCTCGCATATTGACTCCTTAACCTCTATCATTAACCTACAGCACATATATGGGATGACTGACACTCTGCTGCGAGCTTTACAGCGAATCTGTCATTAGCAGCAGAGCTCTGGGTCATTCGTCTTTTCTTTCCGTTTTATATTAATTAGGGTCTGGTGGTGGTGGTGGGAGGGGGATTGATACAGCATAGTATCGTGATATTTTGCGTGGCAATATTGTATTGATACTAGGGGTGTAAGAAAATATTGAAAATATCGAGTATCGCGATATTATGTTTGGTGATACTGTATCGATTCTCAAAAACACTGTATCAATTTTTAATTAATGTTACATGCAAAGATTAACTCTAACTCTAAATACTTTATTTAATTTGCAAAGTGATTCGCCCTCTCATTGTATGTACCCTCTCAAAGTAGTGCTATGATGTTGGACTGTGATTAATGTAAATGCAGATTCCACTGTTCTGAATGCATAAAAAAGTAAACTTTCTTTTACTCAGATTTTATGCATATGGTGGTGTGTTCTTTATACTATGACAGTTTTCGAAAAATAAGTTTTTAAAAATCACAATATATCGACTTGCTTAGAGTATCGCAATATATCACAATATATTGAATCGTAACCCCTTCTATCATAATACGTATTGTACTGCCAGATTATCGCCGATACACAGCCCTAATTGATAAACAGACATCTAGTATCAATCCATATATCAATTATATAAACTATTAACCTCTTAACACTTCCAACGGCCCGCAGACGGGCCCAGCGGCTATTCTGTCTTTCAGAGGTTGTAGTGGGCTCAGTTTTGAGGCTAGAGTTAAGATACACAAGAGGAACGCTAAATAAAGCTCCAAAGTTACGCTACATTTTGGTGAGGAAAAACCGGCACGACCATTTGCTGGCTGTGGCTCAAAGGGTAGAGCAGGTCGTCCACCAATCGGAAGGTCAGTGGTTCGATCTCCGGCTGCTCCGGTCACATGTCGATGTGTCCTTGAGCAAGACACTTAACCCCAAATTGCTCCCGAAGGCATAGCCATCGGTGTGTGAATGAGTATTAAGATTAGATCCTGATGGGCAAAGTTGGCACCTTGCATGGCAGCCTCTGCCATCAGTGTATGAATGGGTGAATGCTGACATGTAGTGTAAAGTGCTTTGAGTTGTCAGAAGACTAGAAAAGCGCAATATAAATGCAAGTCCATTTACCATTTTACCTCTGACCTCAAGATCTGTGAATGAATACTTTGAGATGAACACTAACTTATTAGATAAAACAGATGTTGACCAACTGCTTAAATTGCAGTTGAAAAAAGATAATAAATCAAAATACTCAGCATATCGCAAAATGTTTAAAATCGCAAAAGAGAGGCAAAGTCCCTCCCCATGGAACCTTATTTAGAAAAAATATGAACGGTAGTCAACGGTGAGAGACAAATATTGTTTTGATCCTGTTTGAATTGCGCCATGAATCACACACATGATGTTTGTTGATTTAAAACATTATTTTGCAAGTCAAGAAAGTCACAGTTTGTCGTAGTATCATTTAGTTTTGTGTGAAACCACTCAGTGAACTACATCTCTCGTCTTGCACAATATACGTCACCTACACTACCTAGCTAGCTAACTAAGCTATGTTCCACACGCAAATATAACGTTATCTCACCTGATGTGTTTTATCCAGCGTCTCCTGGTCTTTTCATCAGCCAGGAAGCGAAAGAACAAGTGACACCAGTTGCTGGTGTGAGTACATTCCAGTAGGAAACACACAGGCATCGTAGCTTCAGCGAGAGGGACGTTACTTTGGGTATGTAGTCTTTCTAATTATGTATTTTCACAGTCTCATACTTCAACAGTTTTACAACAAACTGCGACTTTCTTGATTGCAAAATTGTTTTAAATTGACATCATATGTGTGATTGATGGCACAATTCAAACGGAATCCAAAAAATATTAGTCTTTCGTCATTGACTACCGTTAATATTTTTTCGGAACTAAGGTCCCATGGTGGTCCACCGAAAGGGGCGGGGCTTTGCCTCTCTGTAAGATCGTATCGTGACTTAAGTATCCTGATAATATCGTATCGTGGGACCTCTGGTGATTCCCACCCCTAGTATTAATAAATCCAAGTCGCCGTAGCCTGCATGCATGTTAGAGTTGTGACTGACAAGGAGCTGCTGTCACTAAAATGTGACACTCCACCAACGTGAAGGATTTCTTTAATAAAACTCCTTCCTTACATGTTACTCCTAACAGGCCTTCCCACGACAGCCACAACAATCACCTGTTTCACCACAGACCAGTACAAACCATAATGATATACTGGCGGCTACACACATGTGGATGGACTGTGCTCACAGGCAAATTATCACTGAAAGATATGGAAGCTTTGATGAGGCAACACATCTTTTAGCTTGTAGTTTCCCTGCTTAAGTACCACCTCCATATAATTCTTTCAGTTGCAATTGGCCTTATAACTTATGTTGAACTAAACAAAATACTCTTTCAAGGAAAATTGTGCTGCTCACATGATGTATTCAGTTTCATTCTTCCTTTTACTTCCATGATTATTGTAATTATCAGGGCTATATTTCTAGTTTAGTCCCTTTCCCTTCACCCCAGCACAATTTTCATGTGCACTCACATTTGTGGCCCCAGTTGAAATTCATGAAGTCCCCCCAGTGCTGGGGTTTGCTGGGCTGGCGACCAAGCCAAGAGCGCAATGAGCTCATTGTTACGCTCCGACTGCTGCTCTCGATTTCAGAGCTATCAACAGCTGTCGATCGGAGATGTCCTGGACCCCGTCCATCAATCACAGGCCCCCATCATCAGGAGACAAAACAAATAACAGTCAGCCAAATGTACAGCCCAGAGTCAAACCGGGTGCAACAAAACACCCTGACACAAACATGACTCAACTTTAGAATAAAAACAGGGGTCTTGTGTAGTTGTCGACAGACAAAAAAAAAGGTCAAAAGTTCAGCAGTGCGTGAAGTTTGTGTGCTGGTCCTGGTAGAGCATCACAACAACGCTGCCAGGTTGTGAGTTTGACTCTCGCTCGCTGAGGTCACCCATGCTGAAAGAAATAAATTAACTCACTGCTCTGTAAGGCTTCAAATGTGTGTTACTACAACAGCAAAAAACTGAAATGAAAGCTGCAAAACGTACCTCTCTTCATTTTGATACCTTAAGAGCGTACAATTTTCAAATTAACTCAATAAGCTCTCTAAAAACAGGTCATTTATAATAGGATTCTGGTGTTGTAATATCAAAGGTTATACTAAAGAAACAACAATTCTGCTCAGTCACATTATATTGTGCCAGTATGTATTACTAAACTATATTCTGTTGAAACGTGACCTAAATCTGGTTTCTACAAATCAAACACTGTATGCTACATGAACACATATATGATGAAACCATTTTATAAAAGGTACCCTGTTTTTGACTACACAGATTAATCGGGCCGATTTTTTGAAATTTTTTCATAATCGGCATCGTCCGATGCCTGAGCATATTAAGCCGATTAGTAAACAGGCACATCTGCTGGCAGCCCAGTGTTGTTGTTGCTGTGTGCTGCGTGTAGTGTCGCGGACATGCAGCCATGTTCCCAGTAAAGTCTCCACCGCACATTTAGTTTAGTTTAGCAGATTGTCCGCTGTGTCTGCCCAGCGTAATGATACTCTGTCTGCCTGGATTAACGATAGCGAGTGTGTTTTTGTGCTACGTTAGCAGCTGTAGCTCTGCTGCTAGCTTCATGCTCGCCGCCGCTCTGTCATTGCAGCGTAAGTTTTGCGAGTGTACAGCAGACTGTATGTTTTTGGCGGCGGGGAGCGGGGGTTTGTCGGGGGTGTGAACGTGAGTGTAGCAGACAGTGTGTGTACAGTTTATTTGTCGGTGAATAAATGCTACGAGGCTAAAACTCGCTCTGCTCAAGCGAGCTAGAGACCGGAGACAACTTCCTGTATCTTGCAACTCCGGCTCCGCCTCTTAAGGTGGACTGTTAAGGTGGACCAGCTTTTCTGCTTAAAGAGACGAGCCGCTCCTCTGAGTTTTTCTCAGCTTTGTCATTCATTATTAATATATATTTTAACCGTTTTAAGCGATAGCGTTAATCGGTTGAAGTTCTTAACGTCGGTTAATGGTTAAACACTTAATTATTGACATCCCTAGAGTGAACAAAGTTATTATTATTTTTTGATCAATTCGATTATGGCCATTTAGCTTGTAACAGTGTCTGTCAACAATCATAAATAAAAAACATGCTTTAGGACAGTTTTGGAAAGGTGCTTAAAAGGTTTTGAGCCCCTGTACTATTACTACTATTAACCATCATGCACAAAATAAAATATGCACTGCAGTGCAGTGCAGACACAAAGTGCAAATTGGAGACACAGACCATAAGTGTTGTTCAATAAATGTTTACTTAAGTTAAGACATTTTGTGTATTATTTGTTATTATTAAGCTGTTATATTTGATCAGAAAACCAGCCAAACATATCGGCAAAAAAAAATCGGCATCATCCTGATTCTGTAAAAAATCGGCATCGGCATCGACCATAAAAAAACCATATCGGTCGACCTCTATGTCACACTATTCCACTGATGACTGACTGTTGGTGGTAATAACACAAAAAGACGCGTACTGCAGCAATGCAGAGAAAACTGCACGCTACCAAACATGGATGGAACCAACACAGGATGAAAATATGTTTAAAAAAATCAGCTTTTCAGATGTTTTATGAGGAAAGAAATACATTCAACATATTTGCAGCTTTAAAGGGGACATATGCTAATTTCCAGGTTCATACTTGTATTTGGGGTTTCTACTAGAACATGTTTAGATGCTTTAATGTAAAAAAAAAAAAACACATGATTTTTCTCATACAGTCTGTCTGAATATACCTGTATTCACCCTCTGTCTGAAACGCTCTGTTTTAGCGTCTGTCTCTTTAAGCCCCCCTTCTGAAAAAGCCCCGTCTGCTCTGATGGCTTTGCGAGAAAAATATGGTGCACCTTTGCAGAGGTAGTTCTCAAGCTGTGGGTGGAGATACCAAGCCCCCAGGAAGAGTGTCGGGCTTTGAAGCAAATTTTTGTAGTGGCCAAACGGTGGAATTACAACTTCCAATGTTGTATTCCAATGCCATTGGGTCCAAAAGACTTTTTCCCATAGACTTACATTGGGAAAGAGAAGTCTGTAAATCAGTGGATCGTTTTCTTTGAGGTAAATCAACTTCCCAGTATGAACACTTGAATAGCCCTTATTTAAGTCATAAGGGCCCATAAATTGTAAAATGCACTAATCTCAATCCAGAGCTATTGTCGTGTTGTTGTTCATGTGAATGAGCCCCAGACCGAGGCTGGACCGAGGGCTGGGAGGTGGGGTTAAAGGAAACGCTAGTGTGCCTGCTCTATGGGCCCAATGGATGCGGAAGATTGCTGGAAGATCCGCATACTTTAACACTCGGCAGTCGAGCAATTGGCATCATGCGCCACTGAGCAACTCTCATAGGAATGAGTGGGAGCCCACCTCCGACGTTGTATCCAGTTCTCTTTATACATCCATTGGAGATACTCAGATGGGGGTTGCTATATTCTAATGAGCCTGCATGTGACATAGGAAGGAAGGAGCCAAATCTGAATGGCTTGTTGAATCACGTTTTCTGATCTAGCAGCCCACAAAAAACTGACTGGGTTGTCTTATTACACAGTCTGTGGCTTGGTAGGTACTCCAGATACCCAAATGCATGCAATGTAAAAAGTGAATTTTTTAAGATATGTCCCCTTTAAACCATTGCTGTAAACAAGGGGTGGGGCCCTGCAAACTTCTGTTACTGTCTTTGTTTTGTATTACAACTCATTGTCTTTATTGTGGGTGCTTTTAGTTTTAATGTGCTGACAAATTCTACATGTTTGTATGGTGAATTTCCTCCACAGGGCAGTAAGGCTTTATATTGATTATTTACTGTAGGCAAATAGATACCAAATAGGTTGATATACAGCAAATATAGATTTGGAGTTTATGTTCAATTCAAATAAAACTACAGTTTTTCCAATATTAGTGAGTTTAAATAGAAAAAGATAGAAAATGCATCGATTCCATGCAGGGAAACTGAAGAGATCAGAATACTAATAAAAGTAAAATCTGTACTACTAATTTAGTATATTATATTGATTGGCATATTTTTTCTAAGAAGCATGTTAACAGGCCTCATTTTTTAATACATCTAATCCTATCTAATATACTGCACCTCACTGTGCAGTGGTACATTACAGTGCTGGAATTACAGCTTTCTGCCAGTTGCAACCATATTGAACACCATGCTGCTTTGAAGCACACAGGAGCTGCAAGATGAATGTATATTATTTGTTGAATAATATGTCTAGAATACATATCTAGAGCTGGCAGTAAATTTATCTGGAAATATTTTGATACTCAATTAATAGTTCAAGCAAAAATACTAAATATTGCCCTAGTTCCAGCTTTTCAAATGACAGGATTTGCTACTGTTTTATATCATTTTAAATTGAATATATTTGAGTTTTGGATGGTTGGTCAGACAAATCAAGTAATTATGGACAAAACAAATACTTGATTAATTAAGAAAATCACCAGTAATGAAAATGATGGTTAGTTGAAGCCCTATGCATACAGTATCTATGTATATACAGTAGATATGTATACAGTATATTTTTTCTGCACTGTATTATTACAACAGGTCACTACACAAGCTGCAGAGGAACAGTAATGTAAGTATGGATCTTTCTAACAGAGTGCAGGTAAATAAATCATCACCCAATCCTACCCGACCACTAACCATTGCACCATCTGTTAGCATCAAAACTATATGACACAAAGATACATAATTAATAGTTAAACAACAATCTAATTAAAACGGACAAACTGGATGCTCTTGCCCATAGGGAGCTCTAATTACGGGCTAAGTTTTAAGCTAGAATGAAATATTTAAACAGGAAAATTATCTTTCACTCTCCAGTCCTGAATGCATTAATATGGATATGTGAAGTGCATTCGAAGTGGGACCTACAAGATGTAATTTTCCTTCATCAAAGCAGTTACTAATTGTTAAGTTTGCTGTTGTGCCATATGTGCAGCGTTGCTGGATGAGAAATGCAAAACAGACGTTATTTTTACCTATCGCAGGTCTATAGAAGTGTTTACTCTTACTGGAGAGTCAAAGCCCGTACAACCATGTGTAGAAGAACCTGTGTGTTCTCACCATCAGTTAAACCAGCTGCTCTGTGTATCCGTGTGCAGCCTACTTGACCCCGCCGACCCCCATTTATATTAGTTACATCATCCTAATGTATGAATGCATTATGCAAAAGCCCTCCGCCTCTTGATTTTACAATAGACTTGATCTTTGCACGTACGGACCAACAGATGTAGACAGACGCACACACAGACACGCAGACGCACACACGTAGAGGGTAACATGATGTTTCCCTCAAGGCCTATCAATTCCTATGTGTAGCAACCACAGATTCCAAGCCGCCATCAAAATCCAAACAAGATCCGTCAGCAATTAAGGGAATACGGGGGGACATTAGAAAGACGAGCTGCTATCCGGCCTACATTCCCATTCCCTGCACAGCGGGCAATGGGATGAGTCTGGCATGGAGGCACTCATGGAAGACCCACGCATACCCTGGGTCATCTATATTCCACCCATGTTATGGCAATATTGATATTGGCAGGCAGGCTGCTGATATTGGGTACGTAATGATGCAATTAAAACAGGAGCCATTTTACTATTATTGGCAGGAATGTGTGTCCCACCCCCCCTCCCATTTTAGGAGGCAAATATGATTTGGAAGCAATGCAGAGAGATCCGGAGAGAACCCACTCGTAATAAAGGAATTCATCTTGTCATATCAGTGTCGTTTTTGGTTCATCTGTTAATGCAGTTTATTAGAGGGAAGAACTTTTTGTGGTGGCTCACATATTTACATAAATCTATCATGCATGCGCTGGTCTATGTTCTCTTCAAATCACCAAGTACGGTGCCATAATTCACCTTGCAACAAACCATTGAGCCGAGTCTTATGTTTTGCTTAACTGCACTCAAGTTGAGAATCAAATATATAACGAGGAAGAAATGCTTTTCTTATCCATTATTGAAGTCATCTGCAAAGATATGAGATCTGAAAAAGAGCCCAGAATGAAAGAAAAATGCAAATCAGTCCAATAATATTGGTTTATGCACAGGTTATATACCTTGGAAATAAAAGACCTGAGTGCTTTTAGAGCCATATGTTGTTCCTTTGTTCCAAGAGGGGAGATGCCTTCATGTCACTTATGTTTCTGATTAGCAAAATGATTTATGCCACAATCACTCAAAAATTCAGACAGCGAATGTGAAAATGCATTGTGACTCCACCAGATGTGCACAATAAAACAAGATTCCCATTGTAATCTGGGGTACTTAGTTTATATGAAGCTAATATAAGGCACACTTGGATGTGGCAAAGTCACTCTTTTTAAAATTTGACTATAAATGATTGGAAATAAATTGTGTGTTTTATGCTGGATGGCATGAGTGGGTTGATAAATTAGGAACAGTTTTGTACCCTGACTTATCTACAAGACAAACCTGGTGGAGATCACAGGGATTAATTGCTTCAGAGGTGTGAAACGCCGCTTTCCCATTCTTCCCCGCGCATTCCGCGCCTAAACAATGATTAATCACCCTTTAACTATTCTCCAGAGGATGCCGGCATTTGCCAAGCCTGGCCTTATCCGCCGAAATCCGCCTGTGCAGGTTGGGGAAGGTACTTGCCAGGTACAGCGAAGGCAACCTGTCCTCATCCGTTATCAGATTAGGGAAGTGTCAGGGAGCAGACGCACAGGAGCAACGCTGTTGTTCCTCACAGATCCCAAACCACTACGCACCAACTCCTCCCCCCAAAACACAGCCCCCCCCCCCATTTTACTTCCTCTACTCGCAGCCCTAACCACCCCCTCCACCTCACCCGCCTCAGCTGCCACTCACTCCAAAACCATCAGCCCCGTCAACGCTTCCCAGCCAGTCACGTGGCCAGGCTGCTCTGGCAGCTCGCAGTGCTGCTGATCGTCTGCCAGCAGTGAACGCTGTGAATCACATCACATGCCTCCAACTTCTGTGGAGAGTATAAAAAGTGCCCTTCAAAAAGGCTTCTCTTATTATTAACAAATATCTGCAATAACTGCATGTAAACGTGTTACTATGTCACATATTTCCGTCGGCCTGTCAAGCTATATTCACATTCTGACAAGATCAATGAATACAACATCTTGAAACCTAATTTCTTTCTGAACCCCTCAGTGTTTTAGGTTAACTTTGATATTAGGGAATGAAAATTGTCCTCAAATATAAGCCGCAATCACCCTCAATTACTGATGTAATACCGGTATTCACTGCATTTGTCGCTAAGGATACAAGTTTGTCCTTATCCTGTTTGATGTGACGGGCTACTGTAACAACATAAATTCTCTTTTGGATCAGTAAATTACAGTAAAATAGTTATCTTATCACAAGTCCCTTTACAGTCGTTTTTGTACCCTATTGTAACCAGACAGGCGGCCCACTGGAAATATGGTTCGGGTTCCTCACTGACCTTTAAAGGAACAGATCAACATTTTAAACTTTATTTTTTTCCAATTATAGAGGAAACATAGAACGTGCAAACTTTAGAGGTCCTGGTAGGCAGGGTTTTTGAACAGAGCCAGGTTAGCTGTTTCCCCAATCTTATGCTAAGCTAAGCTAACAGCCTGCTAGCTCTAGCTTCATATTTAGCATACAGACAAGAGAGTGGTGATGATCCTTTCATGTTTTACTTTTGGCAAGAAAGCGAATAAGCATATTTCCTGAAATGTTTTTTCAAATTCTTAAATTAAATCTAATTTTCTTAACTTTTCTTTACTCATTTTATTAAATAATTTCCCTTTTTTTTATGTATTATTAATTCTATTCCCACACAATCAAATAGATGATGCAGTTCCTCCTGCTTCAAAGAGCAACTTGAAACCAGCTGAAAATCATGTTTCTGCTGACGTCCAGTAACTTTTCACCATACTGCAGTGATGTAGAGGTGTACACCAGGGTGTGGTCAACACACCGTGACATCACTGTTGAAAGTGGTCAAACGTGCAATAGACTTGAAACTTTAAAGTGAAACAGCTTTTTAGCATGGTTTTTAGTTACTTTTAAAGTGCTGATGAACCTAATCTTTCGTCCATCCATCCTTCCGTCCTTCCTGTCTTTCTATCTTTCTTGATTCAGGCTGTTCTCATACACTGTTCGTAGCTATATCTACGAAAAGTAATGCATTGTAATTTGTATATATCCCATAAATTCCATTCTAGTGTTATCCACGTAATCGTGAACCAGGAAATATAAAGTGCAACAAACTCTGCGTAAAATGGAGGTCGGAGTGGATGGGCGGGTCCAAAAACACTGGACTTTCGCCAAGGAGACTGCTGTTTGTGTCCTGTGTGAAACCAGAAGTCAACCTTGATTTATTTGTCACCTAACTTCTGTACTTAAGTACCGCCACTTTTATAGTTATTTTAATCTAAACCACAATCTTTTCCTAAACCTAACTAAGTAGTTTTGTTGCCTACACCTATAATCAAGTTGTTTCCACTGAAGATGAAAGTTCATTTTGAAAAGACTGTATGCACGTAACATGCGGAAATTAACACATGGGGAAAACACACGAAAATGCGAAATACATTTTCGTAAGATATCATACGAACCGTTGTATGAGGATACGTTAAGTGATTATATTGGGTTGTACAAGACTTTATTTTTAATATTTTATATGACAGGCTGAGTCTCTGGTTCCTTACACAAGTGAGTTGCAGGACATACACCCATAATCTCATGCTTAAACACAATTTTATTGGGAGGGGTTCAGTGCAGTTTATAAAAATAAAACACTCAATCCTCAAAGAAAAGCCATAAAGAGGTCATAGTTAATAAGGTGAGAGAGGAGCCTCAGAGGGAGGTTTTTGAATCATAGATCCCAACAGCAAACAACAAAGGAGAGACAATCAATAAGTCAGAGACCTCACACGACCTGAGGACACATGTGACAACTTTGCTCTGGTCAGTTTGCAAAACGAGATTATCCTTTTAATATTTCATGCCACCTGCAGCGAGTGTCTGCTCGCACTAATGCGGGAGACAGATAAACAGGCTGTTGGTCCCTTGCTGATGTTTTTCATGACCATGGCTCATAAGTGCAGGCTTTATCTCCATATCGACTCAATATCCCAAATGGATAACTTGTGTTGCCTCTGATTTGCGTTGGAAGAGGAGTGAGGCGTGAAAGCTGCAGTAAAGGCAGGGACACCTCTTGCTAATGCTGTTTGAGCTGCCTGGAGGCCCTGAGGGGCTGCCTCACACTCTGCCTCCGTCTCTCTGTTCCCCCTCACAGATGGACCACACTCCACCACTGTCTACTTAACGCTTCCCTGCTCTCTATCAGCTGTCAAATGCAATGTTATCACTCTGCTATAAAAACCAAAATAGCAATTACTCAACAGGAGCTTCACCAAAAATGCTGAAAGGAGCGTATACCACAGCACAGGATCCGATTTTGATTGGGCAGTTTTCACTCTCATTGTTAACACATGTTGACGAAGCAGGGCATGTTTGTGTTGACTGAAACAAAACTTAAAATCTGGTGTTTTTTCTGTATAGTTTCACATGGTCAACAAATCCTCTGAAAATAGCAAAACCAACAATGCGATAGTCCGTCTCTCAGTATTTTCGGACTCCCTTATTCTGTCTTTTGCGCTCAGCAAAACAAAACCACTTAATTAGGTTTAGGAAAAAACAACATGGTTTGGCTTAAAACGACTACGTTTGTACAGTGAAAATGACACTGAACGTTGTGAATATTGGACATGAACGAACAGCTGATTACAACGTAACGCACGGGACATGATCAGCGGCCTCTTGGATGAAAGCCTTGTGTTTGTTGGACCCATCCACCTCCCCTCCTGCCCACCCAGTGTGTCTCTTTCGCTCTTAAAGCTACATCACTCCACTCCCGGCACACTTTTCCTGAGCGTTTACTGTTGCTGCGGATGGGTTTACATTGTAGTTAATTGAAAACCTGGTGCGTCTCATACCGACGCTTAAGGGTGCCTTGTACATCGGTATCTAACGCTGATGGCCGTGACAAAGTGTTGGTAATTGACGCCCTGGGAATGAGAACGGGCTGTTAGTTCTTACTTAAAGGCCTGTACATACCATGGGCGTGACAAATAAACAACACGAAAATGCAAAGAATTGCATCAAGAATATTCTTACCAGTAGCGATGTCAATTTGCAACAGTTGCAACACATTTTCAATAAAAGGTTCAAATAGATTCGTGCAGTCGGACCAACCAGGATCCTATTGACCCACAGCAGCGTCTGACAGTCTGTCTGAGATATTGTTGTATAGCCTAAACTATTGTAAGCTGTTTTATTGAGTTTCCTTCTAGCAAAATGCTGAGTGAATTTGCTTCTGGGAAACAGCTTTTATTGTGAAAGGTAAGAACAGAAGGAGTGGTTCTGGTCTGCCTTTGTCAAGGTTGAAAGAAGTGATAAAGTTTGCTGTCTTGGGTTGGACTACGGAGCCTCCATGTTGTTGTACACTATAGTGTACGTTTTGAATATGTTCAATCCGCACAACGTGATTAGTTGATGCCTTTTTTCTCAATGGAAAAGCTCAGAAAAATCAACCTCGTTCCAAAAAAATTACGCATAATATTCACATTCAGTGTGAAAGTACTTGACAAAAACAACAGTTCAAAAAAACATATTGACGTGCGAATTCATCGCACAAAAGAACGTGTGTAAAGGCCTTAAGATGAATATCTTAAAAAGGGTCTGAATTATATTTCACTGGTGTATCTTAAATATTATTATTATTATTATTATTATTATTATTTTGGAGCACCATGGCACAGAGGAATAAGCTATATCTCTGGTGGGACACAAGGTGATATTTGTTGGGCTCAATTCATTTTTGGTTGATGATGAACGATGAACGTAAAGGGAAAAAAGAGAACTTACAAAAAGCACAAAAAGAGTTTGCAAACCAGGCAAAGAGCTCTTTAAATGAAATTATTTCAGTTTGTATGTTCAGCACAGGGGTGTGAAAAGTAAAAACATTTCAGCTATGACTCATTTAGCTTCAGGGCTCAGTCTTTTTAAGCTGTCTCCAACAAAGAAGTGCCAATCAGTTCATTACCTGCAGGTGTAACAAGTGGCTACCTCTCGTGAGAAAGGTGTCCTCAGATTTGCCTCGCTGAAAGTCTCACTTAGCAACATTAGGTCTAAGGAAGTGCATCAACTAAACAAAGTGTACACACATATTTACATACTATATACAGATCATGTAACCCTTTATCTCTATACAACTATATTCTGGACTACATTATATTGACAAATGATTCTAATTTCACCAACCATGAGCACAATGTTAAAAAATATTGTAAAGGATAATGTACAGCGAGCTGGTCATTGTTTTGAGATAAACCCGGACAGGGTGATGCAGGAAGCGGAGGGGTGATCCCAACCCCCTGCATGGTTTATTTCACAAAAATAACCTGCTAGCTGTACATTATCCTGCTTATTACACGGCTACTTACTTAAGAAATCAATAATTTGACACAAAAACGGTCCGTCAGAGTCCGACATCAGAACTGCGACCATAGCATCGATCTGTTATACATAGCAACAGTCTGCTATTAAGAAATAATAGACCGTAGAACGCCGCGAATGACCAATCAGAATGGAGTATTCAACAAAGCCGTGTAATATAATTGAATTGAAAACACCTGAGACAATGAGAAACTGAACATTATTGGCATTATAAAGTAGACTTGGCAGAACTGTTACGTTCCTGTACATTTAAACTGCATTCTAAATTACGTTTCAAGGGAAACATATTTTCTCTCGGAGTATGGTAGCACCTTTAAACAGATTTAAACAGGTGGTTAACGTTGTAAATTGAAACAAAACAAAACAAAACAAAAAATGCAACAAAACAACTTGGTTAAGTTTAGTAAAAACAAGACTCGGTCAAAACCGAGTATATGGCTGGACCGTATGATCAAGTCTGTGAATTTGTAGCTAAATTGTTATACAAATAGTCAGTGGTCATGTCTATAATGTTTCGTGAACAGTTTTTCCCACTTATATCTTAATGCTTGATTGAAAGACAACTTAGAATGAAGCAAATGGCATTCAGTAATGTAAATGGTAACATTTACTAGTCAGTATATTATACATTTTATACAAGATGAAAAGGTATTAGCATGACATACAGTATGCGAGGTTAAAAGTATTTCAGTTTTTTATGAAAGCATGTGTATCAAAAGCATTCATCATATAAGTGGTGTTCAATATATACAAACGTTGCGAAAGTTTATCAGCGTTGAGATATTCCCGCTGTCATCACTGACGTTGTTGTTGCTGTATTTATTCCTAGATGGAGTGTTAATGGAGCAGCTGCAATGTTAACGTAGCCTGCCACTGATCGATCCGAACTCCATTCAGAAAACAAGCATTTTAAAAGGTGTTTGCTTTTCGTCTTGCAGACAGACCTGACAAAGCATGAATTCAGACTTTTTACTAATCAGCATCATTATGTAGTTATTTCGGCACACTTTGATCCGTTTACAACAACATCGCAGCCGTATTTATGCCTAGATGACGTTATGTTGAGTGTTGATTGAGTAGCTACAATGTTAGCATAGCCTGGCATTGATCGATCCGACCTCCGCTCAGAAAACAAGCATTTTAAAAGTTGTTTGCTTGTTGGGTTGCGGACAGACTTGACAAAGAATGAATTCGGTCTTTTTACAAATCAATATCATTATGTTGTTATTTCGGCATCATTTTGATCCGTTTATTACAATTAAATCACAGCACAGTCTGTTTATTTTGGGTTTATACCGCAGTAGCGCCGTGTGGCTTGCTAGATACAGTCAGTGCAATGGTCCCTGTAATGGAAATGGAAGAAAGCGAGGCGTAAGTTTCCTTCGCGCTTGGAGTGAATGTACGGTAACACAATACGAAGCACAACATAACGTAACTTAAACGAACATAAACAATAGCACATGCACAAAAACAGCACTATGTTATGTTACATTGAACCGCTGACACGCTCCCCAGAAAACGTAAACACAGAACTGTTCTCCTCCTTTTCATTTTGAAAGAGCAACGACCAATGAGGAAACTCCAACAGTCGGCCGACCAATCCTGTAACTTCATCACTCAGTCACGCACTCAGTGACAGACTTTTGCGTTTGTAGGGCTGGCCCTCTGCGGTCCAGCCAAAAATATCATGATTTTGCTTACAATGGCTACCTTTGTTACGTTGTTGAGCTAAGCACATTTTCATATGGAACACAAACAGCGTTCTCGTAATAATCTTTTATTTCTCCAGCGTATCTGTGATACGTCAAAAACAAATTAATCCACGACAAAATATATTTCCCTCGAAACGTAATTTACAATACAGTGACCACTGAGTTTAAATGCATTTCAATATTGAAATAGGTACATTTCAATGTGCAAGCAATGATAAATTTGTTTACTATTACTATTTTAGCTGGAGAGTATTTGACACTTTGAGAGTGTTTTGAGAAATAATGATTTTGAATAAAAAGTTTGTTCCAAAGCAACCGGGAAAAACCCCACCACTGATTACAATTACTAAACACTGATTGTTCCCAGATTGCAGTAGCCCATGTGGAATGACTAATAGAGACCAGCATTGATAAACTCACATTCAGAATAAAAACATATTTATTCCACTAACAACATTTGTTAGTGGAATAAAGGGGTTTTAAAATTCCTCATTCAAGCAGCATGAACTGTGCAGCACACCTAGTTTACGTCAACAAGCCTCGCTCCCAGGAGGAGGCCTGCAGGAGCTCGTGATCCGTAACTCTGTAATTATTCACTTGACAAGGTCTTCCTTGTAGTACATTGTGCATTAGGCTCATTTAAACATGTGACAAAACACAGGCATTTTTGACAAGTCTCACATATGTTAACAATGGCTATGTGTTGCTGCGGCGCCGAATTAAAAAGACATCTTTACACCTAGAGACACATTCCCATAATGTTACAATATGCAATCTGTTATATTCAAATAAACAGGAAGTAAAATGTGAATGTATAACAGTGTTAATCAGTTAGATTTATACTTGTCAGATGTGGGAGGGGGTGACAGACCTGATTTTATTTATTTATTTAACAGATTATCACATTTCCATTACAGCAGGCTCTTAAAACAGCTCAATCAATCAATCTGCTTCCATCCATCTGTCAGTCAGTCCATCAATCAAGACAGACAGACAGAGAAAAGGAAAGATAACATCATAAGATGAGGAATGTGGAACTATTGTGCCTTATCTTCTTATTTCCAGCATCTACTTTTGCATAAACTTAATTTCCTCCCACTCTGTCATTGGCTAATAAAATCCTGTACACATCTTTATTACAGATACTTTCTGACTGGTGTTTCATTGCAGCTGCTGTTTGCTCAACACTAAACGGCTAATCAGATACACTCTATGGACAAAAGTATGTGGACATCCCTATATCAACGTAGCCAAAGCTCTTATTTTTGTATTGTGTTTCAATATATTGTGATCAATTAATCTTTACACCTACAGCACACAATGACTACGTTTACATGCACAAAATATTGCAGTTTTTGCCCTTATTCCGAAAAAGACAATATTCCTACTAAGCTGTTTACATGGTTAATGATAAGGATTATTCCACTAATATTCCAGTTTACATGTCGCCGTGCATACTCTGATTAACGTAAAACGCCCCATGATGGTGTACCCTTGTTGTCACTGTTCTGCAAATTTTGCAAAACTGTGTTCTTCAAGCTTTTCTGCTTACGGCTATGCCCAGAACAGAATGACGGCGTAAAAAGGCAAAGGGCTGAGTGTCCCAAACTGCTGTAAAAATCCCAATTGAGACACATATTCTGAATGCGCTGTATACATGTCCAAAGAATGCTCCTAAAACCTGAATAATATCGACATATCCCACTTGTCTTAATCGGAAAATGCTGCATTTGGAATAAATGCCTAATTCTGAATTCGTATCAAATTTGGATTATATCATAATATTCAGAATAATAGTGGAATATTAGTGTGCATGTAAACAACGCGGGCAGACGGCAAGGCATATAAATAGCATGACATTACAAGGACATCCTGCGTGTCATGAGGACGCATTTTATTTTTTTGTGTGTCATTTTTACGCCTCGCTACAAAACTATGGCGACGTCCGCAATTAGGTTTAGGCAACAAAACCACCAAAACCTAGTTAAGTTTGGAAAAACGGCATGATTGGGCTTAAAATAAATACGCAAACTAAAATACGTACAGAAACAACGTAACAAGTACGGAAAACATGTCACGTAACTTGAAAAACAAAACACGGGTCTCATGGTTGAAAATCCTGTTTGTTGGACCCATCCACCTCCCTACCCGCCCACCATAAGCAGTCTCTCACTTTTTATTCTCAATATTTCAGACAATTGAGTGGTGCAGGGATGACGTATTTTTGTAGAATCACACTGGTACCCTCAACAAAAAGCCAATGGGATTTTTCCGTTGGGTTTCGGATTATTTCAGAAATAAGCTCTGTGGCAATGAAACGTTTATGATACTTACACGTTTTGTTCAGCAAGATAATCTCCACAAATGAACACCACTTTTATGGTTTTTGAAGTGTGAATACAATCGCCAGAAGTAAAAAGCTTACATTAGGCTATAAACAAACTACGCTATGGTCGCATGAGCACCAGAATACAAAACAAGGCTGTAAAGGCGGACGAGTTGGCGTGATGCCGTTTTGTAGTCTTATTGAGCCGCTTGTTAGCAAACGTCTTCTTGAAGACATATAAAAGCTTCAAAATTCACGTTCATATTTACTGAAGTATTTTATACCGTAGAACAAAATGTTAAAATCTCTTGAGCTTATGTTAACCACAGACATTATTTCAGGCATCTAACTAAAAACCCATTCAACCGGGAACCGGAAGTGCAAAAATGTTAACGCATTTCCGGGTTTTAGGACTCATTCCTGCACCACTCTATAGTGATGTCTCCCATTAATAAATCAGACCTAAGTTGATGGTATGGAAATCATAACAGAAATACTTGATCTCATGCCCTACTGTGCTGTTATGAAAACGGCTTTGATAAGTGTCTATATTTCACCCTTTTTATTCACGCCGTGCCTGCTATAGTGTAGCTGTCTGTATCAGGCATGGCAGAGCAAAGTTTGGGTAAAGTCGTCACTTTCTGCTCCAAGGAATCGTGGGACCAGCAGCTGGCAGGTGCAGCAGTTTATCACAAACCCAGAAATAATTGAAAGTGACAACTGGCAGCACCACAAATGATTTATTAGTCTTTTACTCAGCTCCTAACCATCCTCGGGGCTGGAATCAATTATTCACCAACTATGTGTCTTCAAATCATTAATTCTACTGTGTGGAGCCAAACGGCGTCCCACTTCATGTACCTCCTCGTGTACCAGACCTTGGACTTGTTCAACCAGGTTTTGCTCCGTCTGGAAGACATCTGCATCCGATCGTCCAGCAGAGATACAGTCAGAACGGGGTCACATCAGTTCATGTGACGCACACCGAGAACGAGGAGCCACATGAAGACATTCAGAAATGTTTCAAACAACCAGCACAGTCAGGCCATTTCATTTCCCCAGCAGAGATTTACTATTCAAGTGATTGGAATTCATCACTTGTGCAAAACAAATTAAAAGCTCAGAAACATCAGATATCACCATATACAGCCAAGTATTAATTTATCAGCCTGATATTACTTTCATTAAAAATTCAGCCAGTTGGTGTTGTCCCCTCCCATATGGATACAATAGTTAGCTTTGTGGGTTTTAATTATGATTGTGAATGGGTAATCATGGGTTTCATACATTTTCGCATTTAGAGTTTTAGCATCACTTGGTCCAAAATATTGTTTCAGAGGCTTTTCAAACCTGCTAATGAATAAGAAAATCACTGAGAAACTCTCGTAATAGAGCAGTGTTTTGGCATTACAGTTGTCGATTTGTGAGATGCTGAATAAAATTAAAAAAGAACAAAATCTTTGGTCAAGTCAGTCTGAAAAAAGTATATTTGTGTGGAACACAAGACCATACTGTCTGACAAAACTGTCATAAAAAATTTAAATTAGTACACCTGTCAAAGTTTCAGTTCAAGTTAATTTGCTGAGCAGAGTCTCATGCAGAAGCAGTTCATAGTGTTTTTGTGTGATAAAACAATAAAGAATTAAAATATGTTTTATAAGTTGTCACCATTCGTCATTGTCAACTTTCTAATTATTCAACCGCCATATTTGCATTTAAAAATGTTAACTATCTAAATCATCTGCTCTTTCTTTTAAGATATTTTTCAGGTGATTGCTCTAAAAGGATAAGGCAGGTGTTAATCTATATTTTGGTTTTTCAACAACAATGCGTTTGTTCATATCTCAAAACTTTCTTTTTTTTCCTGTTCTGCCCGTAGCATTCATCCCCAAGCCCATTTGTTCCTACTGAAGATGTAAATCTTTAAAGCAGATGCAAATATATACTTTTTATTTATTTAAAAAAAGGCAAAGTAACTTCCTAAAAAAGCTTACTGAAACAAGAGTGAATAGTGTATTTATTGGGAACTATTTTCAGCTGCGCATTAATAGATATTTGTTAGTGAGTATTTACTGCAGCCGGACGGTATGCTGTATTTGGGATCGACTCGAAAGTTATGAAGGAGCAGGTAATTGATGCGTTTCTTGTATGACATGATATATAAATAAAGTTCATTATTTGGTAGTTTACTGCCATGTACAGTAAATACGGTAACACTTTACTGTATAATAACCATAATTTATAAATATTAATTGACAGTTAATTAAACTTAGTTAATAGTTATTTTACTGTTAACAAATAATAAAATTATAATTAATAATGTTTACTTATTATTAGTAATGCTATAATTTATGTTATTTTAACAGCGTATTGTTTCACACATTATAACATTTTGTATACTATGTATATAAGCATTTGTTAATGATTACCAAACCTTGTAAAGCCAATGGGATTTTTCCGTTGGGTTTCGGATTATTTCAGAAATAAGCTCTGTGGCAATGAAACGTTTATGATACTTACACGTTTTGTTCAGCAAGATAATCTCCACAAATGAACACCACTTTTATGGTTTTTGAAGTGTGAATACAATCGCCAGAACTAAAAAGCTTACATTAGGCTATAAACAAACTACGCTATGGTCGCATGAGCACCAGTATACAAAACGAGGCTGTAAAGGCGGACGAGTTGGCGTGATGCCGTTTTGTAGTCTTATTGAGCCGCTTGTTAGCAAACGTCTTCTTGAAGACATATAAAAGCTTCAAAATTCACGTTCATATTTACTGAAGTATTTTATACCGTAGAACAAAATGTTAAAATCTCTTGAGCTTATGTTAACCACAGACATTATTTCAGGCATCTAACTAAAAACCCATTCAACCGGGAACCGGAAGTGCAAAAATGTTAACGCATTTCCGGGTTTTAGGACTCATTCCTGCACCACTCTATAGTGATGTCTCCCATTAATAAATCAGACCTAAGTTGATGGTATGGAAATCATAACAGAAATACTTGATCTCATGCCCTACTGTGCTGTTATGAAAACGGCTTTGATAAGTGTCTATATTTCACCCTTTTTATTCACGCCGTGCCTGCTATAGGGTAGCTGTCTGTATCAGGCATGGCAGAGCAAAGTTTGGGTAAAGTCGTCACTTTCTGCTCCAAGGAATCGTGGGACCAGCAGCTGGCAGGTGCAGCAGTTTATCACAAACCCAGAAATAATTGAAAGTGACAACTGGCAGCACCACAAATGATTTATTAGTCTTTTACTCAGCTCCTAACCATCCTCGGGGCTGGAATCAATTATTCACCAACTATGTGTCTTCAAATCATTAATTCTACTGTGTGGAGCCAAACGGCGTCCCACTTCATGTACCTCCTCGTGTACCAGACCTTGGACTTGTTCAACCAGGTTGTGCTCCGTCTGGAAGACATCTGCATCCGATCGTCCAGCAGAGATACAGTCAGAACGGGGTCACATCAGTTCATGTGACGCACACCGAGAACGAGGAGCCACATGAAGACATTCAGAAATGTTTCAAACAACCAGCACAGTCAGGCCATTTCATTTCCCCAGTAGAGATTTACTATTCAAGTGATTGGAATTCATCACTTGTGCAAAACAAATTAAAAGCTCAGAAACATCAGATATCACCATATACAGCCAAGTATTAATTTATCAGCCTGATATTACTTTCATTAAAAATTCAGCCAGTTGGTGTTGTCCCCTCCCATATGGATACAATAGTTAGCTTTGTGGGTTTTAATTATGATTGTGAATGGGTAATCATGGGTTTCATACATTTTCGCATTTAGAGTTTTAGCATCACTTGGTCCAAAATATTGTTTCAGAGGCTTTTCAAACCTGCTAATGAATAAGAAAATCACTGAGAAACTCTCGTAATAGAGCAGTGTTTTGGCATTACAGTTGTCGATTTGTGAGATGTTGAATAAAATTAAAAAAGAACAAAATCTTTGGTCAAGTCAGTCTGAAAAAAGTATATTTGTGTGGAACACAAGCCCATACTGTCTGACAAAACTGTCATAAAAAATTTAAATTAGTACACCTGTCAAAGTTTCAGTTCAAGTTAATTTGCTGAGCAGAGTCTCATGCAGAAGCAGTTCATAGTGTTTTTGTGTGATAAAACAATAAAGAATTAAAATATGTTTTATAAGTTGTCACCATTCGTCATTGTCAACTTTCTAATTATTCAACCGCCATCTTTGCATTTAAAAATGTTAACTATCTAAATCATCTGCTCTTTCTTTTAAGATATTTGTCAGGTGATTGCTCTAAAAGGATAAGGCAGGTGTTAATCTATATTTTGACTTTTCAACAACAATGCGTTTGTTTATATCTCAAAACTTTCTTTTTTTTCCTGTTCTGCCCGTAGCATTCATCCCCAAGCCCATTTGTTCCTACTGAAGATGTAAATCTTTAAAGCAGATGCAAATATATACTTTTTATTTATTTAAAAAAAGGCAAAGTAACTTCCTAAAAAAGCTTACTGAAACAAGAGTGAATAGTGTATTTATTGGGAACTATTTTCAGCTGCGCATTAATACATATTTGTTAGTGAGTATTTACTGCAGCCGGACGGTATGCTGTATTTGGGATCGACTCGAAAGTTATGAAGGAGCAGGTAATTGATGCGTTTCTTGTATGACATGATATATAAATAAAGTTCATTATTTGGTAGTTTACTGCCATGTACAGTAAATACGGTAACACTTTACTGTATAATAACCATAATTTATAAATATTAATTGACAGTTAATTAAACTTAGTTAATAGTTATTTTACTGTTAACAAATAATAAAATTATAATTAATAATGTTTACTTATTATTAGTAATGCTATAATTTATGTTATTTTAACAGCGTATTGTTTCACACATTATAACATTTTGTATACTATGTATATAAGCATTTGTTAATGATTACCAAACCTTGTAAACCTTTAAGAAACTGTATGTAAAACTTATATAAACATTACATAGACATTTTTAACACTTTGTTAATGGTTAATAATTGGTTTGTAAACCATCTATAAACATTATTTGGATGGCTATTATAAAGTTGTAACTAATGATTATAATACCTTGTTAAATGGTTAATAAATACTCTGTAAAGCATCTATAAACAATAATTAGATAGATAACTAATACTTTGTCAAAGGTTAATAATTTTGTTCTGGTCCATCTATCTATGAAATGTTTATAGATGTTTTACAAACAATTTCTAAAAGGTTTACAAATTGTTTGGTAATCATTAACAAATACTTAATATAGTATATAAAATGTTGTAATGCGTGCAACAATAAACTGTTAATAAATAAGTTACTAATGTAATCAGAATGTAATTGTTATCGTGTCTAATCTAATTATTTTATATTACACTGCTGATAAAATAACAGAAATTATAGTATTACAAATAATTTGTAAACATTATTAATAATCATTTCATTGTTTGTTAACAGAAGAATAACTATTAACTAAGTTGAATTAACTATCAATTTACCATTTAGAAATGACGGATATTATCAAGTGTTACCGTAAATACAGATGGACTTGTCTAGGTGACATCTGATGCAGAACAACGTACCCCACATACATACATATCTTACAAAAAGTTATTCCTCTTTTTCCGTGTGTTTTCCAACGAATGTCCAGCAACACGTGCAAATTTCCGTTCGTTACATGCGTTCAGTCTTATAAAATAAACATCCGTCTTCAGAGGAAATAACGTTAGGTCTAGGCAACAAAAATACTTAGTTAGGTTTAGGAAAAGATAGTGGTTTTGTGTTAAAATATCTACAAAATTGGCGTTACTTAAGTACGGAATTTAAATGACAAATAAATCAACGTTGACTTCTGGTTTCACACAAACACCGGTCTCCTGGGCTGTGTATTTTTCACCCACCCATCCACCCCGACCTCCTCCCTACCAGGGTTATTATAGTAAACTAAAACAAAAAATATTTTTAGTAAAGTAGTAGGGAGTCCTTAGAGTGTGTTTACTCTTTATACTTCCTGGTTCACGATTACGTGGATTAAATACAAAATGATTTTGTGGGATATATACGATTTACAGTGCATTACTTTTCGTAGGTAAAGCTACAAACGGTGTATGAGAACAGCCTGTGCAGAAATATGATTACAACTAACACACAGACAGTATTTGTCTAAATCTTTACAACTGAGCATTTGAGAAGCTTTAACCACATTCAACAAGATGTGAGATTGACCATCACAGAGTGGGATACATCTGCTCTCTCACTTTATTCCCATTCAATCTTAATATATTTCCTTATGTGTCTAGTATAAAAATAAAGTGCATGAACCAGCCTGGATTCCTTTTTTAGGGGTGATTTCCTGTCATCGAACGCTACATCATGCCGCGGTAATTATCTTCCCTTTTCCTTCATTTTATTTCATCTTATCAGTTATGCTCTTTCTCTTCAACATATCAAATGCAGACAACAAGCAGTACGGCATTAGGGGATTTTTTTCTTATTTTTCACTCAAAAGGAGTTTAAGTTTTATGTATAATTAATCTGGTTTGGTTTTAAAGTTCAGCGAACGGTATTTTATCTGTTATAACTCAAGCCCTCTCATCTTTATGAATCCAAAGCATATATAATGTGCCGCCTGCCTATTATTAATTATGGAAATAACACAACAAAAGCACATCCTAAATCCATTACTGTTGTAAGCTAGACTTGTCTCAATAAATCAGCGTCTACAATCAAAATTGAAATAATTTTTTATGCATAATGTATGTGCTTGTTGCCACAACATCTGTTCATTATGCAGAGTAATGCATTCTTGTAGTTTTTAAAAACTTCAGTCCTATAAAATAATCATAATGACTGCTTCATTACAGAGCACGGGAAGACAGAAGTACATTTTACAATACGTCTCATGATTTACAGTTGCATCTACTTTTTATAGTCAAGTCAATCACAAGTTTGAGGGGAGAAGTGTGGGGGAAGACTCATTAAGGCAGATGTTTGTGAAATCACATGCGTTCATACAAAGCACATCAGGCTCGTACGTGAAGTGGGTGTGACGGGTGTTTGGACCCCAGAGCCCGAGTCCCCTGTCACTCATAAAGAGCCCCCTGAGGAAACGTTCATCAGTCTACCTGTGCTGCATTTATTAACAGGGTGTTGAGATTGTTTTTCATTTTCTGCACATTTCCTTGAAGATGTAAGGATGTGAAACATTGTCATACATGTGTGAAATAAACTCCTCATTAAATATGGTCTAAATTGGCCACATGGGGGCACTACTATTGAATTTCACATTTTTTAAATGCCAAAGCTATAACTATAGTTCAGTTTACGTGGTAACATTTTCTTTAGTGTGGTTTGGACAATTGACATAACTTCCATATGTCTATTTTACAAACTTCGTGAGACAATATTCAAGTTTGAATTCATGATACAGTCATGTTAGATTTATGTTATTTTGCATTTAATGGGCAAAGTTCCATTTTCTGGTGAGGTAACACAGTCCACTTTTGTACATGTACTTTCCAATAATTGCCTGGGACTCCCTTCAGTCAGAACTGGAGAAGCCTTTAGGATGAGAGGCAATATGTCTTCAAGAATCTAAAGCAAGGCTGCGGTTGAAAGGTAAAAAAAAATGATGTCCTAATGTCTTTTCCTAACCACTTCTCCTTGACCTCGGTGGAAAACGTCATGAGGTCAAGGAAAGATGTGAAGGAGAATTCAGAAGGACTTAGGAAAAGACAACCGTGGTGTTAAGAGAATCCGACTGCACTTACACTAGGCTCCGTAATTATGATGCAACGGCGGCGGGTGTTATTGACGTGGGTCTGCCATGATAAAACCACAATGTTCCAAAGATGGACTACAAAAGGCGCCGCTCCCCGTACGTTCTTAAATAGCTGAAGCAGCCTGTCACTGAAGAGTGACAGGCTGCTTCAGCCGCGGTGTGTGAAAGAGAGATACCACAGGTCCTTCTGCTGCTGGAACACTTTACATCAATATATAATAAGAGATTATCTGACCTAACATGGACAACCGGTGAACAATAGTACTTCATTACAAAGGTTGGAATTGAAATAAAAAATGAATAGTCTGTAGACTACCACAAAAGTTTATATGATAAATATCGAGTTAGTTTGAGTTATGGTGAAGGGGTAGAGCCATTAAAGTATATTTCTTCTTACTCCTTTTCGGACGTAATATTTATTTATGATTTTTTGTTTGCTATATGTTTACTGTTCATTTCATTTGTTATTCTTGTTTTTTACTTATTTGTTACTTGTTTGAAATAAATAAATACAAATAAAGTGAAAAGAAATGGTCGTCACTGTCCACTCATATTTAATCCCAATTATGACATATATTATGCAAGATAGAAGATATCGTTTGTTTTCATGAACGGTAGAATGGAGCGTCGCTTTATAAGTTGCAGCCGCAAGGAATTGTCTCCTTTCCTTTGGTAAAGGATGGTCCAGTGTGTCCTCTGCTAAAGGAGATAATAAAGGAAGCATTGAAGCACCTTTCCTTAGCATTTAGAGTATTCGAACAGCTCTCATTAAAGCTGCAGTATGCGAGATTTGCGCAAATATGATTTTAAAAAGTTATTTTTAGAAAACGGCCGCTATATCGTGACAGTAGTACATGAAACAGGTGACCTGAAAAAATCATGTTCCTCTGTGTCCTACTGTGTCCTCCGGTGCTCCTAACGGCATCTGAAAGATTTCACTTACCAGAGGAAAACAAGGTCCGCTGTCCAGCTGCAGTCTATGAGAGCCGGCTGTCAATCACTTGCGAACTCCGACCAAACAGTCAAACTAGGCAGCGCTGACCAACTATGAATCAATATTCTGTTACTGTAATGCCTATTTCTCGCCTCAAATGTTTTCAGAATCATCTTGTAGTGTACTGTTTAGCTGTAAAATGAGAAAGTTTGTGATGCAGCCGCCATTGTAAAATCTGTTGAAGGAAGCCAAGTTCTGGTCACATGACCGGAGCACAGCCAATAGTGACACTCTCTCTCTCTGAAATGACCTGTGAAAAACTGTTTTAATATACATATCTGCACCTGCAAACTATTGTTTTAAGACAAGCTTGAAACTTGTGAATAGGGCTGTCACGATATCAGATTTTCTACTACACAATTATCGTGGCCAAATGAATTTCCGATAACAATATTATCACGATATCTAAAGAAAATTAAAATAAATAAAAAAAAAATAAATAATGCTATTGGTCAAATTCATCTTTAACTTTGTTTATTGTGTGTTTTGTCTCTTTTTTTGGCAAATAAATTAGTAGAGTGTAGAGTGGTGGAGAGAAAGTCTGTAACCATAACTTGACACAATATTATCATATGAGTATCATTAACATGATATCAATATTATATTTTTCAATTTCACTGTTATCGTCAATACCGGTATATCGGGACACCCCTACTTGTGAACCTATCCTTTACTATAGTGCGGAGCAGTGCGCTTAAACAAGACACTTCTACAGTACCTCCCAAAATGTGTGCAATGTGTATAGTTTTATGATTTAAAAAATATACGATGATTAAAATAGCTGTTCTCAAACAAATGTATGTGTAACTGAAATGCTGTTGACCACTTTTATAAAACACCACTTGTTCAATATTTTTAAAATCACAGCAAGAGACATTTTAATGTTTTTGTTCTTTTGCAAAGATGCAATAGGATCTGGGGCATTTTTTAAGTGTTATGTGGGATTAATCTCTTCATTGTTGGAGTGCTCTAAAGAGGCTATGGATGACTATTTTATCCACAAAGCTGGATGTAATGCAGGGAAAATATATACAAGTATACTGCGGTGTTCTCGGATCTTTCTGATAAGAACAGCTAAAGACTTGACAACATTATTTGCCGACATCTGACACGTTAACACCCGACACACTGTGCTGCAGGAGAACAGATCGCTTCCTGAGAGCTTTTACAGTAAGACGATGCTGCTGCTTTGAGCTGGGCTGCATATAAACAGTTATTATCTGTGTCACAGTACTAGTGGCAGCGCTGGAGTGATGAAGAGGAATATTCCTGTTGCCCCAACGTGCCGCCATGGGACTGTTATCTCTGCAGCACATACATCAGACACTGATGCACACACCTCTTCCCTCTGAATGCGACATGACAGGTTCCTTTAGTTTCCCACTTCCAATTCAGATAACACGGCAGTCTTGATCCGGCATGAAGCGCTTAGGAGATGTCGCCTGATATGAATTGAACTGTCAATAACGCGAGCAGCAGAAACACTGGGCTTTTAAAATGTACAAGGTCCCAAAGAATATGTGTATTCTTTGATACAGAGATTATGTTATCAGTGTTCAGGGTGTCTATGCAGAGCGCTATTCAAGAACTGATTGATAATGCAAGAAAGCCTCCAACATTTTGATTATTTACATTTACATAAGAAGCAAGGAAATTGATTTCCTTTCTTAACAGCGCGCACTTTTATATTTACATTTTAAAGGCCTTTAGCTGATGCTCTGACTTGCAATGGATGCGATACTGGAATACGCTTTCATATTGTTAAGATTAAAACCAACTAATAGAGATGGGAGTAAAAAGTTTCCACGTTCCTATTATAATAATGCTCCTACAGTACCATATATAATGTATCGAGATGACTTCATTCTTCTCTCTGTTTCAGCTGTGGATTAAATGTCTGCTGTATAAAGCCTATATATACCGCATGCGTAATGTTGTGGTGATGCAGATTAGAGATTTACATAAAAATAGAACAGAAGCAAACAGTTAATGGATATAGAGAGTGAATAAATGCAGCGAATTACTGATAAAATCATCATATTTGTGATATCTTTGATCTCAATTCCAGCTTGGTTCATTCAAGAGCGGTTTAGATCATAATTATGCTTGCATCGTTTATCAAAGGAGTTTAATAAAGTTTCATGAAAATGAAAATGAGTATAAACTATAGAAAATCAGATTCAGTTTTGTGGACACAATTAATGTGACAATTATGTTCTTGGACAACAAATTTAGCTGTGTGATGACAAAGAACTTTGGACATGTCTCATTTTCCGTTTTATCACATTAAGCATGACATGTTAAACCCCCAATATTTGTCATTACAAACATTGTTCAAACTCTATTCTATTTTACATTTTTGTCAAGATTCCAAGTTTCCCAAAGATACCAAATATGTCAAGCTGAAAATTGGGGAAATTACATAAAATGTTGCAGGAGTATCTAGAAGATTTCCATTTGAAGGAATAGAACAGCCATAACAAGTCTGGGGTTTAAATACAGTGTATTACTCAGCGTAAACACCATATAGCTTCAATAAAGAGCTGGAATAAGTTGATTGAGAGTATATATGACATTGACAGGGGGGAATAAGATAATTTTTCCGACCTTAAAACCACTTAATGGGAAAAGGGTAAAAACTGTTCAGGGTTTAACAAACAGTTAAGTTCTAATCAAGTAAAACACCTTAGAGTTGAGGTTTTGGTCATGGTTGTGTAAGAAAAACGAGGTAAAAATAAGTGAGTGAAAATTGTGTGTAAGTAAAACTGTAAGAAATTGTGTTTGTTGTAATTTCTGTTGAGAGAGAAATGTCATGTCATGTGGCACGGCAATTTGTAACTCATTTCGCGTGCAATAACAATGCCTCTCTTGGTTTAGGCGTGTCATTTATTCGACATGTAGTCTGTACTGACTGCAATGTCAACGCATCCATGTAAATATGCTACGCTCAGAGCTCGTGACGTATAATAAAGAGTGTGGAAGACTGCTTATGGTGGACGAGAGGGGAGCTGGATAGGTCCAACAAACACAGGACTTTCAACCAGGAGACCGGTGTTCGTGTCCCAAAGTGCTGATGAGTTATTTTTAAGTTATGTTGGTGATGTTTGTGACATGTTTTTCCTACTTGTGTTACGTTGTTTACGTGCATATTCTACTTAGTTTAAGTACTTATTTTAAGCCCAACCATGATATTTCATAAACCTAACTAAGTGGCTCTATTACCTAAACCTAACTGCGGCCATTACTGTAGTTTTTTTGCCTTAACCATTAATGCCTTTACACACCGGGGGGTGTGACGAATTAACAATGCAAAAATGCAAAATACTCGCCTGTGAATATACATAGTGAACTATGTCTAGGGTTTTATTGTGAAAGGTAAGAATGGAAGGAGTGGATCTGGTCTAAAGTGCCTTTGACAAGGTTGAAAGGAGTAATAAAGTTTGCGGTCTTGGTTCGGTCTGTGGAGCCTCCGTGTTGTTGTTTCATAAATATAGGCGCAACTGAACCCGTTCAGCACACCGTGATTGGTTGATGCCTTTATTTGCGGTGCGAAAACTCAGAAAATCTGCCTTGTTCCAAAAAAGAAGTATGCAGCTTTTTTTCTGTGTAACATCTTTGTGAAAGTATTCATGACAAAAACAATATTTATTTATACATAATATATTTTTAAATGTATTTATAATATCTTTCTCTTATTTCATCAAGTGTGTTTTATTTTCTATCTTCTTTTACATTAACTACTAAAGCTACACCTATCTCCAGATTCGATACTATTACGATACTTGGGTGCCGATTTGATATGTATTGCATTTTTTAAGTATTGCGATTCTACAAGTATTGTGATTCGATATTATGATTTATTGCAATTTTTGTTTACTTTTTAACACTAGACCATGGGAAAAAGTTGAATCATACACTGCTAGGGAATTTAATTTGAAAAATATCTAAATGAATACATTAAAATACTTGATTTTCAGCATGTATGTAGTCAGAGATGTCCTGAATTCAAATATATCAGTCATTGTCAAGCATTATTTTTAAATTTTTTTCAAGCAACCCAAAAATCAAAGAATAGACATTTCCCTCATAAATACTTTTACTTTATAAGGGACATGTAATGTTTTATACTTCTGGTGAATATAATCCAATCAATCTTAGTCCCATATATGTATTTTGTATATACAGTTCCCTTTGTTAACCGCTTATTTGAAAACCGGACGTAGTCACATGTGTATACTTCCTCTAACTTCGCCAAGTCCGTTGCTAGCTCTCCCGTCAGCTCCTTTCTCTTTATACATTCATAGTCAGCTCCGTTTGACTGTATTTACCATAAATGTCATTATATGACTTTAGACTTTATTGTCCAACAGGGAGAAATTCTTTTCCACAGCACTGTATTTGTCAGACACCAATACATACAACAGCACACAGTAACAGTAACAGTAACAGCAACAGCAATACAACAGTGACAACAACAGAAAATGACGGACAGCAGTCCACACTCAGGCCTATTGAGCGACACCTGTTGTTTAAGGCGGCTATGACTGCCGGTATCAGGCTTTTCCCAAAGCGAGCCCTATTGCACCTCAGTGTTCTGTACCAGTGCCCGGAGCGGGGCATTATGGTGAGGTGGTGATTGAGTGGGTGTGTGATGTCCTGTGCTATTGAGATTGCAATGTGTGCGATGGCTGTGTTGTTGAGTTCTGTGAGGTGGGTATATGGGTCTCTACAGTTGTAGAATCAGCTGGCTTGACTGCATGTTACCACAATATGATAACGTTTCCTGTCCATGACAGAGTTAGCATGCAACTTTAGCCACAATGTTTAGCTCTGCTTTTCCTGGCAATGTGTGAAACCCAAAGTGTTTCTGGATGTGTAATGTTTACCTCTTTGGATTTAATATGTGAGGGTTCAAGTCGTATCCACGCAGACCCTCCGCTGTTTTGTACTCCCTCGTTGTGGCCAGCTGCGTTTTTTTTTAGTTGACGGATACAGAACGGATATGACGTCACGTTACTCAGACTACAACAATAAAAGCGGTAACTTCCTTCTACTTCCGCACAGACTCAAATGAAGCAAATATATTGATTCTGGCGTAAAAAATCTATTGTAAACAAAAATTCACAATACATACAATAGGTGAATTTTTTCCCCATCCCTATTAACTATGCCATTCGATCCCTGTTAATTCTATGTCTATTTTCCGTTATTGGAAAGCACTTTCTGATGCTATTCTTGTATGAAATGTGCTATACAAATAAAGTGTAATATTATTATTATTATTATTTTTATTATTTGAAAAAGAGCATAGTTTGGATTTTCTGAACAATTCATCTCCAGGTTAGGAGGAATGCTTCAGCTCCAACATGCACTAAAACTTGTATCTTCCACAATGGTTACCCATTACTGTAACCACTGTAGAACAGATTGCTATTTCTACTACAGCTCTCACCTTAAGATCAATCACAGGGTGATTCAGTGTTTGTCATGAGACCAATCATTCCTCCTCTTTCTGGCGTGACGACAGTTTGTATGTTAATAGCGAGCTTTCAGGATCATTTTTCTACTTCTTTCACTTCAACGAAAAATAGCCTGAGAGGTAGATTTAATATCCTTGTCTGACTTGATGTGAAAAGGCGACCCAACACTGCAACAATGCTGCATCTTGATGCAATAATCTTAAATTAAGTCATGAATAATGTAAGGAAAAGTCATGAAGAAGAATTAATAATTCAATAGATAAATAATTTACAAAATAATCAAATAAATAAATAATGACACGCCATAAATAAAGCATCAGATTAAATCTTTCCACCAGGCAGCCTCATGCAAGAAGCAACGCAAACAAAAAATAGATCCAGAGAGAAAGCTGTACCCATTGTTTTATAAGGTATTAGAAGATAAATCTTATTTCAAATGTGATATTTATGTTGTTTGACCTGACAGAACCGTTCAATACAGAGATGTTTGTTCTGGTAATCATCACACACTCATTGCACATATTAGCTTTTGCAAAATGATGTTAAAATCAGGATTAAACAAAATATTTATGTATTTTCAGTTGTCTTGATTTGTCTCAGGGTTGTAAACATGGCCTGTATGATTTTACATTTTAATATAATACATTTTCATTTGTATAGGTCCTGTTTCCCCTCATCTACTGTATAAGCCACCACCAGGCCAATCCAACAAGGTCTTATAGCAGTTGTAAGTCAATCATACCCTTGCATTAACATTTAACCTAACCCCAACCACCTTTAATTATAATTAAAAGATTTTCTTAACAGATTTGAAACTGTCCTTCCACTCAATAACTTCATAATTTTCACGTTCAAATGACAAAGACGTCTAGAGACCGTAGGAATTATGACTCTTGTCTGAAGATGGTGTGACTTTGTGATAGAGCCATAAAGTCCGTAGAGGGAGGAGGTTAGGGTGGTTGGATGACTTTAACAACGTAGACTTTTATGTTGTTTAATTTGGAGGACTTGTTTGGGAAACCATGGTTTAACACTAACACTAAGCCTTATTTCAGTATTCTGGATTTATCAATCAAATTTTCATCCATTTTAAAATAAATACAAATAAATTCAATGAAAATAATAAAATCTATATCCAACCATTTCCAATTCTCTATCTTAAACCTACAACAACACATTTTTGGGCAGCAGAAACAAGCTGTGAACACTACTGACATATTATCATCTTTTAAGTTGGTTGGTATGGCAAGTCGTTTTTCTTCTCACCTGACAGTTGTACGCTTGTAGTTGTAGGTCTCCACCAACTCCTGAGAAAAATATCTGTATCTTTAGCGGCTAAATGCTCCAATATGTTCCCTAGCTAGTTGCTAAGTGTAGACAGGTTTCCATCCAAATGTAATCGCAAATCTTTACAGAGATTCAGGTAAATCTGTAAAAGAAAATGTGAATGAATGCTTGTTTCCATCCACTACTCTACTAAGAAGAGACTGCAACACGATGATGTAATCAAAAGAGAGCCAGTCAAACCTCAAATGGTGAGAGACAATGTAGAAGACTTTCAGTTAAGTTTGTGTCATGTATAATGTGAGGAAGGTTACATCAGATCTGTGTGGAGCGACTGTTTTAATTTGCCGCTATTTTTTGTCTCTTTAGCAGAGTAGAAGCTTCAGTGGACGCTGAAGTCACATGCTTCATGTACATTATCATTTATTCGCTAAATCTGTTACCATAGCACTTTTTTGAATTTTGCTTTTATCGATACCCCAACTTTTCCACCTCAGCCAAGCGTAAAATCTTTTTTGCACTATTTCAAGATTTTTATCTGCTGTTTGGTGCTGAGCAGGTAGCGTACGGTCGGTGTTGGTGTGCTTTTTCACTGAAATAACATTGCCTGCTGTGGCTGAAAGTGATTTGAGAGTGAACCAAAACAGTGAAGTTGTGGGTCATACAACCAAACAATGAGCCAAAAGGCGCTAATACCCTCCATAAAGATACAGGGAACTATGGAGTTGTGTGATAATTCTCTTTGGTTTGTTATTAGTGACACCTTTCACATACAAGTAGTCATGTGATCCATGATTTATATTAAAATATTGATTATAGCAGCTAATGCTAAAACATAAACATTTTAGTCTTATAGGCTACCTAAACTCAACCTTCTCTCATGGTGGGCAAATCACAGGACTTCTGCCCATTACCCTGGTGGGATCCATAATTTTGCGTGCAAATAAACGTCCAGATTTAATGATGTCAAAAGAGCATCAGCATATCAGTAATAATGCATGAGGACAAGTCTGTGTTTAGGGTGTTTGGGCCTGAGGGCAGAAGTGCATCCAAGTGCTCTTGAGTTCTGTTGATGTTTACTTTGTCAGCCAGAGTTTTACAAGAAATTCTGCGAAATTATACTTTAGGCTTATACGATGAAAACTTCTTAGCCTATGTTGCTTTCTGCCCATTGAAGACATCGGCTTTCCCCGTGCCATCTGCATATCAACCTTACCCTATCAAGAAACAATCAACAGAACCATCTGCGGTCTAGTCACCAGTCCTCTTATCCCTCCAAACCAAATAATGACAAACTGGAAAAAGCAGGGTGAGTAAGTCACTGGTGTATCTATCAAGGAAGGATGTCATCCAACCAGAGAGCTCAATCAAACAGAAACACAGTGGCAGAAAATACTGTTTGGCTTCTCCGTTAGAATGGGAGCTTTTAAGAGACTTTTGTGGATTTAGAGATAATTTTAAAAAGTTAGTTGACAAAGAAAGGCATTATGAACAGTTTATATTATTTTTTTGAATAATTATAACAATGAGATGATTTTCAACTCCTTCCTTTGAAGATGAAAGACATAAAAGTAAAAAACTGCACAGGTAGTGTTTGACTTTGGATATTCTTTCAAACTAGTGCCTGAAAATCCAACAGCAGCTCTCTCAAGCCATTAAAATGCATTCACTCCCGGTGATTGCAAACAATGAGGATCCAAAAAAATGAAAAAAGAGGTGGCAGACACAAAGATTAATTAAAAAAAAGAAAAGCTGTACAATGGACACATGGATTGTTTCATTAGAAGCCAGTTGTGTGGCTGCAGAAATGCCAAGAAAATATGTATGAGGGTCCAGGGATGGACAGCGCTTAAGATAAAACAGTCGAAAAATGTGCAACAGACAAAACCAGGCAATGTGGTATGGAGGAGGCCCCTAATGAAGCCAGCTGGTCCCAGTCCAGACAGGCAGAGGAGGGGGAAGGATTGATAGAGGGAGAGACCCACGGGGGTGGGTGGAGAGAGAGAGAAAGAGAGGGGGAAAGGGAGTAAGACATGCAGGATGTATGGCCGCCCAGGCAGCTCTATTGTATCAGGAGGCACCAGTAGGTGTATTTCTTCCAAACTCTGCAGAAAAACCTAAAACCATGCCAAACAGCACGTCTGCTAATCGTGCCGCAATTACTAGCCTAATAGATGTTTTTTTATTCCGGTTCTCGCCGCCTCACAGCCGCCATGTTGGGAGGCATCATTGTAATGGTGAAGAGGATGCAGAACTCACTGGCTGTTTTTCCTCTTCCACCGCAGTGACCTTATCCAGTTGCTGAAACCACCCAGCAGTTTCTTGGTGAAGTGGTCCAACGTACTGCTGGAGACCCAACCATACCTCTTCTGCAGCTGCATCTGCACCCCACCATGCTGCCTCTATGCACACACACTGATTAGATGTGGAGGGTGAAATTTTGTGTTGTGATACGTATGGGCGGCTCCTGCTGCTGTCTGGTCTTCTCTGCACCCTTTCTGTCAGATATAAAAGCTGTGATAATAGTTTCTGCACCAATCTCGACAAAAGTCTACAACTGTTCAGATGATACTATGTTCTTTCATGAATTTATTTCTTGAACACTTACAATTTACTAGTTTTAACCATAGACTGTATATAAGAAGTAGACGTAGTCACTGTAACGTCACCCATTGGGTTTGCTCGACTTCGTCATTTTGGCCATCGCTTTCTTGGTTTTTGGCCGTCACCATCTTGTTCTTTGGCAACCAGAAGTGAGACGAGAGGTACAACCGAACACTGAACAAGACATTTTTAGGCAACCAAAATGTTACAACTAAGTTTCATGAACAGAACTCTCACTGTGAAAGGGTTAAAGATGTAAGACGAAAACGTGGACAACTCCAAGACCGGACAACGCCGTGGTAGAAACTTGTCAATCACAAGGTAGCCACGCCCTATAGCATACCCTGCCCTATCGTCTATTTGACTCTAAATGGGACCATAATTCACTAAATGAACATCATGCTGTATTGATGAAGACTTGAAACTGGCGATTGAGACCATAAACTCATGTTTACAATGTTTACTGAGGTAATAAATCAAGTGGGAAGTAGGCTCATAGACTTTATATCTTTATTATATCTATTTATTTATATACTATACAATCAGACTTCTTTTTGAAACCAGAGGAGTCGCCCCCGGCTGGCTATTAGGAAAAATGCAAGTTTAAGGTACTTTTGCATTGGCTTCACTTCTCAGAACCAGAGGTTGCCCAGTGGTTTTAACAGAATAGCTCGAGAAGTGCAGACGTATTTCTTGGCTGGGACCAGTTGCCAGGCAACCAGCAGAGACACCGGGAAGTTACTGGTGCCAGCCAAAAATGAATCCAGTACATAAAACGGCAAATTGTAATTTTTATACTTTGGTTTTTGCATGTATGAAACAAAGAAGGTACAGCGTGTTTATTATTGAGCTTTAGAAGTGCTAGGCCTACTTTGTTACCTTTTGGACAGAGCCGGGCTAGCTGTTTCCCCCCTTTTTCAGTCTTTGTGCTAAGCTAAGCTAGCCGGCTGCTGGTGGTACAGTAGCTTCACACTAAGTGTGCAGATGTGAGAGTGTTATCAATCTTCGAAAAAGCATGTTTCCCAAAATGCTGAACTTCTCCTTTAAGTTGATGAGTGACCTACAATATCATGGCACGATATACTTTTCTTACTGTAGATTACCAACATTAAAAGAAAACATGTAATTTACAGAGCCCATCACCCTCTGACAGAGCTCCATTGGACAACATGAAATGACAATTCTAATCCCTATATATTTTATCAGTGCGGCTGGATGTAAATCTAGGAAAGCTGATCTTTTTAGGATCAAACAAACGTCCTCTTGTATTTCTGAGAGATTAATTTTAGAGACATAGTGTAGTATTAATAGTAACTTACTGCACTGTAAGTGTCCCCATTGGGAAATCTGGGGCACAGAATACTACATTTGAGGTGTCACAGTAAGACAAGAAAAAGAACACAAAGAGTGGAAATCAAGTAAGATAGAAATAACTTGAGCCTATGGACGCAAAACGAATTCCAGTGCAAACTGACAATAAAGTTGTATCGTATCGTATCGTATCGTATCGTATCGTATCGTATCGTATCGTATCAGACAACTGAAATATTCAACAACACATCCACTTTGGGACAAGTTCAGTTCAGGTATAAGAAAGGTTTTTTCATTTTGACCCAAGTTTTTTCTGAACAGAAACAGTCCTGTAACAGGCTCTACAAGCATTCTTACTTTGTGTTTACTGGTTCAGCCAATCAGCACAGTTCAAACAACCTTACGGTTGTTAGAACTACTAACTAACGGTTATGTTTGGTAATTTACCAGTGTTCATAGAACCAGGGTCGCAATGTGTAACCTTTGCGCAATTATGCCAAGGCTTCACCCTGTAACAGGCTCTATAGGCTGAAAGAGCTAGGGAAAGAGTTGCAGAGAGTTGATGGTTAACTTCTTTCCTTTTTGTACTGTACAATTCAGTATGTTCATTTATTTCATAGCCACTACAGTCCCATAGCCCTTTTCAATCACAGGAACTTTTCTAGAAATCTATACCATTTGATGGATCCATGACTTAAGCTTCATTTGGACTGAAACAAATCCACTGATGGAACCTTTAGTTCCTGAGTAACTCAAAAGTACAGCCTTTGTGCTAGCCTGATAAACAACTCACTCGCCAGCATAAAATCCGAGCATTATTAGGGAGGCACCGATACCAATTCTATGTCATATACTATATATATTATATACTGGAATTTTAATTCCTGTTTAAGTTTTGACCAATTTGTTGCTGCATTAAAAAGATTTTCACTTGAATTGTAATTCAAATTGTAATAGACATTGAAGATTTTTACAAGTTGTTGGTGTACAATTTTACAATTCACTACTTATTTATTTGTTATATCTTGTTTTATAAAGTTAGGAAAGCAATGTTTAAGTCAACCCTGTTGTTGCCTTACGGCGTGTCAACACTGGGAACATTAGCAGCACGTGGCGGTTGCGGAAACATCCATGTTAACAGGTGGGAGCAGCCACACAGCCCACGCGAGACACGCGGCTCAGCTGTGTGTCTTCTATGGATTCGAGGTCTCGCCTATTTTGAACGCGAGCCGCGCGTGGTTCACAGCAACAACAGACAGTGAAAGTGATCGTTTGACAGTATATTGACATCTTATCAGCAACATTACTACACTTTTGATGTCTCTATCTATAGAATATGTCACGGACATGAAAAAAGTAAAGATTTATTTTTAAATCAACACTTCCTGCTTTCATTTAAAAATAAAAGCCCTCAACCACACAAGGCTTTTATTCTGAAATATGTGCAGGACAGTGTTGTAGAACATGCAGTGACTTGACCTCCATGAATGAATATAGCACGGGGTTTTAATGGTGGATTATAAATATTATCTATAAATTACCTCACGTTTCTTAACCTTTCTCTGTCTGAAATAAATATAAATGACATTTATAATGAAATGAAATGGCCATTATGAAAGGCAAACTCTATGTAGAAAGAAAGGGCTGGCAGCAGCAGCAGCAGAAGCAGAAACGCAATAGAAACGCAGCTGGTGTGAACACCCGACGCGTGAATCATGCAACAGTTCAGTGAGGCAGCCATCAGGCGCTGCTCATGCGGGCGATGTGCACACGCCGTTACACATAAAAGAATGATCCCAGTCACTTCCACACAGTGAGGCATACAGCTTATTAATTAAACAAAAAAAAAAAAAAAAAAAAAAAACCTGAACAAAAAACATTTCAGGTTGTTTACACATATTGGACACACTTGTAACTCTTTCATTTGAAATAATGACACATATAGCTGCTGAGCTCATCCTGATCAAATTATCAATATTATTATTAATTTTTTTTAAATTAAGTTTTCTGAATATTTCTTTATTAAAGAAATAAATAAATAAATATAAATATATAATATATATATCTTTATATATCTTGTAGTGTACTGTTTAGCTGTAAAATGAGAAAGTTTGCTCCGGCTGGTGGGCGGTCCTTGGTTTTTCCTCAACTGATCTCAACATGGCTGCCGGGTCACAAACTTTCTCATTTTACAGCTAAACAGTACACTAAAACATGTTTCTGAAAACATTTGAGGCGAGAAATAGGTATTACAGTAACAGAATTTTGATTCATATTTGATCAGCGCTGCCTACTTTGACCATTTTATTGGAGTATGCAAGTGCCTGACAGCTGCCCAGAGACAGCAAGGCTCCAGCTCAGCTCTGATTGGTTGTTTTCCTCCGGTCTGTGAAATCTTGCAGATGCCATTAGGAGCACCGGAGGACACAGAGGCACATGATTTTTTTCAGATTACCTGTCTCATGCACTACTGTCAGGATATAGTGACCGTTTTATTAAAATAACTTTTTTTAATCATATTTGCTCCGATTCTACCCACTGCAGCTTTAACGTGTAAATTCCACCAAAAAAGAAAAACTCCCTGACGAATGGCGTTTCAAGTAATCATCTACACCAAAGCATTTCAGTGTCTAATAATGCTGTTGAATTTCAATAGTCACAGTTCTGTTTAATTTCTACTACTGATTAGCTAGCTTAGATGTGCCTCTATTACAAACATGAAAATGTTTTGTTTATGGCCACTGTAGAGAAGGGAACAATAAAGGGTGAGGTCTGTTGTTGCAATATACAGTTGATCAAGTCATAGATAACCAACTGTGATGTTAAAACATATTTTTTTCTTAATGCTTTAAACAAGTAGAGCTGAGATTAAATATCACAAATGTTCTGGTGCTGAATAAACAAAACAATCACATGACAAGTCAAAAGACTTTATGCTTGAATATTGCTTCAGTTAGTTGATACAGTAAACTACTGATACTGTATCAAGGCTCCTACATGTTTGTTTGGCACACTGATTCTTGATGAAAGAGGTAACGAGAGAACCAGTGGTCTCTGTTGAGAGTAAATCAAAACAGGCACTTCTCCAGTGGGTGATCGACTGCTCCATGGGTTCCCACCTTTAATAGAAATTTTTCACTTTATAATCTCTGTAATTTCCTCCATAATGCCTGCAGAACACTTTCTTCATCATCAGCACAATTACATTTAATAAAGTTCCATCTATAACCCACTATGCTTAATGTCTAAACCTGACACCAACCGAGATTCAAAGAGGATGCCATTACGTTATTTAGGGTTAATTTTTTTTAGATGCCATGTTATTGTTTTTGTGGGGGAGGGTTCAGAGAATCAAATGTAAATACGAGGCATCCTGGTAGATTTAGTGGAGTTATTGGCTTTGCAAATGTTTGAATAACTCCTCAAACACTTCCTGCTCTCCACGGGCTTCGGCGTCTCATCGCAGCTTTGGAGCTAAGTGATCGTTTGGCTAAATGAGGAGCCCCTGTCTCCACATGTTTGTGGGAGCTGTAATGGCGCTGTACTCTCAGCAGGCTTGTGCAACACTGCACTAGAGAATGAGGAAGACTGCTGGGCCTCCAGCATGCCGTGGCCCCGACTCATTCCTGTCCTCCTATGGACCCATTACTCTGCTCAACGCTGATGCTCGAGCAGCAGCGATGCCTCGTCCTATGGAACCATTAGTCTGCTGCACACGGACAGTAAAAAACACAACAATGTGGATTCCAGATGCTGCAAGACGGTTTTATTCCTGTTTGTTAAGAGAAGCAGAAGTTATTTTGCTTCTAATCATTCAGATGTTATTCTGTTGTAAATAACTGGTAAACAAATACAAATTTAAATACAATATAAGAGACGAAAAGGGAGGATTTGTAAATACATTAACACCAGTCTAACTGAAAATGTTTTCAAATTTAACATTTCACTTTGGTTCAGTAAATGAATAGGCAAAGTCTGTCAGCATGGTCAGTAAACTCAGGGGCACTTACTGATATTTATTAATTGATTATTTTTTATTAATTTATGTGGTCCTCCTGATGAAGAAATCAAATTCTAGATATTTTTCTTGTGGAATTTGACAGGTTCCCCACTGAGATGTGCTGCAGGAGCAACAAGATTAAATATTTAGGAGGTCCTTTATGAATTTAGTGTCTCTGAGTTTACCCAAGCCGTCCTGACCGAAAAAAACATCTGTGTAAGTCATCTGTGCTAGCACCTTATTATGACACATATTTCCTTTTGTTGTTAGGCGGCGACAAGAGTAATTATGATGGGAACAAAGGACGAAATCAGGTGATGTAGTGTAAAGAGCAACAGAGTTTGCGTTGGGCGGAGGTCGGGGTGGGTGGGTCTAACAAACACAAGACTTTCAACCTATAGTTGTTCCGATACCGATACCAGTATTGGAAATGCGTCCAATACTGCCCAAAATTCGGTATTGGTGAGTACGCCAGTCTATGCACCAATCCGATACCATCATTTATTAACCCAGAAAAAAATCAACTTGTTTTAACTGGAAATCAATTCTTCTTCGCCGCTCCAAAACAGTAGCCTTCACTGTGCTGTAGCCCTGGATGTATCATGGCTGCCACTTGCAACTACTATTTTAGAGCATCAAAGAAGAACTGATTGCAGGTAGTCTGTCACATGACGATAGCAAACAACAACAGATTAATCGGGCCGATTTTTTGACATTTTTTCATAATCGGCATCGGCCGATGCCTGAGCATATTAAACCGATTAGTAAACAGGCACATCTGCGGGCAGCCCAGTGTTGTTGTTGCTGTGTGCTGCGTGTAGTAAAAGTCTCCACCGCACATTTAGTTTAGTTTAGCAGATTGTCCGCTGTGTCTGCCCAGCGTAATGATACTCTGTCTACCCAGATTAATGATAGCGAGTGTGTTTTTGTGCTACGTTAGCACCTGTAGCTCTGCTGCTAGCTTCGTGCTCTGTCATTGCAGCGTAACTTTTGCGGGTGTACGACAGACTGTATGTGTGTGGCGGCGGGGAGTGGGGGGGAGTGGGGGTCTGTCGGTGGTGTGAACGTAAGTGTAGCAGACAGTGTGTGTACAGTTTATTTGTCGGTGGATAAATGCTACGAGGCTACAACTCGCTCTGCTCAAGCGAGCCAGAGACCGGAGACAACTTCCTGTATCCTGCAACTCCGGCTCCGCCTCTTATGGTGGACTGTTAAGGTGGACCAGCTTTTCTGCTTAAAGAGACGAGCCGCTCCTCTGAGTTTTTCTCAGCTTTGTAATTCATTATTAATATATATTTTAACCGTTTTAACCGATAGCGTTAATCGGTTAAAGTTCTTAACGTCGGTTAACGGTTAATTATTGACATCCCTAGAGTGAACAAAGTTATTATTATTTTTTGATCAATTAGATTATGGCCATATAGCTTGTAACAGTGTCTGTCAACAAACATAAATAAAAAACATGCTTTAGGACAGTTTTGGAAAGGTTCTTAAAAGGTTTTGAGCCCTGTACTATTACTACTATTAACCATCATGCACAAAATAAAATATGCACTGCAGTACAGACACTAAATGCAGATTGGAGAGACAGACCATAAGTGTTGTTCAATAAATGTTTACTTAAAGCTGGGGTCTGCGATCTTGGAAAACTAGCATAATTTGAAAGTCGCATCGCCTCAGGAGCTCCGTCTAAACCCCCCCCTCCCCTCGAAACTCCTTATAAGGCAACGCCCCCCACACACATGCACGAGCACCGCCGCATCTTAACTATCGATTTAGAATATTGACAGTTTTACGATGTTAGATGGCGAATCAAACATTTTCTCAACTGTTGTCGGAGTTTAGAAGCTCCACAAACTGCCGGCACAGCTAGCTAGCTCCTGCCGGGATCGCCACCTCTCCACCCGGGCATTCACTCACACAGACCCCGCTATGAGCTGGAGCTCTCTCAAGAGACCGGTCTCGTAGACGAGGGGCTTTTATTTCCTGGTTGACGGAGAGGGGAGGGGTGGGGGGGCAGCAGCTCGCTGGAGAGCCGGCCACAGAGCAGCAGAGAGGGGAGGGAAAGAGAGAGATACCTGCTGAGACAACACGACCCTTTTTAACATTACTCTAATATCTGGAGGGAGATCAGTCCACTCGTTTGTTTCTGTAACTGAAAAAGCAGTTTGAGTAACGTAAATTTTGTTCGGCAATGTTTTCTATCCGCCGTCTCCCCTCGTTGATAATCCTGTTTGTCTGACTTCACTTTGAGCTGTTAGAATAAATAGTTTAAATCTGCAGTATTTTATAAAGTAAACTAACAGAACATAAATAACTAAATAAAAGTTGTATTTTTCGATAATATGGTAATAGTGGTACGAGTTCGTTCTCGTTGTCCGGTGTTTTAAGAGCTGAGTTTTCTCTTCCACTCTCCAGTGAACGTGCAGCGGACACGCGCTTTGAGTTCACGCTGGTGCACGCTGAGGCTAGAGTACGAGCAGGGAGGCAGGGAGGCTTCTGATTGGTTCCTTACAACCGGGACCATTTTTACTGACTGGTAGACGTTTTTACAGGATTACAGCAGCTACAGATGACGGATCTTTTCCGGTCTTTTTTCAGTGCTCATAAGAAACGGATTGCTGTCGGGGTGTAAAGACCATTTCAACCAATATAACAAAAAGTGTATACTGGATAAATCGCAGACCCCATCTTTAAGTTAAGAAATTTTGTGTATTATTTGTTATTATTAAGCTGTTATATTTTATCAGATGGAGGAAAAAAAGAAAACCAGCCAAACATATCGGCAAAAAAAAAATCGGTATCATATATCGGCCATCGGCTGTCCTGATTCTGTAAAAATCGGCATCGGCATCGGCCATAAAAAAAACATATCGGTCGACCTCTACGTGCGACTGTTTCACTATGTTATATAGAATGGCCATATGTGTGTTTTGGGAGTCATTGGTTAACAACCTATTCTGTCATTTAGGTATGATGTGTCGATTTACCAGTGAAGCATCTTGTTTGCACACATTAAGGCTTCTATAAATTACAATAATGGATATTGTCTTGTGTAGGTTTTATGTGCTTAATACTTTGTTTTAAGCTTAACAAGACAAACAGTCTAAGACCATGCTAGCAGCTCTGCATAGCTAAATACTAACATCAGCATGCTAACATGCCTGCAATGACAATGGCTTCAAAGCATAGCTGAGGCTGATAGGAAAGGCATTAGTTTGCAGGTATTTGGTCATTAACCAGATCGGACAAAGGAAAAATTTTAACTTTATAGTGGCGCAAGAGGAAAAGCAAAGGGATCAACAAAGTGAAAATGTAACTCTTTCATTTGAAATAATGACACATATAGCTGCTGAGCTCATCCTGATCAAATTATCAATATTATTATTAATTTTTTTTAAATTAAGTTTTCTGAATATTTCTTTATTAAAGAAATAAATAAATAAATATAAATATATAATATATATATCTTTATATATCTTGTAGTGTACTGTTTAGCTGTAAAATGAGAAAGTTTGCTTCGGCTGGTGGGCGGTCCTTGGTTTTCCTCAACTGATCTCAACATGGCTGCCGGGTCACAAACTTTCTCATTTTACAGCTAAACAGTACACTAAAACATGTTTCTGAAACATTTGAGGCGAGAAATAGGTATTACAGTAACAGAATTTTGATTCATATTTGATCAGCGCTGCCTACTTTGACCATTTTATTGGAGTATGAAAGTGCCTGACAGCTGCCCAGAGACAGCAAGGCTCCAGCTCAGCTCTGATTGGTTGTTTTCCTCCGGTCTGTGAAATCTTGCAGATGCCATTAGGAGCACCGGAGGACACAGAGGCACATGATTTTTTTCAGATTACCTGTCTCATGCACTACTGTCAGGATATAGTGACCGTTTTATTAAAATAACTTTTTTAATCATATTTGTTCCGATTCTACCCACTGCAGCTTTAACGTGTAAATTCCACCAAAAAGAAAAACTCCCTGACGAATGGCGTTTCAAGTAATCATCTACACCAAAGCATTTCAGTGTCTAATAATGCTGTTGAATTTCAATAGTCACAGTTCTGTTTAATTTCTACTACTGATTAGCTAGCTTAGATGTGCCTCTATTACAAACATGAAAATGTTTTGTTTATGGCCACTGTAGAGAAGGGAACAATAAAGGGTGAGGTCTGTTGTTGCAATATACAGTTGATCAAGTCATAGATAACCAACTGTGATGTTAAAACATATTTTTTTCTTAATGCTTTAAACAAGTAGAGCTGAGATTAAATATCACAAATGTTCTGGTGCTGAATAAACAAAACAATCACATGACAAGTCAAAAGACTTTATGCTTGAATATTGCTTCAGTTAGTTGATACAGTAAACTACTGATACTGTATCAAGGCTCCTACATGTTTGTTTGGCACACTGATTCTTGATGAAAGAGGTAACGAGAGAACCAGTGGTCTCTGTTGAGAGTAAATCAAAACAGGCACTTCTCCAGTGGGTGATCGACTGCTCCATGGGTTCCCACCTTTAATAGAAATTTTTCACTTTATAATCTCTGTAATTTCCTCCATAATGCCTGCAGAACACTTTCTTCATCATCAGCACAATTACATTTAATAAAGTTCCATCTATAACCCACTATGCTTAATGTCTAAACCTGACACCAACCGAGATTCAAAGAGGATGCCATTACGTTATTTAGGGTTAATTTTTTTTAGATGCCATGTTATTGTTTTTGTGGGGAGGGTTCAGAGAATCAAATGTAAATACGAGGCATCCTGGTAGATTTAGTGGAGTTATTGGCTTTGCAAATGTTTGAATAACTCCTCAAACACTTCCTGCTCTCCACGGGCTTCGGCGTCTCATCGCAGCTTTGGAGCTAAGTGATCGTTTGGCTAAATGAGGAGCCCCTGTCTCCACATGTTTGTGGGAGCTGTAATGGCGCTGTACTCTCAGCAGGCTTGTGCAACACTGCACTAGAGAATGAGGAAGACTGCTGGGCCTCCAGCATGCCGTGGCCCCGACTCATTCCTGTCCTCCTATGGACCCATTACTCTGCTCAACGCTGATGCTCGAGCAGCAGCGATGCCTCGTCCTATGGAACCATTAGTCTGCTGCACACGGACAGTAAAAAACACAACAATGTGGATTCCAGATGCTGCAAGACGGTTTTATTCCTGTTTGTTAAGAGAAGCAGAAGTTATTTTGCTTCTAATCATTCAGATGTTATTCTGTTGTAAATAACTGGTAAACAAATACAAATTTAAATACAATATAAGAGACGAAAAGGGAGGATTTGTAAATACATTAACACCAGTCTAACTGAAAATGTTTTCAAATTTAACATTTCACTTTTGTTCAGTAAATGAATTATAGAAGTACGAAAAAATTAGGGGGAACGATTTTTCTTGATCCCGGTGTTCTAAAGAGCTGAGTTTCCCACCTCCAGTGAACGTGCGGCACGTTTGATTCAGTGAGCTAGGTAGAGTAGGCGGAGGGGGGGGTTTTTTTTTTTTTTTTTTTTTTTTTAATTAAAAAAAAAAAAAAAAAAAAAAAATGTTTGGGTTTAAATAAATTTTTTTAAGTTAAGAAATTTTGTGTATTATTTGTTATTATTAAGCTGTTATATTTTATCAGATGGAGGAAAAAAAGAAAACCACCAAACATATCGGCAAAAAAAAAATCGGTATCATATATCGGCCATCGGCTGTCCTGATTCTGTAAAAATCGGCATCGGCATCGGCCATAAAAAAAACATATCGGTCGACCTCTACGTGCGACTGTTTCACTATGTTATATAGAATGGCCATATGTGTGTTTTGGGAGTCATTGGTTAACAACCTATTCTGTCATTTAGGTATGATGTGTCGATTTACCAGTGAAGCATCTTGTTTGCACACATTAAGGCTTCTATAAATTACAATAATGGATATTGTCTTGTGTAGGTTTTATGTGCTTAATACTTTGTTTTAAGCTTAACAAGACAAACAGTCTAAGACCATGCTAGCAGCTCTGCATAGCTAAATACTAACATCAGCATGCTAACATGCCTGCAATGACAATGGCTTCAAAGCATAGCTGAGGCTGATAGGAAAGGCATTAGTTTGCAGGTATTTGGTCATTAACCAGATCGGACAAAGGAAAAATTTTAACTTTATAGTGGCGCAAGAGGAAAAGCAAAGGGATCAACAAAGTGATTATAATTCATCCTGAGAGAAACATGAATGTCTGAACTAAATTTAATGGCAATCCATCCAATAGTTGTTGAGACATTTCACACCAAAAATACAAATGTCAACCTCATGTTGGCGCTAGAGGAATAGTCAGAGGATCTCCAAAGTCAGTAAGATAAATTGTCTGGAAACGGAGAATATCTGTATACAGTTTAGTGTTAATCCATCCAGTGAGGCTATGCACATATTTCCACATATACAGACAATATAGTTTCTATTCTGTTCTATCCTATGGATGCAAAAATATCTAGTGTATTCAATCTAAACCCCCCTCCCTCTGGTGACATGATTGTAAAAACATGATTTTTGAAATAAAATACTTATGTAAAAGTAAATACATACTTAATTTCAGATTTTTTTGGTTTGGGACTGGTTGGATCGACTTTAAATTTTAGAAAGTGCAAAAATAAACATCAAATCTACAATAATGTTTGTGATCTGAAATAGTTCACTCACTATTGATGAAAATGAATAATCCTCTCCCTGAGCCACTGAGCTACAAAACCACAGAACAAAAGCTTTAATCTGGACTTTCACCAATAGACAAAACCCACAGCTGCTTCCCTGGCAAATAATCCTGAAACTGTTTTTGTGGAGTTGAACTGTAACACGTTTATATCCCAGTAAAATCAACCCAACTTTCTTCCACAAAGTGTCTCCCATTCCCTGTCAGTGTGGCAGCTCCTGGGTTTCTCTCTCTTAAATGATTTAAAGTCTTAGGTGTTTTGTTTCTGGGTTTTAATAAATACTTTTTTTCAGTAGAGATAAATCTGTTACTTAATCACTTTTTATCGACAAATTTTCTTGGTTTTAGGATGGGAATACATAAAAAAAAATCTATAAAGGTCCCACCAAACATGTTTTAAAGGTCCACTTTGCAGCATTTAGGGTGATCTATCGGCATAAATAGAAGATAAAGCCCCTTTCCCACTGGACAAAAAAAAACAATAACACCGACTAACATTTGGCTTTTTTCTAGTGGGAAAGGTTATAATCGGCATTCAATCCCGGGAAAAATGACTCGGCAGTAGTCACGGTTATTTATCGGCTCTAGCTCCAATTGGCAGTGATGGAAACATGACAACCAGGTGGACACGTAATTTTTTGCCTCCTATCCGCATCGCGATGCTGTGTGACGCGCGTTGAAGTGAATATATAATAAATTAAATCAACAGGGATTGTTATTATAATTTATTAACGTACAAAACATACAATTAATATGTGCTTCTCAAAGCCACCAGACTCCAGTCAGACAACATAAATTGACCTCGCTGATCATCAAAACATACTCAACAGAAACAAAATAAAACTCATCAAAACCGTCTGTGTTAGTCTTTCTACTGTTCCAACAATCACCAGCTCTGGTTTGAGAGTTTGAAAGAGAGAATGAATAAGTGACAGATATAAAAAAAAAGCCAAAAAGACCCCCCACCATAACATTTTCACTGTTTACTAACCCTGTTTCTGGTGCCGGCCGTGACATTGAATTGACACCAGGTAAAACAAGAATTACCGTTTCGCGGTTGTATGCCTTTGCCAACCAGTCAAGTTGCAGGTTACATCCATGTCTGTCCAAAATGTCATCACTTCATCATTTTATCCTGTTAGACATTTGTGTGTAATTGTCACAATTAGCATATGAATTCTTGAAGTATGGCCAAAACCGTGTCTTATGACCGTGACCTTTGACCACCAAAATCAAATCAGGTCATCCTTGAGTCCGAGTGGACGTTTCTGCCAAATTTGATTTGTTTCCACATCACACTGTGTAAGTTGCATACTGGACCATGATTAGCTTCCAAACTACTTGTGACGTCACAAATCATGCTCTTATGTGCATGTCTTAAACCGAGATTTAAAGCTTCAGTAGACAACAAAATTGTATATTGCAAATTATAATAACCTTTCAGCATATTGTAATTGAAGTGTTCTGAGAGAAAACTAGACTTCTGCACCTCCTCATGCTCTGTTTTGCTTCTAATCATTCAGATGTTATTCTGTTGTAAATAACTGGTAAACAAATACAAATTTAAATACAATATAAGAGACGAAAAGGGAGGATTTGTAAATACATTAACACCAGTCTAACTGAAAATGTTTTCAAATTTAACATTTCACTTTTGTTCAGTAAATGAATAGGCAAAGTCTGTCAGCATGGTCAGTAAACTCAGGGGCACTTACTGATATTTATTAATTGATTATTTTTTATTAATTTATGTGGTCCTCCTGATGAAGAAATCAAATTCTAGATATTTTTCTTGTGGAATTTGACAGGTTCCCCACTGAGATGTGCTGCAGGAGCAACAAGATTAAATATTTAGGAGGTCCTTTATGAATTTAGTGTCTCTGAGTTTACCCAAGCCGTCCTGACCGAAAAAAACATCTGTGTAAGTCATCTGTGCTAGCACCTTATTATGACACATATTTCCTTTTGTTGTTAGGCGGCGACAAGAGTAATTATGATGGGAACAAAGGACGAAATCAGGTGATGTAGTGTAAAGAGCAACAGAGTTTGCGTTGGGCGGAGGTCGGGGTGGGTGGGTCAAACAAACACAAGACTTTCAACCTAGAGTTGTTCCGATACCGATACCAGTATTGGAAATGCGTCCAATACTGCCCAAAATTCGGTATTGGTGAGTACGCCAGTCTATGCACCAATCCGATACCATCATTTATTAACCCAGAAAAAAATCAACTTGTTTTAACTGGAAATCAATTCTTCTTCGCCGCTCCAAAACAGTAGCCTTCACTGTGCTGTCGCCCTTGATGTATCATGGCTGCCACTTGCAACTACTATTTTAGAGCATCAAAGAAGAACTGATTGCAGGTAGTTTTTCACATGACGATAGCAAACAACAACAGATTAATCGGGCCGATTTTTTGACATTTTTTCATAATCGGCATCGGCCGATGCCTGAGCATATTAAACCGATTAGTAAACAGGCACATCTGCGGGCAGCCCAGTGTTGTTGTTGCTGTGTGCTGCGTGTAGGAAAAGTCTCCACCGCACATTTAGTTTAGTTTAGCAGATTGTCCGCTGTGTCTGCCCAGCGTAATGATACTCTGTCTGCCCAGATTAATGATAGCGAGTGTGTTTTTGTGCTACGTTAGCACCTGTAGCTCTGCTGCTAGCTTCGTGCTCTGTCATTGCAGCGTAACTTTTGCGGGTGTACGACAGACTGTATGTGTGTGGCGGCGGGGAGTGGGGGGGAGTGGGGGTCTGTCGGTGGTGTGAACGTAAGTGTAGCAGACAGTGTGTGTACAGTTTATTTGTCGGTGGATAAATGCTACGAGGCTACAACTCGCTCTGCTCAAGCGAGCCAGAGACCGGAGACAACTTCCTGTATCCTGCAACTCCGGCTCCGCCTCTTAAGGTGGACTGTTAAGGTGGACCAGCTTTTCTGCTTAAAGAGACGAGCCGCTCCTCTGAGTTTTTCTCAGCTTTGTAATTCATTATTAATATATATTTTAACCGTTTTAACCGATAGCGTTAATCGGTTAAAGTTCTTAACGTCGGTTAACGGTTAATTATTGACATCCCTAGAGTGAACAAAGTTATTAATATTTTTTGATCAATTAGATTATGGCCATATAGCTTGTAACAGTGTCTGTCAACAAACATAAATAAAAAACATGCTTTAGGACAGTTTTGGAAAGGTTCTTAAAAGGTTTTGAGCCCTGTACTATTACTACTATTAACCATCATGCACAAAATAAAATATGCACTGCAGTGCAGACACTAAATGCAGATTGGAGAGACAGACCATAAGTGTTGTTCAATAAATGTTTACTTAAGTTAAGAAATTTTGTGTATTATTTGTTATTATTAAGCTGTTATATTTTATCAGATGGAGGAAAAAAAGAAAACCACTCAAACATATCGGCAAAAAAAAAATCGGTATCATATATCGGCCATCGGCTGTCCTGATTCTGTAAAAATCGGCATCGGCATCGGCCATAAAAAAAACATATCGGTCGACCTCTACGTGCGACTGTTTCACTATGTTATATAGAATGGCCATATGTGTGTTTTGGGAGTCATTGGTTAACAACCTATTCTGTCATTTAGGTATGATGTGTCGATTTACCAGTGAAGCATCTTGTTTGCACACATTAAGGCTTCTATAAATTACAATAATGGATATTGTCTTGTGTAGGTTTTATGTGCTTAATACTTTGTTTTAAGCTTAACAAGACAAACAGTCTAAGACCATGCTAGCAGCTCTGCATAGCTAAATACTAACATCAGCATGCTAACATGCCTGCAATGACAATGGCTTCAAAGCATAGCTGAGGCTGATAGGAAAGGCATTAGTTTGCAGGTATTTGGTCATTAACCAGATCGGACAAAGGAAAAATTTTAACTTTATAGTGGCGCAAGAGGAAAAGCAAAGGGATCAACAAAGTGATTATAATTCATCCTGAGAGAAACATGAATGTCTGAACTAAATTTAATGGCAATCCATCCAATAGTTGTTGAGACATTTCACACAAAAATACAAATGTCAACCTCATGTTGGCGCTAGAGGAATAGTCAGAGGATCTCCAAAGTCAGTAAGATAAATTGTCTGGAAACGGTGAATATCTGTATACAGTTTAGTGTTAATCCATCCAGTGAGGCTATGCACATATTTCCACATATACAGACAATATAGTTTCTATTCTGTTCTATCCTATGGATGCAAAAATATCTAGTGTATTCAATCTAAACCCCCCTCCCTCTGGTGACATGATTGTAAAAACATGATTTTTGAAATAAAATACTTATGTAAAAGTAAATACATACTTAATTTCAGATTTTTTTGGTTTGGGACTGGTTGGATCGACTTTAAATTTTAGAAAGTGCAAAAATAAACATCAAATCTACAATAATGTTTGTGATCTGAAATAGTTCACTCACTATTGATGAAAATGAATAATCCTCTCCCTGAGCCACTGAGCTACAAAACCACAGAACAAAAGCTTTAATCTGGACTTTCACCAATAGACAAAACCCACAGCTGCTTCCCTGGCAAATAATCCTGAAACTGTTTTTGTGGAGTTGAACTGTAACACGTTTATATCCCAGTAAAATCAACCCAACTTTCTTCCACAAAGTGTCTCCCATTCCCTGTCAGTGTGGCAGCTCCTGGGTTTCTCTCTCTTAAATGATTTAAAGTCTTAGGTGTTTTGTTTCTGGGTTTTAATAAATACTTTTTTTCAGTAGAGATAAATCTGTTACTTAATCACTTTTTATCGACAAATTTTCTTGGTTTTAGGATGGGAATACATAAAAAAAAATCTATAAAGGTCCCACCAAACATGTTTTAAAGGTCCACTTTGCAGCATTTAGGGTGATCTATCGGCATAAATAGAAGATAAAGCCCCTTTCCCACTGGACAAAAAAAAACAATAACACCGACTAACATTTGGCTTTTTTCTAGTGGGAAAGGTTATAATCGGCATTCAATCCCGGGAAAAATGACTCGGCAGTAGTCACGGTTATTTATCGGCTCTAGCTCCAATTGGCAGTGATGGAAACATGACAACCAGGTGGACACGTAATTTTTTGCCTCCTATCCGCATCGCGATGCTGTGTGACGCGCGTTGAAGTGAATATATAATAAATTAAATCAACAGGGATTGTTATTATAATTTATTAACGTACAAAACATACAATTAATATGTGCTTCTCAAAGCCACCAGACTCCAGTCAGACAACATAAGACAACATAAATTGACCTCGCTGATCATCAAAACATACTCAACAGAAACAAAATAAAACTCATCAAAACCGTCTGTGTTAGTCTTTCTACTGTTCCAACAATCACCAGCTCTGGTTTGAGAGTTTGAAAGAGAGAATGAATAAGTGACAGATATAAAAAAAAAAGCCAAAAAAGACCCCCACCATAACATTTTCACTGTTTACTAACCCTGTTTCTGGTGCCGACCGTGACATTGAATTGACACCAGGTAAAACAAGAATTACCGTTTCGCGGTTGTATGCCTTTGCCAACCAGTCAAGTTGCAGGTTACATCCATGTCTGTCCAAAATGTCATCACTTCATCATTTTATCCTGTTAGACATTTGTGTGTAATTGTCACAATTAGCATATGAATTCTTGAAGTATGGCCAAAACCGTGTCTTATGACCGTGACCTTTGACCACCAAAATCAAATCAGGTCATCCTTGAGTCCGAGTGGACGTTTCTGCCAAATTTGATTTGTTTCCACATCACACTGTGTAAGTTGCATACTGGACCATGATTAGCTTCCAAACTACTTGTGACGTCACAAAATCATGCTCTTATGTGCATGTCTTAAAACGAGATTTAAAGCTTCAGTAGACAACAATTTTTTGGTATCATTGGGCAAAAATTACATAATAACCTTTCAGCATATTGTAATTGAAGTGTTCTGAGAGAAAACTAGACTTCTGCACGTCCTCATGCTCTGTTTTCAGGCTTTAAAAAATCTAGCCTGTGACAGAAGACTTTGAACAATCACAGGTCATTTCAGAGAGAGAGCGTTCCTATTGGCTGTGCTACTGCTTGGTGGGTGTTTGGTATTTCCTCAAGAGATCTCAACATGGCTGCCAGGTCACAAACTTTCTCATTTTACAGCTAATCAGTACACTACAAGATGATTCTGAAAACATTTGAGGCGAGAAATAAGCATTACAGCCACAGAATATTGATTCATATTTGATCAGCGCTGCCAAGTTTGACCATTTGATCGGAGTTCGCGAGTGATTGACAGCCGGCTCTCATAGACGGCAGCTGGACGGCAGACTCCAGGTCAGCTCCGTTGTTTTCCTCCGGTCTGTGAAATCTTGCAGATGCCGTTAGGAGCACCAGAGGACACCAGAGGACACAGAGGAACATGAATTTTTCAGGTTACCTGTTTCATGTACTACTGTCACGATATAGCGACCGTTTTATAAAATAACTTTTTTTAATCATATTTGCTCCAATCTCGCCTACTTCAGCTTTAAGTAACAATAAGCAAAAAGTTCACTACAATGTCATGCTCAGATCAAACATCTTTGTTTTCCCAGATTATTTGTGATGTTTTGTTCTTGACAATCTTTAGATTTTACTAAAAACATCTCCGCGTTTGATGAAAGGTGTTGATATTCAGCATTGTTGCCAAGAAGACTTTCAAAATTAGTACCAGCCATCAAGCCATCAAACCAAGCATTAAACAAAAGATTAAATTTTCTAAAGACTGTAATTCTTTATTGTACATTTAAAATTATTTTCACCAGACAACCCATCATCAGAAAAAAAGTTACAAAGCAAATAAATAGTTTTTCAATTTTCAGTAAGAATAATAATCATTCAGTGCAAAATTGACCATAAACAATAAAAAAGCAACAATGAAAAAATGTCTAAAGATGAATGTTGCCAAGACAGAACAAGATGTACTGACAACAACAGGGGGAAGCCATTGTCTGATTGTCTGTGGATCACACAACAGTGCATACAGCGGGTGTGTGTTCCTCAGTCATCAGCTACAGAAAATCATTTGTTTCAAAGGAAAGCAGGAGAGAGAAACAGAGAGTTATTCTCCTGGGGGATGAAGGAGTCAGAGGGCTTTGTTTGCCCGGAGCTGCTGTGACGCCCCAGTGAGGGAGCTGGGCGTGTCCACCGGCCCACCTGGGAGGTTGTGCTGTCGGGCTGGAGGCCAGAAGCAAAACCCTCAGGGTCTCTAAAAGACGGATTACGTCATGGAGAGCAACGTGAGCGACTCTGGTGCCAGCTCAGGAGGAAACCAGTTCGATCCAGACTGTGTCAATCAAGTGTTGAATTGATGGACGCTTAAAGCTACTGTTGGCATGATTTTACCTGAGAATACGTCTCTCTTACCAGCCTAAAGCACAAAGTGGAGCTGCAGCAAAGGAGAGCATCACATCCCTAACCAGCTGAGACACTGATGATTTCTCTTATTTACCTAAATTACATTTTGCTGTTGGATATCTTCACTTTTCTACCACCAGGAAGTGACTAAACACACTTCTAAAGAAGTGACAGAGCATTCTGTCCAAAGAAACCAGAATGTTTGGTCTCCTTTTTTAAAACATGAGCATGTTTTCTGCCATGTACTGATGTCACAGTATATGCTTTCTTACATCAGGCTGCAGTTTGGGGAAGACATCACACAAAATGCGGCCTTAATAAAGTAATAATCTGTGACATTTTCACAGAAATCATCTCAAAATTTGCAGATTTTTCTGAAAAATCTTCTTAACAAATTAACTGACGTCTCTCACTTTTATACCAGTAACACAGTGCAGCCCAATGATCGATGTCGCTCCCCAAAAAATCAGGAAAAAGGGAGGTCAATAATTGGAGGTCAATAAAAAGGAGGTCAATAATTTCCCAATATGGGGTCAATAAAGCACATCCATCTATCTATCTATCTATCTATCTATCTATCTATCTATCTATCTAAATATTGGTAGTCAGCTACGACGGCGTATTAGGGCCATTGTAGGTAAAGAAAAAAAAAAACGGAGCCAGGGTAGGGGTTTTTATATTCAGAGGGAAAACTTAGAATTTACCAGATTAAAGTCGCAAATTTACTTTTTTCCCCTACATTTTTTTACTTTTTTCTCGTAAATCTGCCACTTTAATCCAGAGTTATTGTCTTGAAATATTAACCCCCTCCCCCGGCTTTATTATTATTTTTTACCTATATATATATATATATATATATATATATAAAACACAGTGGTCATATATAACTGTGACTAAAAAACTGTTTCTACCCCACAGCCATACGAGAACCAAACACTGACACCGACTGTCTGCCTGCAATAATATCAGCACTACAATACTTACAGTTACAGGTTCTTTGTATAAATGTCTGTATAGCTTTACATTACGTTTTTACTAGGGCTGTCAAAGTTAGCCACAATAATGCGTTAACACAAATTTGTTTTAACGCCATTAATTTCGAATGCTTAAAGCAATCGATCTTTCGGAGGTTGAATCGGGCTCAGTTTTAAAACTAGAATGAAGATACGGTATCATATGAAAATAAAAAACCTAATGAATCCATTGGTACCAACCATGTCATACTAGCTTGTCGCGAAGGAGGCTAAATAAAGCTCCAAACTTGTGCTATATTTTGGGTGAGGAAAAACTCTCATGGCCATTTCGAAGGGGTCCCTTGACCTCTGACCTCAAGATATGTGAATGAAACGAGTCTCCCCTTTACAGACATTTTATGATAATCACATGCAGTTTTGGGCAAGTCATAATCAAGTCAGCACACTGACACACTGACAGCTGTTGTTGCCTGTTGGGCTGCAGTTTGCCATGTTATGATTTGAGCATATTTTTATGCTAAATGCAGTACCTGTGAGGGTTTTTGGGCAATATTTGTCATTGTTTTGTGTTCTTTAAGGTACATTTTGAAAAGATAAAAATTGTCCGATCAATCACGATTAATCATGGACAATCATGCAATTAATCTCAATTAAATATTTTAATCGATTTATAGCCCCTAGTTTTTACATTTCAACAGCACCCTTTGTATGGATATATAGAACTGTAGATGTTTACATTCCAACTGCACTTTAGTTATTCCTTCGTACATTTTTATTCCTGTATTTATTTTTTACTCGTGTATATAGAGCCAATACAACTCAGCAACATGCAATATCTCACTGTTTTTATAGGTCAAGCAAATACATATTTTTCTATTTATAATATATATATTTATATATATATATATATATATTACTCTTTATTTGCACTGCTGTTTAATAGATGTGTATGCACCATCAGGATTGCGATTTAATTTCGTACTCTGTGCAATGACAATAAAGGAATTCTATTCTATTCTATGACTTTGCTATCTCTTACATGAATTTCAAGACAACATGTTCAAACACAAAATAAAACAAGCCTCTCCGTATCTTCAGATCCCTCCTTCCTTTGCTGACTGTGTCGAATGTTTAGTAACATGAAAGGAGGGAAGCCGCCTGTTTCCCTGTGGAGCGGTAACATCTCTATTTGTCGTCCCCGGGGACCGGCACTTGTCAGCGTGCAGCTCTAGAGAGACAGATCCCTCCTCTGACTCTGAGGGAAATCACCTCGTTTGTTTTGTGTCAATCCCCTCAAATCCTACAGCGCCGTTGTGCTCCGGCTGCCTCGGCCCTCCCCTGCTCTCCCCAGAGAGTACAGGCCGCATTACTTCTGTCTTCACATCAGAAAGGTCAACTTAACAATACAGAGGAACAGAGTTTACTCGCCTTTTTTTATAATGCTAAGCGGTAACTACTTCAGATGTAAATGTAAACGTTTGCCATCCATAATACTTGCTTCTGATTGGCTGACAGAAATCCATTAAAGCTGTATATCAGGACACCTCAAACACAGATCCCCCTCTTGTAAATCATTGCTTTAGGTTGTGAGTAACAGCGAGCAGTGAGTACAACAGGCCTGTTAGTGAGTTCCCCATTTATGTAGGAAAAAGCATTATAGCCAAAACTTCTGACCACATCAGCCAAAAGAAATTAGTTTTCCTGTTTTGATTTCTTTGATTGGTGGATGTGGTTAAAGCGGTCCTCGCCCCTGCGTTGTTCTTTTTCTTTAAAGCAGTATTAATTGACTTTTGGCCACTTGGGGGCAGCACAACAAGCTGTAAACACATTGACATATTATCACCTTGTTAAGTTGTTACAGTTAACGTGTCAGCAAACAGATGCCTATTTACTAGGGCTGTCAAAGTTAACGCAATAATAACGCAAGAATAAATGCAAATTTGTTTTAACGCCACTAATTTCTTTAGAGCATTAACGCAAATTGCAATTTTAAATTAACCCCTAAAATACGACGGGCCACAGATCTTTCAGAGTTTGTAGCGGGCTCTGTTTTAAAGCTAGAGTGTAGATACTGGCATCATATGAAACTAAATCGAAGGATTCTATTCGTACCAACCATGTTATATTAGCTTGTCGAAAAGGAGGCTAAATAACGCTCCATACTTGCGCTTAATTTTGGCGAGGAAAAACTGGCATAGCCATTTTCAAAGGGGTCCCTTGACCTCTGACCTCAAGGTATGTGAATGAAAATGGGTTCTATGGGTACCCATGAGTCTCCCCTTTACAGGCATGCCCACTTTATGATAATCATGCAGTTTGGGGCAAATCATAGTCAAGTCAGCACACTGACACACTGACAGCTGTTGTTGCCTGTTGGGCTTCAGTTTGCCATGTTATGATTTGAGCATATTTTTTATGCTAAATGCAGTACCTGTGAGGGTTTCTGGACAATATTTGTAATGGTTTTGTGTTGTTAAAGGGACTATATGTAACTTATTACGCGCATAAATCATACCGGGTCGGTGTCCCATGCGCGCTCACGTGTGGGTAGGCGAGCGCGCAGACTCCAACACAATGCTCCAGCCTGCTCCTGCTGCCTGCTTGCACACCGCACTCGTTCTCACCCGCTCGGCTCGCTCCAACTCCACGTGCACGTGCGCACACTACACACTGCAGAAGAGTTAGTTTAGCTCTGAGAATATCTAGTGAATGTGCAGTGGACGTTTGTGCAGAAATAAATGCTGCCGCTCCTCCAGACCAACAGAGGTTTCCCTTGTCTTGTGAAGTGACGGAGCTCCGCAGAGAGTTACGTTATTGTCCCGACCGGGTGTCTCCCTCCCCCCCCCCCGTTCCCTCCGGGTCGGCAGGCTGAAGCAGGAAAAGCCAACACTAGGATCAGCATTGATTCATGGAGAGAACCTTGTCTGGTCAGCTAACATTACTGCCAAGCAGGTGAAATATAGAGTGATATTGTGTGTTAGCTGACGTGTGTCGCCACACTGTTTAGACCGGTGCTCGTTCACGTCTATGTAGAGCGAGCACAAGCGCGAGTGCGAGCAACAGGACGCTGACTTTCGTTGACATTGCGGCCACAGGTGTCGCTGTTAACAAGCAATTTCTGATTCTTACATATAGTCCCTTTAATTGATTTCCAATAATAAATATATACATACATTTGCATAAAGCAAGCATATTTGTCCACATACGTTGATAAGAGTATTAAATACATGACAAATTTCCCATTAAAGTAGGCGAGATTGGAGCAAATATGATTAAAAAAATGTATTTTTATAAAACGGTCGCTATATCCTGACAGGAGTACATGAAACGGGTAACCATCATGTGCCTCTGTGTCCTCCGGTGTCCTCTGGTGCTCCTAACGGCATCTGCAAGATTTCACATACCAGAGGATAACAACTGATCTGAGGTCCGCTGTGAAGCTGCTGTCTATGAGAGCCGGCTGTCAATCACTCGCGAACTCCGACCAAACGGTCAAACTAGGCAGCGTTGATCAAATATGAATCAATATTATGTTACGTTAATGCCTATTTCTCGCCTCAAATGTTTTCAGAATCATCTTGTAGTGCACGGTTTAGCTGTAAATGGACAAAGTTTGTGACGCCTGGTGAAGGAACGTTAAGTTCCGGTCACATGACCGGAGCACAGCCAATAGGAATGCTCTCTCAATGAAATGACCTGGGATTGGTCAAAGTCTCCCGTCATGGGCTAGATTTTCTAAAGCCTGAAAACGGAGCCATGATGGGGTGCAGAAGTCTAGTTATCTCTCAGAACACTTGAATTACAATATGCTGAAAGGTTATTATGGAATTTTTGCCCAATGATGCAACAAATATACTGCCTACTGCCACTTTAAGGTACATTTTGAACAGACAAAAAATGTGCGATTAATTACGATTAGTGTTAGCCAATGGTACAGAGCAGGTTGGGTACGTTCGGTTCATCATAGGTTTTTGGCTGAGTTAAAAGACGCTAGACTGGTCCATAGAGCTGAAGGGAACTGCAGTCGCGTGATAATTCTTGGTGGTTTTGTCACTACAAGCGACCCCTTTTACATTACACAATCTTTTGATCCATTGTTGATATAAAAATATGGATTAGTGCAGCTTTAACCTCAGGATCGCTGCTTACTTATCGTACTCTATGACGCACATTTCTGCTCAATGTTGGACTTATATTATATATTATATATCAAACAGCCAGGTGGCCAGCTAGCTATATGTTAGAGGTTCTTTGTCAGCCTGATCTCACAGAAATACGTGAAAAGACCACAACATCTTAACAGCACATTATTTGGTGATTGTATGTAATGTGTTAACATTACGTGCAGGCATCACGGAAACGATTCTACTGGAAAGACAATTAGGATCCTTTGTCGTGAATTCCCAGGTTCAACAGAAATACGTTTTAATCAAATTACGCATATGGAGGAGGTTGGGGGGGATGGATGGATGGGTCAAACACGAGACTTTCACCAAGGTTTGTGTCCTGTGTGAAACCAAAAGTCAACGTTGAATTATCTTAATTTTTACTTAGATTCACAAGTTATTTTAACCCAAACCAAGATATTTTCTTTTCTTAACATAACGAAGTAGTTTTGTTTCCTAAACCCAACAAAGTAGCTTTGTTGTAGGGATGCTAATTTTTACATTTTTTTTAATCGATAACCAACCCTTGTTAACCGATTATTAAGCGTTAACCGACAAGATTAGTGCATCGCATGTAGCGGTGCCCCAGCTGTAGTGTATCTGTAAAACAGACAACTGAGTCCCCAGTTCACCCGTCCGGGAGAGGTAGCAGCCACGTTGCTGCGCGTATTGTCGAGGACACATGCAGCCACTTTCCCAGTAAGTCTCTACTGCACCATTTAGTTTAGCTGCGGGTTGTCAGCTGTTTGTCTGCCTGGCGTAACGTTACTCTGTCTGCCCGGCGTAACGATAGCGAGTGTCCGACAGACCGTGTGTGTGTTTGTGCTACGTTAGCAGCTGTAGCATTGCTGGTGGCTTCGTGCCCGCTGTTGTCACACACACAAGGTCTGTCAGCAACGTGACATTAGCTAGTGTCCGACAGACCGTGTGTGTTTGTGGCGGCGGTGAGTGTGAGGTTGTCGGTGGCGTTACAGCTGTGAACGTAGCTGTAGCAGTGTGTGTACAGTTTATTTGTTGGTGAATAAATGCTACAACTCCTCAAACCAACTTCCTGTATCTTGCAACAGCGGCTCAGACTCTCTTATGGTGAGCTGTTAAGGTGGACCAGCTATTCTCCTTTAAGCAACAAGCCGCTCCTCTGAGTTTTGCTCAGCTTTTTAGCTATCTTTAATATTTCTTTTAACCATTTAATCGATAGCATTGATCGATTAAAAATCTTAATGTCGGTTAACGGTTAATTATTAACATCCCGACTTTGTTGCCAACCTAAATTGTTGAAATTATTTTTCCTTGCTCACCACATATATTAATTTCTTTCTATAATATGTCCCTGTATTTCTATTTACTATTAAACAGATTTGGTGGATCCTTTTGCTTTACAGAGTAAGAGAGAGTTGCAGTGTCCAGTAATGATATAATGCCGTTTCAAGGCTTTTTCTCCCTGACAAACAATTGGTATTTGCAAAGAGAAGATGTGTTACATTAGCAATACTAATAATATACAAACATGCATGGATAGATAGATAGATAGATAGATAGATAGAGATAGATAGATAGATAGATAGATAGATACATAGATAGATATAGATAGATAGATAGATAGATAGAGAGAGAGAGAGAGATAGATAGATAGATAGATAGATAGATAGATAGATAGATGACCAACTTCATCATGTTCAAAAACCCACAAAACGACCAACATATAATTATATTTCATTTTTTCAAAGTTTATGTCCAAATGCTGACCTGACAAATTCAAACCCGATCAAACTCCTGAGATCTGACTTTGACACTGACATACTATACGCACATACCATCAAAGCCGACAAGTGTACTTTCAGTATATACCGCTCATGTTGACAGTATGTGGCGGCACAAACAACGTGAGGCAACTCCAGCAGAAATAATAAGCATTGTGGAGCAGTGTACCGAAGCAGGTGCAAAGACGCCTACTTTTTCCTCCCCCATCCGTGACGAGCCCCCATATCACACACAGATGTTTCCCATCAAAGGCACCCACAAACCTCTCCACCCTGAGTATGTAAACCAAGATAAGGACCCATTCAAACAGAGGGATTCTGCAAACTGCACCTTGCTATTGAGCTTTTCTTTCTTTTACAATATGCACTTCAAGACGGCGAGCTGCTTCCTTTTTTTTTTTTCTCTGAGGGGTCACATATGCTTTAGCGCCGTGAGCAAAACATGTAGGTAGGATGTCTGTGATAGGCATTTGTAAATTGACAAGAAAAAGGGATAATACCAGAGTGGTATTTGGATGCGGCGGGAAAAAAAGCAAATGATTGAATAACAGTAATTAAAGCAGTTATTCGTTCGGCGAGCACCTGCATGAGGGATGATATTGCTCCTTAATTCAGCTCAGTTTAACTTCTCTCAGCCGGTGGTTCCAGCATCGCCTCATTAATCGCTGATTGGCATCGAGCTGTTCACAGGAACAAACTGTTTACTCTGTCTTGCCTGCTTTCTCCGGGCTGCACGCGGCGACGGCCTCTCTCAAATGCAGCATTAAGGCCTATTGTACTGAATGAGGACAGCACTGCGCTTTTTACATGTTCTTTTGTGGACTATGTGATAAGGCTGATTTAAATATACATATACGACAGAATAGGGGGTATTACTGTACAATTATACGGTAAATTCTACATGTTTTTTTTTTTTACATGCAATACAGAAGTTTTGGGTGAAAAGCTGCATTTAGTAAAAGCTAGATTCAGTCCAGGTGGCTGATAGTAAACTGTACTTTTTGAAGGTTGAACTTTGGAGACATTGCCAATGATGTTTATTAAATTTTCATGCTAAAAAAAGAACACATATTCAAAATACTCTTGTCAGGTGAGACAGCCTCATGCAAAGTAGTCACATGAATATATAACATAAAAACCTGTAATCGAACAATCAGCATTAGGCTTCCTCAGGTTAGTTTTTTTTACTAGTTAATATTACTATATGAAGAATGGGTTAAAGCTTCAGTAGGCAACAGGTTTTTGGCAGAATAACATTTCAGCATATTGTAATTCAAGTGTTCTGAGAGAAAACTAGACTTCTGCAACTCCTCATGGCTCTGTTTTCAGGCTTTAAAAAATCTAGTTAGTGACAGAAGACTTTGGCGAATCACAGGTCATTTCAGAGCAAGAGAGCGTTCCTATTGGCTGGTGGGCGGTGCTTGGTACTTCCTCAACTGATCGCAACATGGCTGCCGGGTCACAAACTTTCTCATTTTACAGCTAAACAGTACACTACAAGATGTTTCTGAAAACATTTGAGGCGAGAAATAGGCATTACAGTAACAGAATATTAATTCATATTTGATCAGCGCGGCCTAGTTTGACCGTTTGGTTTCGCAAGTGATTGACTCGCGGCTCTCATAGACAGCAGCTGGACGACAGACTCCAGCTCGGCACAGAGAGGCACATGATTTTTTTCAGATTACCTGTCTCATGCACTACTGTGAGGATATAATGACCGTTTTATAATAACTTTTTTTAATCATATTTGCTCCATTTCTACTCACTGCAGCTTTAAGGGACATACATACTGTATATGAAAAGGGATCGCTTAAACCCACAAAGAATCATCACCTAACTTTGCAGTCCCCGTCAGCTCTACGCACCGTTTCAGCATCTTTCAGCTCATTGTTTTGGTTTTACAGCCAACAACTTTATGGTTTTGTTCAATAGTCTCACGGCTTTCATCAAATCCATTCCCAGCTGCAGCAGGCAGCGTTTTTTTAAAGTGGAAATGCTCTGATATACCCACTAGGGTTGGGCAATTGGACTAATATATCGGCAATCAGCGATTGGCTGATTACATCGCCGGTTGTTTTTTGGGGCGATGTTTGTTATTTAATTTTGCTAATTTAATGATCTGCCTCCAAAGAATGAGAGCCGCTCAGCCGCCGCTTAGCGGGCAGAGAGAGAGACAGCGGGGGAAACAGCGTGTACAGCCGGCATATTTTCACATCTAACTGGGTTTATTTCGAACAAACCCGATATGGTGATTGTTGAAAGACTAATCAAGGCGGTTTTGGTGAGTTTTAGTTTGTTTGTTCGGTTCGAATCAAGTGTGTTTTACGATGCTCCGCTGCTAGAACAGCTGATTGTCGATACCTATCACGATACACTGGGTGCCAATTTTTATATGTATTGCGATTTTTAAGTATTTCGATTCTACAAGTATTGCGATTCGATATTAATTGCGATTTTGTTAACTTTTTTAACACTAGACCATCTAAATGAATACAGTAAAAATGTTTGATTTTCAGCATGTATGTAGTCAAAGATGTCCTGAAGTAAAAAATATCAGTCATTGTCAGGAATTATTACATTTTTTCCAGCAACTCAAAAATTAATGAATAAAAACATTTCCCTCACAAATTAGTGGTATTTTCTTTTTCATTTACATTTACATTTACATTTTCATTTCATATACTTCCGCTAACACGTCAAGATCATCGCTAGCTCTCCTGTTAGCTCTGTTCTCTTTATACATCCATGATCAGCTCCATCGGGGCCTTTGAATGCATTTAACATAAATGTCAGTATATGGATGCACTACAGTCATAGACCCTGTTCACACCTGGTATTAACATGCATCCTCAGTGATCGGATCACAAGTAGACAGCTCTAAATACAGGTGTGAACGCACTCAAGACGCATTCAGGACGCATTGAGATCGGATCTTTCAGACCACATTCAGAGTTGGTCTGGGCCACATATGACCACATTCTTTTAACAGTGTGTACGCGAATGTGTCCTGGCCACATTAAGGACCGCCTACTCATCTGATGTCCAGCTGGGATCACCGCGCCCCTCAGGTGAATAAACAGGCAGACACGGGCGCTTGTCAGCATGGAAATGGCCTCTTTACTCTACTGTATCCTATCGGTACAACTGTATTTTATTAAAATATATCTTGTTTATAGGCTACATATCTACAGACTATCAGACTAGGCATGCGAAGTGCATTATTATCATACTGTCGGAGATGTGTCGGTGTTTTTGTTCCGCGGCTTTGCGCGGAGCTGACACCCACTCGCCCGCTCGCTCTCTCCCCTCCCAGACTCTTTGGAGCTCTGTGTCCCGCTGTTGTCTGGCAAAAGCAGCAGTGCCAGAGGTGCGGAGGTCCCCGGGTACCGCCGGTACAATAACATTTTATTTTGATGTTAATACAATGTACCAGAATTCACAAATATGTCGGATATTACTACAGACACATTCTCATGCCAGGTGTGAACAGACATACTTAAAGCTGTCCACTTGTGATCGGATCACTGAGGACGCATGTTAATACCAGGTGTGAACAGGGCCATAGAGTAGGCTGATTTGACCACGGAGATGCGAGTGACGGCTGGCTTGACCGCATATTACCGCAATTCGATAACGTTTCCTGTCCATGACAGAGTTAGCCTGCAGCTATATCCATATCTAGCTCTGCTTTTCCTGCAATGTGTGAAACACAAAGTGTTTCCATACTTTACTGTATGTGTAGTGTTTACCACTTTGGATTTAAAATGTGAGAGGGCAGGTCATATCAACGTGGACCCTCCGCCGTCCCCTGCTTTGTCGTTTCGGCTGGCTGCAGTTTGTTTTGGTTGACGGATACCAAACGGATATTACGTTAGGTTACTCTGACTACAACAATAAAAACGGTAACTTCCTTCTACCTCTGCATAGACTCAAATGAAGCAAATATACTGTATTGATTCTGGCATTCAAAATCAATTTCAAAATCGTAAAAAAAAAAAATCGCGATACATAGGTGAATCGATTTTTTACCCCACCCCTTGTGCTGCCGCACCGCGCACAAACAGGCACACAGAACTGCGCGAATATATCGGCAATTGCTGGTTGATCGGCTGACGATGGCCGGTGGAAAATTTTAACATATCACCCAACCCTAATATCCACCTGCCCAACACACACATGTAGCGTCTAAAATGTGAACATAGTAGAGCAGTTAAGAGCTAGATATTTTTCTCAGGTGTTGGTAGAGGCCAAAGCAGAGCTAAGAGAATAGTGAATATTGGACTGAAATTTGTCAGGTGGACAGAAAACATGGCACTGTGTCTGTTGAATGTGTGTTTTAGCAGTGATAATAGTAAATGGGAACAAATTAAACGATAAACCTGAATAAATGAGTGGATGAAAAATATCAAATGCAGATGCGTCATATACGCTAAGGCCTTCACAGTCTCATCTCTGGGAGATTTTAGAGCGATGTGTTAGAAAGCGCTCTCATTAAAACTTTTTGAAGAGTAGTGTTCACTACTTTAGTAGAGTTTCAGAGACTTGTATCAGGAGGAGCACTAAAGCTGTGGTGGCCTGACTCCTTACTAAGACATCATGTTGGTTTAGTCCTTTAATTCGTCATCCATATATCTATCAGACAGAATGACATCTATAAAATGATTCAGAAGTGCAAAGCATATAAAGCTTGATATTCAATGTAAGGCCAGAACAATCAGCAAATTGATTTATGCATCTGACACCTTTAATTGAATTTTAAAAATACTATTAAAACTAATTTTACCAACGTTTTCATAGTTGACAAGCGAAAAAATGTGTCTTGTTTTTACCTATAAGTGTCTACACATACTTTATATAGAACATAAAGTTAGCAGACTTGCACGCACTCACACATATAGACACAAACACACCGTTCTTGAGGCCTTGCAGGGGCGAACCTCCCACTCCTGCTGCCTCGAAACACACCTGCCAGTCAACATAAAGTAGGGTCAAATCCCAAAGGGCATCGACTCTAAAGCATCCTACAGATAAAACAATCTAATTACGCTAGATGGATTGGGGGGTGGGAGTACGCTATACATTCTCCAATATATCAAAACACAATTAAGTGAAATGACAATTACATTGAAAAGAGAACCTGTAATTATCTCTTTGAGGATTAGAACTTCAACTGATGGGAAATAATAGCTGGTTGTGGATGATAGTGTGGTCACATTGTTATTTATCTGCCAAGCGAGTTTTATCAACTCAGGAGTGCAACTTATAAATAGTAAATTAGTGGTTTCGGTTCATTCGCTTTACTTGGATAACATGGTTGTTTTCTAATCGACAAATGCTTCATTTGTCTCAGACAGAACCCACTGGATTAAAAGGTTGCCTGGTAAGAGGTTTCTATGGATCAAAAATGGTGGCTCATGAGGGACAATAGTCACATTCATGATGGCAATGAAAACAACGTAAGCCAGGTGAAATGCAAACTCTTCTTCTTTCTCAATTTCGTGTTCATTTTGAGTATTTCTGCTGTGAGTTCCCGTTAATTTTTGTGATTGTCAATAATATTTTAATAAAATTTAACTTTGGAGTTTTCCAAAGTTTAATTTTTTACTCCAAAAATGCATATTGTGCACCCCACCAAACATGTAACTATAAGCAAGTATACAACTTATTAGTCTTGGTTTTTTTTTAAGTAACTTCTGCACTTAAGTATCGCCACTTCCGTATTTATTTTAACCCAAAAGTTGACTTATTTGTTACTTAACTTACGTACTTAAAGGGACTATTTGTAACTTTTCACGCGCATAAATCATAACGGGTCGGAATCCCATGCGCGCTCGCTTGTGGGTACGCGAGCGCGCAGCAGCTCTGCTCCTGCTGCCTGCTGCCTGCTTGCACACCGCGCTCGTTCTCACCCGCTCGGCTCACTCCAACTCCACGTGCACGCGCGCACACTGCAGAGAGTTAGTTTAGCTCTGAGAATATCTAGTGAATGTGCAGTGGACGTTTTTGCAGAAATAAATGCTGCAGCTCCTCCAGACCAACAGAGGTTTCCCGTGTCTTGTGAAGTGACGGAGCTCCGCAGAGAGTTACGTTATCGTCCCGACCGGGTGTCGGTGTCTCCCCCCCCCCCCCCCGACCGGGTGTCGGTCTCTCCCCCCCCCCGTTTCCTCCGGGTCGGCGGGCTGAGACAGGAAAAGCCAGCACTAGAATCAGCATTGATCCATGGAGAGACCTTCGTCTGGTCAGCTAACATTACTGCCAAGCAGGTGAAATATAGAGTGATATTGTGTGTTAGCTGACGTGTGTCGCCTCACTGTTTAGACCGGTGCTCGTTCATGTCAATGTAGCGCGAGCACAAGCGCGAGCGCGAGCAACAGGACGCTGACTTTCGTTGACATTGCGGCCACAGGTGTCGCTGTGAACAAGCAATTTCTGATTCTTACATATAGCCCCTTTAAGTAACACCACTTCCATAGCTATTTTAACCCAAACGTTGACTTAATTGTTACGTAACTTCCGTTATTAAGTAACACCACTTCCATAGTTATTTTAACCCAAACGTTGACTTAATTTTTACGGAACTTCCGTACTTAAGTAACACCACTTCCGTATTTATTTTAACCCAAACTTTGGCTTATTTGTTACGTAACTTCCATACTTAAAGCTGAAGTAGGCGAGATTGGAGCAAATATGATTAAAAAGAGTTATTTTTATAAAACGGTCACTATAACCTGACAGAAGTGCATGATACAGGTTACCTGAAAAAAATCATGTGCCTCTGTGTCCTCAGGTGCTCCTAACGGCATCTTCAAGATTTCACAGACCGAAGGAAAACAAGCAGTCAGAGCTCACTTGGGATCTGCTGTCCAACTGCTGTCAATGAGAGCCGGCTGTCAATCACTCGAGAACTCCGATCAAACGGTCAAACTATGCAGCGCTGATCAAATGTGATGAATATTATGTTACGTTAATGCCTATTTCTTGCCTCAAATTTTTTCAGAATCATTTTGTAGTGTACTGTTTAGCTGTAAAATTAGAAAGTTTGTGACCCGGCAGCCATGTTGAGATCTCTTGGGGAATACGAAGCACCGCTCACATGACCGGAGCACAGCCAATAGGAACGCTCTCTATCTGAAATGACATGTGATTGGTCAAAGTCTTCCGTCACTAGATTTTTTAATGCCTGAAAACAGAGCCATGAGGAGGTGCAGAAGTCTAGTTTTCTCTCAGACAGGGCTCTAGACTAACTTTTCCACCGGTAGAACTGGTGCTACCAACTTTCTCAGTTGGTCGTACAAGCACGTGATTTGGTTGCACCCTTTTTTTTTACCTTGCATGCTAATAAATAGTTGTCTTAATTTACAAACCCCAGTGAAACAATGACAATGCCTCGAAACTTGATATTTGCAAAATACTTTAATATGAATATTAAGTTTCTCTGCCACGAACAGTGATTAACAAAATAGGTAATCTAGAGTACTAGTACTACCTACAAATAGAGTTGCCTGCAACGGACGGACCACATTGCCTACAATAAACACACAGCACCGGTTCCCCTCGAACCGTAACCACGGGTACTGTGTTAGCCATTGTGGCTGAAAGTGGTACTTCTTTTTCTTCACCTGTCTGACAGCCAGTCTCTCCGTGCCTGCTGCACATTCATCATCGGTGGTGTCTGAGTCGGCACCTCTGTACGCCGGGGACACACAGGGAACGTGTGGTAATTTGTAAATAATAGTAATAATCCACAATTAAAACCCGTACTATATTCATTCATGGAGCTCTCCAAGTCACTGCATGTTCTACAACACTGTCCTGCACATATTTCAGAATAAAAGCCTTGTGTCCACAGAAAAAACGCTTGAGGACTTTTATTTTGAAATGAAAGCAGGAAGTGTTGATTTAAAAGTCTTTTCTTTTTTTCATCCCCGTAACATTTTCTACAGATAGAGACATGTAAACTGTAGTAATGTTGTTGATATGATGTCAATATACAGTCAATAGATCACTTTCACTGTCCGTGATATATTCTACCAATGTCTAGACATTGAAACTGTAGTAATGTAGCTGATATGATGTCAATATACAGTCAATAGATCACTTTCACTGTCTGTTGTTGCTGTGAAACGCGCGCGGCTCGCGTCAAAAATAGGCGAGACCTCGAATCTCTAGAAGAGACGCAGCTGAGATGCAGTGTGGCAGCTCTAACCTGTTAACACGGATGCCGAAATTAAAAACAACAGGTAACGCAGCCGCCAAGCATTCCTGACGTTCCCTGTGTGTCCCCGGCGACTCTCCTTCACCACCAGCTACCTCCTTTCTCTCCTCATTTGTTTTTTTAAAATAATCAGCGATAGACCGCTTAATTTTGGGGAACAGCGGAACTTTGGCACCCTGCAGTGTGTGATGCGCGTGAGGTAGGGGCGGCATATGTGCAGGAGGGGAGAGAAAGGCTGCGCCAGTGAGGAACAAAAAAGGACTGCTTTCATCTGCAATATCCAACGCTCTTTGATCATGCACTCGCACAAACGCGACTAGGTAAAAATTTAACTCGCACACTCCCAAAAAAAGGTTGCATATGCGACCATTGTGGTTGCCGTCTAGAGCCCTGTCAGAACTCTTGAATTAAAATATGCTGAAAGGTTATTATGGAATTATTGCCCAATAATGCCAAAAAATTGTTGCCTACTGAAGCTTTATTATTTGTTACGTATCTTCTGTACTTAACTAACACCACTTCCGTAGTTATTTTAACACAGACTTTAACTTATTGTTTACTTAACTTCCTTACTTCCTTCCTTGCTTCCTAATCACAATCTTTTCCTAAACCTAACCAGGTAGTTTTGTTGCCTAAACACCGCAGGGGCTGGTGCAGGCGCACTGATCGCTTGTGTTGCTGGACATTCATAGGAAAACGTACAAAAAATAACAAAATAACGTTTCGCAAGATATCATACTAACCGTTGTATGATTGCTCCATGACAACCGAGTAACTCCATCAGCTGAGGAAGGCCAGGACATGTGGATGAGGGCTTAGGCAACAACAAGTAAGTTGGACCTTGTGTTGTTTTGTTTGTCTAAATTCTTGTCTAATACTAATTATAAAGTTCTAAATCAGGTAATAACTCACATTTCCATGGTTACCAAACAAATAAAGAGAGGATTTCATAGTTAGGAACTTTCTGTAATGCAGCCCCTGGTGATTAGATTGCCAATCTGTCAACTAATGCACCTCAATTTAAAACTCCATGTTGGAAATCATCCATTTTACTGAAGTGTGTTTGTGTGAGACACTAAAGTTCTTCCAGCTCCAGGGCTGCTGCTCTCTGACCGACCTCTGACCCCTCTGGAATTAGCTGAGCTGAAAAAATAAACTACCTGTAATGTGGATCAATGCAGCACCACATTATAATTATCTATCTATGCATTCTGTGCCATTGTTTTCATGTGTTGTGTGAGTGTGTGTCAACGAGAATGTGTTGGGAGGCAGAGAGGGAGAGATAGAGACGGAGTGAATGAGCAGCTGTGGCAATATTTCCAATATTTACTCTCCTCCACTGAGTGCAGTTGCTCGGGCCTTTGAGGAGCAATCAAACATCCGGAGATGGTCGGAAGATTCTCCCTTTAAGCCACAAGGTTTTATTTGAGAAAGAATACCTTCTGTTCATAGGATTTGCAGCCATTTCATTTGAATCCATCTGTTTTTAAGGTGAAAAAGAGAGAAGAGGGGGAGTGAGAAAAAAATAAAACAAACAACAACAACAGAAAAAAAGCAGGCTATTGAACAGAGCATGTTTGTGCATCATATTGTGCTTGATGTAATGTAGGTCAGTGTTCTGCACAGCACCAGATAAGACACAGGGAACAAGTGTTGTGTGTACTTACAAGCAAATATCTGTCAAAATAGCAATTGACAGATCTACAAGAGCCTTCTCTCTCCCTCACTCCCTCTCTCTCCATCTCTCTTCTTTTTTTTCTTTTTTCTTTTTTTTTTGGCCAGGGAAGTGGTTCCTTCGTCATTAGCATTTTTGAAAAAAGGGCCAGAGATTTGGGCCTATCTGCCTCCACTCGCTGCTGCAAAGCCAGTCTGGCCCAGGTTGTTATCTGTGCACTACAGAGGTGCAGCTGTTTAGCAAATGGATTTGCAGATTTTTAAAGGGAGATGAGGAGAAAAAAAGAGGGGGAAGAATCAGGTATTCACAACAACCCTCCCCAAACTGGCATTTTGTGTATGTGCTGTGTGTATCTGCGTGCGGACATGTATGTGTATGCGTGTGTTTTCTTATAAATCTTTACCTTCTGTTTTGTGAGGCCCACATTATTTTTGGAAATGGCATTAAACACAAAAAACCATGAAAAATGCTTATTCTCTCTTTCTGCGCGTTCCTTTATTCACTTTCCAGCCTCCCGAGGGGCCTTTTCTTCTCCTGAGCGGGCGCCATCGCCGCTCCAGTTGCCTAACTGGACCGAGGGAGGCTGGGAGTGGAAGGAGGAACCAATGGGGTGCTTTAGGTGGGGTGGGGATGCTGCTGTCTTCGCCACAGCTGCTGGCAAGTGCGTCTCTTTTGTCTAATGCAATCCCAGCGAGGCCGACACTCTCTCACACACACACACACAGACACACACACACACACACACACACACACACACACACAAACACATTCACATTCACACACACACGCACACACACACACACACACACACACACACGTGGAGGAATTCTGGCTTCAATCAAGGGCCCCCATGGGAGAGAGAAAAGGGCCCTAAGCCATTGGAGACACTGAGGGTGGTTGGCTTTCCTAAGTGGGGGTATGTATGTATGCACACACACTTGCACACACACTTCTTCAAACACACACCGACGTGTTCTCTCCCTCTTAAAGATACAAACAGACACTGCCAACATATGTACACACACATGGACCCTCATACATGAACACACACACCACACACCACACACAGACCATACAGTGTGAGTGTGATGCCTCTGAGCTGCAGCCTCGGTCTCTACCAGGAGGTGTCGTGTAACAAACCGGAGGATGCAGAGATTCTCTTGCAGAGAGGAGGGAGGCGAACACGATGCCCTCGGAAAACTAGTGTCACCCGAAACTCTCACGCACACACACCTGACCTGGTCAGGAAGTGTGTGCAAACCATTTTCAGCTCTACAGACCAGCAGATATTGTTAAAACATATTCTAAGGGCCAAAATGTATTAGAAAGACGTGCACAATTACTTTATTTATACCAAACTGTTATTTAAATACATTTTTATACGTAAATATCTTCATATCGCTCAATGTTTTTAAGGTATATTTATAAGCTATTTCTAATCATCATTGTGCATTAAAAATGTAATACACCTCTTTGCATTTAATAATATATATTTTAGTGAGCAATGAATATTGTGCCATCTGTAACAGCAACTGTAAGTCAATCCATGCATGTAAGTTATTCATGCTGTCACCCAGTCTTCCCACATATCCATTCTACTTAACACGCCTTGAATTTGTCGGCTGCACGTGTTTGTCTGACTCCTGTTTTATGTTCATATTCTGTTTTTCTTTCTCCCCCTCCTGCATTCTTGTTTCTCCGCTGCAACTACACAACAGAGATCATTAAACTTTCATCTCGTCTTGGTTAACTCCACCCATCAGGTAAAGCAAATTAAAGCAAACTGAGGAAGTGTTTGACTCGGGTCTGAGTGAGGATGCAGTTGCTACTTTTTTATTAAAAATCTTTAATTCTAACCATAGGATTTAGGTGAAATGAGCCAAGAATTTAACACAATTTGAATCACGATAAATCACAATCATGTGATTAATCGTGATTAAATATTTTTGAACATGTTTCAATTGACATGAAATAAACACAATTTGTACATATTTTACTAAGCACACATTTTAGTTATATATTCCAGTCAAAAGGAATATGGGCAGCCATTTCCCATCATGCTTTGCTATTGTGCTGTTTTCTCTGAGTCTTTCCTAAAAGTGTTTATCCTCAGAAACACCTTTGACCTTTGGCTTTGATGCGTTAAAAGTCAAAGTGATTATTTCAGTCGTGGGTGCCTCTCAACAATTAACAGACTATTAACAGACTGATTAATGACAGCACACTCTTAGAGGCTTACACTGAAGGAAATTAATTCAGATTAAGTTTCAGCATTCCTTTCATAATGTCAAGTTTTATTTTTTTTAAAGCAAGAAATAAGATATTCCAAAAGTTAGAAGCAACAGATGCACTACTTTGCATTTGTTATCAGTGTAATTGAATAGGCTATTGTGCTGATAAATGCTTAAATGTTTTAAACTGCAGCTTAGGGGACAGTAGGTGTAATGACTGAACTTGCTTCCGAAATTAACAAAGAAATCTATTCAAATAGGAGAGAAGAGGTGTGCAGGTGTCTTTTAATTTTATTCATCTTCTTCTTTGCTGAGCCATTAGTGGGTTTTGTCTTTGCCCAACCGTTGTGTGGGCGGCAGAGCTAACAATTAAACTATTGTTAAGACAATTGAGAGCTGATAAAACTGTATTTAGACGGTGTAATAATCGAACGTTGCTTTACTATAATTACTATTAAACCATTTAACCTTGAAATATTTTCAGCAGGGGAGCTGAAGCTCAAACAGGCCCGCTGGCATAAAGTTGAGGAATTCTCAAATGTCAAAGGTGGTGAAAGATATAATTCTTTAAATTGTTTTTAATGAAGATGAAACAAATTTCTCCCTTCAGGAATTTTCTTTCTGTTTGATAGTTGAAGTTAATTTGCATTTGCGGGCTGCAGGTGAACCGGCCGTTGTCAGAGCGGGTGACGAATGGGTGCATAGAGAAGTTTTTTTTTTTGGCCTTCATCGGAGGTTCTAACAGATGCTGCCTGTCCGCGTGTTCCTCCCCTCTGCCAGAAATATCAGGCTGGGAATTAGGAGAGGCGATCTATAATTTAACGCAGCAAGTGACAGTTCATATGCTGCAGCAGCAAAGAGCCACAATAGAAGTGCATCTCAGTGTTGGAGATCCAGGCTCGCCTCAAGCCATCGCCTCCTCTCTTAAAGTGGAGTAGGAGTGAGGGAGGGTGAAATAGGGAAAGAAAACACCAACACACACACACACACATATCCCCTGTACTTCACTCTCTTGCTCTCTGCCGGGGAGCGGAAAGAAGAACCTCCAGTGTGGCATAATGACTTTGCAGGGAAACAATAAGAAATAAATACCTTGGAGCTCCTCTATTAGTCAACACTTAAAAATCGTTTTTTTTCTCGCCCTCCCTTCTTCCTCTCTCTCTCTCTCTCTCTCTCTTAATGAGCCTCTTGTTGGAGAGGTAACTAGGGCCGCCGCTCTGCTCCGCGGCGTTCACGATGAGGAGACTGTTCGCTGTAATCACACAGAGGCTTGAGATGGAGCGAGCCTGGATTAGCTACTTTACCATGTGAGGAGTGTTTAACATGGCACCCGACACCGTGCTCCTTCCTGTCTTCACTAGACAAACACTCGCCGTCATTAATTTCATTTGCTTATCACAATCACTCCCCTCCTCTTTGTCTCTTTTTTCTCCTCCACTCTCTTCATCCCTCCAAAAACCCTCAATTTGGACACCTTCCTGCTTTTTCGATTCAGGCGTCAGTGCAAATTATTGCTGCCCGCTGCTAAGAATTACTAGGTAAGGAAGCTAAATGAAGATGAAGAATTGGAAAATGTTTCCAGTTGGAAGAATGTTGATTACCAGGGCTGGGGTCCTGGAGGATTCCCCACTATTTATCCTCATATTTTGGGCTGCCGCTCCCTTCCCGCTCCCCTCCATGTTCCTCCTGGGGCCTTGGAGAAGCAGCTTGCACTCAGCGCTGCCAAAAGAATTTATTAGAGCAAATGGTATTGTAAGCCCTATGGAAGGCATACCTTATGTGAAGATTTAAAAGATATTAGGAGGATGGCGCAGGCGGGAACCCAGGTGTGCCTGGTAATAGCCATTGTTTTGAGTGTATGTGCGTGCATGTGTGCGTGTGTGTGTATTTACATGTGGCTCAGCGTGTTTATAGAGCTTCTGCCTGGGAAGACAAGAGGAGGAGAACAATGCACCCAAGACACCAGAGCAGACTAATTCTGGTGTGTACATACAGAACACAAAACTCCACCATGAACCTGTGGTGAAGCAGCTCAGCAGTCTATATTAAAGCTGCTATGTTCACTCTGCAAAGCAGACCTGGTTCACAAAGTGACTTTTTCAGCGTTTGTTTTGTGTCCCTGGTGCACCAGATGGGTGGGGTTTATCAAATGAGGCCTGTTCTGATAGGTTCAGGTTCGCCGCCAGTCACAGAGAAGGAAGTGAACTCCAAATATGGTCAAGCTAGTTGTTCTGGCTTCCTGTTGTGAATGATGTTGTCCTCATTTACTGACATAAAGCAAAGTAATGTCCTTCAATTCCGATGAGTTTTAGGAAAGGGAACCTTTTTTTGTGGCATATTGTATTTGTAAAGTTTTAGATGGACAACGTGATGTCATCCCTACTCGTCATATTTGTCGCTTGGGCAGAAGTCCTCGTCACTATAATGACGCTGGAGGCAGCCTTTTTGCGCAGAATCTTGACGCTAAAGGTTCGCGACTGGTTAACGTTGTGATACAGTGGCGTTTAGGCAACAAAACCACTTAGTTAGAGTTAGGAAAAACATCATGGTTTGGCTTAAAATTAGTACGTTTGGGAGTAGGGCTGTCTATCAATTAAAATATTTAATCGCAATTAATCGCATGATTGTCCATAGTTAATCACGATTAATCGCAAATTAATAGCAAATTTTTTTATCTGTTCAAAATGTACCTAAAAGGAAGATTTGTCAAGTATTTAATACTCTTATCAACATGGGAGTGGGCAAATATGCTTGTTTTATGCAAATGTATGTATATATTTATTATTGGAAATCAATTAACAACACAAAACAATGACATATATTGTCCAGAAACCCTCACAGGTACTGTATTTAGCATAAAAAATATGCTCAAATCATAACATGGAAAACTCAAGCCCAACAGGCAACAACAGCTGTCAGTGTGTCAGTGTGCTGACTTGACTATAACTTGCCCAAAACTGCATGTGATTATCATAAAGTTGGCATGTCTGTAAAGGGGAGACTCGTGGGTACCCATAGAACCCATAGAACCCATTTTCATTCACATATATTGAGGTCAGAGGTCAAGGGACCCCTTTGAAAATGGCCATGAAAAATTTTCCTCGCCAAAATTTAGCATAACCTTGTGGATTCCTTCTGTTTTCTAATTTCATATAATACCATTATCATCACTCTACCTTTAAAACTCAACCCGCTATAACCTCTGAAAGATCAATTGCATTAATGTGTTAAAAGAAATTAGTGGCGTTAAAACAAATTTGCGTTAACGCGTTATTATTGCCTTAACTTTGACAGCCCTATTTGTAATGTAACGTATAGCTATAGCTACGTGATATAACATTGTCAGTAAAAATCAATCAACTTCTGGTTTCACATGGGACACAAACGCCGGTCCCCTGAGTAAATGTCCTGTGTTTGTTTGTCCACCAGCCCTCCCTCCCACCAGAGGACTTCTCGCTCTTAATACTAAGTTGCTCTGCCCTTCTAATAATAAAGAAATGGTTTTACTTTGGAGTTGGCGACGGGCACTGCCCAAGCGTTGCTATGTGACACCCTGGGAGTGAGAACGGGCTTGATGTAAAACAATCTTCTTTTTTGCAATGTAATGTCTTATGTAAGACGTTACGTTTTTGTCTGACACATGTTTCACTACTCTAACAGTGTTTTTGGGGTCCATGGAGTCCATGTGGGCTATAGGCTTTTATGTTCATGATACAACTACCTATGTACAGAGAGGTCATCCTATTTTTATGCCTTCAGTATCAAAATAGTTTTTACAAGAAGTTTCTTTGGACATGATTAATATTAATGTATTAATTCTATTATATTTTATTCTGTCTTTGCATATTAAAAATGTCTCCTCTTATAAAGACAAACTATGTCTGTTGCAAAATCCATTTTTTGCCTGAAAAACTAAACTTGTAATGATTTCAGGCTCCCGTACCGGCTGGAACTGTTTTGGTGCTTAAAATGCGTATTAAGTGTAGTATGGTAGCAACACCTTATCCACATTATGCAGCTCAATTATTCCATGAGCAACACCTGCAAAACAAATTTGGCATTCAAATTTGCTAAGGATGATCAAACAACGCCGAAACACTGTCATTATTTCTCCCTCACATACGGCAGCAAGGGGAGGAGAAAAAAAAAGAGACTGTTTTTTTTTTCTGGATGCACTGAATTAACTATTCAGCTGGAAGCAAACTTCATTTTATAGGTTTCATTCACCTCATTTCCCAAAGTGTATTTAACTGCCATTGCAAAAACAACAACATAAATTGATTTGGATCCACAAAATCTCACCTGCCGGAAAAAGAAAAAAAAATCACTCTGAATATAATCTGAAGGAACTTTTTGGGATTTATTTATCAAGGCCTCACCTTTGATAACTTTTACACTAAAGCTTCCACTACAGGGATATTTTTATTATACAATAAGCTCTCTGAAACCCAGAAGTTGACAAGGATTCTTACACTTTCTCTTCGCATCTGGCTGTGAAAATACAGCAACACCATCCAGCCCTGCTCCACTAAGCTAGCTTTGCACTCTGACGCTAGATAAAGAGAAATCAGGGCTAATGAATTGCGCTTCCTCGGATATAATTCTGTAATAGCTATAATCAGGCCGTTCTGAGCACATGAATATACATGGCCGGCATCAGCTGCAATCCTGTTGGTGGTCAATATTCTTGAAGCTTTGCCAGTCAGGGAATATTCCTGCTTCCCTGCTCTGCCTTAATGTTATCAGGTAACACACACTGGCATTAAATCCCACCACAAAATAAAAGCCTCTTTTTGGAATCCTTCACAGCAGACAATGCGGCTCTCACCAAAAGCCCTTTAAGTGTTCGTGTTTTAATGTCATTACGGCACCACGAAGCAGCACACAGACCGGGCGGGAGGAGGAAAGCAAGAAAAAAAAAGAACTGCAGCTTGAAAAGAGAAACCCTACACAAGACCTCAAGGTACATTTGCTCTGAGCAGAGACAAAAAGAATCGAGCAATGGCAAAAACAAACGGGACGGGTTTATTACGTTTATGCGGTGAATAGTGGAACAACGGCCTAGGCAGTCCTCGCTGACAGCTTCTAAAGCCGCAGATTTGTGCCCATTAGTCACACATTTTAGCAAGAAGGTGGTTTCTAAAGTGCATTGATAGGGATTACAGTTCTATCCTTTCCTGTCTTTCTTTCAGCGCCGAAACATGCGGCTGATTCCTGAGATGCCAGGAGGTTCCTGCAAAGAAAAGAGTGGGGGAACTATTGTATTTGTTTTCTAAAATGGCAATCCATAGGGTATTAAGGGGCTTAATCTGTGATTAATATTTTAATGAACAAAATAAGCAGCAAATTCTGAAGTTTACACCGTCCCACAGCACAAGAAGGTTTATTTACATGCTGTCTGGGAGAGACGGAGAGAAAGAGGCAGATGAATGCAAAACACGTTCAGTTGAGATTACATGGTGGCACTTGGGTGCGATTACACCACGAGGGATTTGAATAATCTTAGTTTATTGAGTTTGAGATATTTTGTAATCGTAGATTAGTTTTAACAGGGACATTCTTAACTGTGCTCTCCAAAGCTAGGATTAAGACAGATAGGAGTTTGTGTTAGTGAATCCAAAATCAGTATTTCAGGCCCTATCGGTCCTTTTGCACCATAAAGATTCTTCACTTTGGCTGAGTTTGTATTTGTATCTTTGGCCTTAATTCTTCAAGGGAAAGTTGTTCAATATTCAGTAAAAGCCCTCTTTACTCACTCTCACCTGCAGGATGCTGCCCAGTGTAACACAACCCGGTTAAATGACTTGCTCATGGGCCTGCCATCAGAAAAACACAGCAGATGAACCGCAAATCTCTCGGTAAAATCGGGATTGTTGAGTGATTAAATGGACTCAAATCAACAATCATCCAATCACAAATTAGCTTATTTACCAGTGCAGCTACCAGTGGTGGAAAGTACATTTACAATTCAGAGGTACTTTTACTCCATTTCAGAGGGAAATATTATACTTTTTAGTCCTCAATATTTAATTAACAGCTATAGTTACTTTTCAGATTAAGATTTTACATACAAACATATGATCAGTTTATAAAAGGTGCATTGTTATAGATTAAGGGGTTCTCAAACTTTTTTGGGCCGGGGATCCCTTACAGGGGTGAAAATTTTCCAAGGACCCTCTCATAATCGTAACACTGATTAAGCATAATGCTTACTACCATTTCTACTCTTAGATGCCATTGGAACTGTTTGTATTCTAAAACTTTTCAACCTAAATACTTCTGACCTGTTTCATAGTGATAAACGGAAACACATTTTAATTGAATCATGCTACATTATGATAATTATGTTTTGTGATTCTTTATCGATTCTCAAAAACACTGTATTGATATAGAAGTTTACATGCAAAGATTAACTCAATCAACGATGACAGAATAAAATTAGATTTAAAGAAATCGCAATAAATCGCTAATACTGAATCGTTACCCCTATATTATGGTTTGTATCATATTGCCAGATTCTTGCCAATACACAGTCCTAATACTAAGATAAGATGACATAAGATAATCTTTTATTAGTACCACAGTGGGGAAATTTGCAATAATATTGAATGTTAATACCACTGATATACCTTTAAACAGAGATTTTATTCAGATTTGGACTCAACTTGACAGCATTTATACATTTCAAGTAATTGATCTTAAAAGCTGTCAGAAAATGAACAGTAGCAAGACTCACTGGCATAGTCCTAATAAATCCAGATGTTTAAAGTCTAAAGCTGACTTTCAGTTTGCGCTTCAACTTAAAAATAATGAATTTACTGCTGTGTGTCACAATCACATCAGTTTCTATTGGCCCAAAGCTAACGTGGGTGGGAGCAATTGACACAATATAATTGTTTTATTGGCGCAAATAGTCTCCAACTGTCGATATGCACTTTTTAATGACACAGTACAGTTTTATAATTCAAAGCAAATTATTTCGCGGACCCCGTGACAGAGTGCCACGGACCCCACTTTGAGAATCACTGGATTAAACTACCCAACAGTATATATGAAGTAGCCAAAATTAGTACTTGCTCTTATTGTGTTATTATTAGTACTTACTCTTATTGTGTTACTTACAGTTTTGAATGCAGCACTTGTAGTCGTAATAGAGTGTTTTTATCGTGTTGTATTGCTACTTTTACTTAACTAAACAAATTGAATACTTCTTCTTCCTCTGCTGTCAGCTTCTGACACCTGGCATTAATAAATTAAAAACATTAACCTTCCTGCCAATAAAAGCAAGAAGTTGTAAAGTCAACTGATAAATGCTTGAGGGCCCTAAAAGTGGAGTCAGCTTTTTCACCTACAGATATCAATTTAGAAATCATAAAATGTAATTTATTGGTGAAGAACACTTGAACCCTTTATTAACATATTTTGTCTTCTTTTCACATGTAAAACCCTTTGTAGGCCTAACAATCTTGATATAAAAAGAGAGGGAAATGACCTGATGTGGAAAATGAAAGAAACATCTCAAGTGGGGTCTTTCGAGCTCTCAGATCTGCTCCCATGACCTCACTCACTGCTGGTTGTTTCAAAGGAGAGAGGAAAAAAATACATTAGATAACCATCAGTGTCTCCAATATCTTTGCTCAAAGAGGCTGAAGGCCCACATTGCCTATAATTGGATTTGATTTGCACTCCCAGCATCAGTTAGGGAGATTAAGGGCAAGCACAAAAATCCCCACGATTCCTTTTCATCCAGATGACAAGCAAGGCCTAACGGATCCTGAAAGGAATATTTGTGACGGAAACCTTCGCGTCTCTTTGTACAGAGGCTGCTGGAAATGTCAGTCCTGGAAAACAATGAGCACATAATAAGAACGTAGATTATTATGGGTGTCTTAAGGATCCGCTTGTTGTTTTTCCTCGCATCAAAAGTGCCGCTCGGTACCTGGACGATCAAGACGCAGGAGACTAAAAAACTGGAATTCCTCAACAACTTAAAACTTACAACAGGGTGGAACAATGGTGGACTTGTTACAAAACGGCAACTAAAAGATAGTTAAAAAGTTGTGCTGTGCAGTATATAGAGATATATAGAGATCTTGCCAACAGAAGCTCTCAATATAACGGCTCTCAGGCAGAATAATACAAGACTTAACTTATTTTTCTTCCTCTTCATCGCCTGTGGGGAGAGGGAGGTTCTGTTCTGGCCTGATAAGTCATCTATTTGAATGGATCGTCATTCTCACAGGTATGTAAATAAAAAAACAACCCATATTCCTCGCCCCTTTATTCCACTCTTTTGACAACGAGCAATGCTTACACTAGATTAAATCACCATCAATAGACTTCCCCACGCTCGGGTGTCGTATTCACTCTAGCCCATGCCAAAAGACTAATATTAGTATCTCCAGAAAATAATCTCTCTTTATTTTGCAAGTTCCCCACTAAAGCATTCACATTCGCATTTATCAGAGGATTTAAATGCGGATGAAATAGTATATAAGCTGGATCCCCTCAGGAGAGGTTCTCATTCTCTTGTATTCTTTCAGATGGGGAGAGAAAAAGAGAGGGAGCACGCTGCACCTTGGCGGAGAAAAGGGAGGAGGAGGATGCCGAGGAGGAGGAGGAATTAATTTTTCCCCTCTGGGAGAAACACATGCTGGATCTCAAGAGTTGGAGGGAATCTTCCCATCTTGCTCTGATTGGCATTAAGAGGGTAGGGGGGAGCGGAAAGGATGAGAGGGAAAGAGATGCCATGGTTGTTACTAATGATTTATTGTCTGAAATGTGAACGGTGTTTTGGTGGGTGCTTGTCGTTCAAAACGTTCAGTAAATCGTCTTTTCAGTAGGTTTTGGCTCCATGTCTGTGAGCTTCACTTTAGCTTGAATACATTTTATTATCAGGCAGGTAAGACGCAAACTGGGACATTTCTTTCACTGTATCTGAAAATGAGCAGAGACAAAAACTTTGAATCAGGTTTTAATACCTGAAAAATTCTAAATACATGAATTACCAAGATTATAGGGCTGAAACTAACGATGATTTTCATTACTGACTAATCTGCTGAATGTTTTCTCAATTAACAGATGTCTAAAATGTCTATATAAAGGTTAGAAAATTGTTTAAAATCATATTTTTTCACTGTCATAATTTCATAAAATGCCAGGTGTACAATGTTTTGTCTAACCAATGGTCTAAAAGTCAAAGACATTCAGTTTATGATCATTTTAGTTATGAAAAGCAGCAAATCCTAACAAATTAGAAGCTGGAACCACAGAATGTTTTGTATTTTTGCTTGAAAATGATCAAACGATGATCAAAATAGTTGCAGATTTACTCTCTTTCAATCGACTAATGGATGACAGTTCTTAAGAAAATAGGACTGCATTTAATAGCTTCATATATCTTAAAAGATTCATATATTGTACAAACAGAATTAATCTGTGACATATTTACATAAATATGGACTGGTAAATGGTAAATGGAATTGCATTTACAGTATATAGCGTCTTTCTAGTGTACCCACCACTCAAAGTGCTTTACACTACATGTCAGCATTCACCCATTCACACACACATTCATACACTGATGGCAGAGGCTGCCATACAAGGTGCCAACCTGCCCATCAGGATCTAAATACTCATTCATACACTGATGGCACAGCCTTCGGCAGCAATTTGGGGTTCAGTATCTTGCCCAAGGACACTTCAACATGTGACCGGAGGAGCCGGGGATCAAACCACCGACCTTCCAATAGATGGACAACTCGCTCTTCCTTTGAGCCACAGCCACCCAAATACATTGGCAAATTGCAAAGACTTTTTATTAAGTTCATGAAAGCTTTCAAGTCCAGTTTGTGTGTACAGCCCAGCATGAGATGCAATGTTTTACAGCTCCTGAACAACCCTAAACTTAAACACTCCGAGACGAAGAGGAAAACGTAAAGAACTAGAAAAGTGCACTCAGAAGAGTGCAGATTTACGCGAGGCGGGTCTCCCTCTCCCCTCCTAGACAAAGAAGAGTTGAATCACTCAATTGTCCCTCCCGGCTCATTTACAGTCAAGGTGGCGGCAAAGATAATAAAAACAGGGATTTATTAATCAAGCCTAACTTTAGTGGATTATAACAATAAGATATGAAATTAATCTGCAGATGCTCTTGTTCAAAATGAGACCAAACTTTTCTATGGATGTCAGCTTGAGCCATGAAAGGCCAAAATATGGCCTGCAACACACTACGTAAGGGTTGTTTTTAGCCTAGCTGATTGCCGGAAATGCCTTTTCCTACTGAAGCAGTTGTTGATCTTGTGGCCCCCAACGGCCGGTTAAGAGGAGTGAGGAGTCAGCAGTCAATGATGGTATAAATCAGTCAATAAAATAGTTTTTTCAAAATTGTGAATCACCACAATGCGGGCGGCTGTGGCTCAGAGGTATAGCAGGTCGTCCACCAATCGGAAGGTTGGTGGTTCGATCCCCGGCTGTCGAAGTATCCTTGAGCAAGATACTTAACTCCAAATTGCTCCCGATTGGCACCTTGCATGGCAGCCTCTGCCATCAGCGTATGAATATGTGTGTGAATGGGTGAATGCTGACATGTAGTGTAAAGCGCTTTGAGTGCTCGGAAGACTAGAAAGGCGCTATATACTATAAGTGCAAGTCCATTTACCATTTACCACGAACACGTGAGATCCTTGAGCATACGGTCATAAATGAACACAAAAATGATCATACTGATGGGTCCAGTAGTATGCAATATTAGTTGTGGACAGACAGACAGATACACACAGGCACAAATGACCGAACACATGATCCCCCCAGAGATAGAGATGGGAAAATCTCCAGACAAGAACGCCAATGTTTTACTATTATGCAAAACTCCAGATTACACTCAATGACAGCAGTTTTAAGCGTGGCAACTACAATATGGTTAAGGTTAGAAAAAGATTATGGTTATGGCATTTAAACTATGGTTAGGGTTAGGCAGCAATAACATTTGGAAAGGGAAGTGGAAAAAAAAAACATTAATTGCAGATCTGTGACTGGATGGAAAATCTCCTGTATCAAACCTGGTTTTGCTACTTGCCCATCCACCAAAACCAACCTCCACACTCGCTAAATGAAGGGCAAACTACTTTCTGCATTGGCAATGACCATTGGCATGAGTCGTAAATCATGAGGTGCGGAAGTGTCCAATGTGGCTGTAATTCCTAAGAATACTGGGCTGAAATGATATCCGTTCTTTACATTGTTTTATGTCCAAAGGGCGGCCAGGTGAAGCAGAGGTTGAAGGTTGGGGAAGTGAGTGTAGCTGAGGTTTTACCCAATTCCTCGAACACTGTGGCCTCTGTTAAGACAAGATCCCTCCCCAGCTTCTTGCCTGAGAACAGGCTAATTGTGTTCACTGGGTCACAAGTCCAAGGAACCTTTACTGAGCATTGATCTCCCAGGTCTCTGCGGTGCTTGGCGAGAAGTGATATATTTCACCCATTTCAAGTGTTATCAGCCGATTGAATGGGCGTTATCAGTGGTTATCAAAACCATTCTAATGCTTCAGATGCACCTCCCATGTTGTGAAAGTGAAACTTAACGTTGTGAATTGAAACAAAACAACATTATGTTTAGGCAACAAAACTACTTGGTTAGGTTTAGGAAAAGATCACGGTTTGGGTTAAAATAAGTATGCTTGTTACGTAACTTACGTAACTTACATAACTTGGCGTTAGTGAAGTGCCTAAGTTACGTAACAAAAGTATGGTAAAATACGTTGACTTTTGGTTTCACACGACACACAAACAGCTGTGTTTGTTTGACACAGGCATCGCCGCCGACCGACCACCATCCCCAGGCGGATTTTGTCACTCTTTATACTACGTCACCTGACATCCTCCTTTGCTCCCGTCATAATTAGTATGCCCAATAGAGGCCGGCACCATCTTCTTGTATTCGTATCAGTGATCAATAGGGGTGTGACGATTCACTCAGCTCACGATACGATACACGATATTGGGTCCACGATCTTGATACGATACTATATTATAACAATAATTTTAACAAAACTTGAATGATGAAAATATATGACTGAAAAAGTAGCCTTTAATTCAAAAGACACAAAATGCAAAACAATGCTTGTTTGCCCTATAGTTCCATTTTTTATGGTATCAGTCCTTCCTCCTGTCCTCTCTCCTCCATCAGGCAGTAACAGTCCTTCCTCCTGTCCTCTGCTGATGTCATTCACTGCTGCAGGTAACGTTAGGGCTGGTGGGGGGGGGGGGTTCCTCCCTTCACAATAAACTCCCCGGACACATACAGTACACTGAAACACGGCTTACTAGAAGGAACTAAAGTCATTCACGTCTCAACTAAATAACTTACACGTGTTTACAGTTAGCTGTTAGCCGCCGAGCTAACGCGCTCTGCTTGTGTAAACAGCAGCGGTGGATGAGAGACTGCGGACAGAGCAGATTGAAACGTTGCTTTCCTACATGTTTAACCATTTCATAGTGTTTATGCTTGTTTAACAGGTGTAATAACGTATTTTGGCTTTACACTTGCAAAGTTTTATTGCACTTACAGCAACGATCGTAGCGTCAACTCGTCTCCACCACGGCCTCTCTGATCAGCTGTTCACTGACTGCTTTGTGTGTTGATGTGTGTGGAGCTCCGACACAGAGCAGCAAGGCCTATGAAAGGAGGCTGGTATGGGGTATGACACATGCGCAGTGTAACTGAAGCTGTGGCCGTGAGTTGCGATTGGTTCAATTTCGGCGAGGGCAGACCAGATTTTACTGCGCATGTGTTGTACCCCAAAGACATGACGCGTACTCAGCCTCCTTCCATAGGCCTTGCAGAGCAGCAGGAAGAGGCTGCAGCTTTAGTCCCGGAGCCCGTATGTACGTATGTACATATGTACGTAGTACCTATTATGCCCTGATATCGCATTCAGTTTTTTGTCTCGATGATGCATATAGTCACATTTTTATATCGCGATATTTCGTGGCACGATATTTCGCCACACCCCTAGTGATCAACCATGTTAATAGATGATACGGCCTTCTGAACCTTCTGGTAGGTGTAGGAGGCCCATTTTAACCCATATCTATGAGGCTGAAAATGATAATGCACATTAAATCAACATTCAAAGCGGGAATACATTTTTAGTTTGTTTGGTGTACGCAGAAGTGGAAGAACTGGCTTAGACGGAGCCAACATAAATGAAGCACCAGCTGAAAAAAAAACTCAAACTTAAAATAAAATCACAGTCCCGCCCACTGTTTGATTGACAGGTAAAGTTTTTAAAGTGCAGCAGCGAGTGCCAACCAGAGATGAAAATAAAAACAAGACTCTCACAGATTACCAGTTTAATATTTGATAGCGCGTGTGGGCTTCCTACCACTTAGTATAATTAAATCAGTCGAGACCTCACTTATAAAGACTGAATTTGGACGCCATTTATGTCGTATTGAGTTTCATTCACTCAAACAAGTGGGACGTTGGTTTCATCATGACAAGCAGACGGAAAAATTTCTAAAATCGCACCCGATTTTTGATGCATTTATACAACAGACGCACAGATAATGCAGTTAATGGCCAGACGTCTAGCCAGACACTGTCCTCTGTGTGTTGACGGGTAGACAGAAGGCTGAGGAGCTGCACACAGATCAACCCATATTGACTCAATCTATTGACAAATGAATTTGGGGGCAAAGTCCTTCTGCGAGTTGTTGATTTAGGTGTCACAGTTCATTCCTGTTAGTGCCAACACTCACAACACATATCTCTGCCTTGATCTGACAGCAAGCTGTGAGTTAAAACATCCTTTTATTAAAGTATAATATATCAGAATTTTACAGAATTATCATAATGCAGCATGTTTCCATAGCCCTGCTCATTAAAAGGGAGCGGTAAACTGCGAAGAGAAGCCTGCAAATATGAAGCATATCATAGTGAGCCATTAAAGATTCTGAAATAATGTCTGTGAATTCAAAATGGAAATGAAATGAATGCAACACAAAGTTTGTTTTCTGCAATATTATAGTCAACCGACTACATTAAAAAGCAATTAAAACTAACTATTGCATTACAAGGGAATGAATTAACTTTCAGCACATTGAAATGTACGATTTCTCTATAAGCATGGTGTAAATGAAACTCTTCATTAAGGATTAAGAAATAATAAAGAAAATTAGTCTGTACTATGAGCCTTTAAAATGTTCATTATTAGCTGTATTTGCTTTAATGAGCTGTCTGAGTAAAAAAAAATAAGCGGAGAGAAAAATCTGCCGTAGACTTTAATGCCTTGATAACTTGATCAAGTTCCCAAGTTCATATTGGGGGGGAAGTTAATGAAATCTTCAAGAGAGATCAGCCGATTTCATTTCAGCAACTTCTCGACTTTATACAAAGATGCAGCAGGTGTTGGCTCCCGAGAAGAATTTTGGGTAAATATTGATCCTGTAAATATGTGTGCTGTTCACCCCCTCCCTGTTTCTCCCTTCCTCTCCCGCTCCCTCCTCTCAGAGAGACGCACCCTCCCTGCAGCCAACATGGGAGCTAGTTAAGTGAGGTATCATCTTCAGTCCGCAGCGAGCCCACCATCTCCCACAAGGCCATTGTGGGTAGGGTACAACTGTTGCGAGTGGGTGGCACATCTGTTCCCCGAGACAGGCAATGCCCCTGGGTTCATCACGCGCCTCGGCTAGCGTTTCACACGCATCACTAATAACCGCTCTGGTATCTCTGCTTAGCTGGAGACAAAGGGCCTTGACGGGTGCCACTCGCCTTCAGATCTGAGCCCCGACAATTCTAATGGAAAGAGCATTAAGTATCATGTTTACCTTACTTCTCATCCTTCGATCCATCTGGCGCACTGTTCGCATTTAACAGGTTAAGTGTATTCAAGATATACACGTCTGAAATGGAATAAATTTGCAGTCAATGGCACAGGTTCTCGATTGAAGCACCATATGTACAGTGCTGCTGTATGCTATAGTTGCCAGGTTTCAGAGGCACGGGCGTTTGTGAAAATATACAAAGACACAATGAGGACAATTTATGGAATTAAAACTGTATCACTGTCTCAGCTTACCCCGCGAACTTTACTGTAGGAATATTCAGAATCACAACTGTACAGCTTTTGTCAAAGTCAGGAGTACTCCCTCCTACAATAGCCAGGGATATTTGCGCGCCCCCGCACCAAACTAAAAGTTTAAATCCAACTCGGGCTCCGAAAAAGAGAGAGAGTGGACGGAAAGAGGGAGATTGTGTGTTCATGTTTGGAATCCATGTGCACGGTTAAAAGAGCCGGAGGGGGGGATAAGGGTGGGACAGGGATGGAGAGAGAGAGTCAGGTGAGTTTGTGTTGGAGGTAGAAAAAGAATAGCTTGCGTGCATGCATGTGTCCACGGGGCTGGTTCACCATGCTCACCGGGAGCAGTGATGGCTCTGGTAGTAGAGGGCGATCAGAGAGCGTGGAGGATGAAAGATGGGGCCTAATCCTCCACATGTGGCGTCTTTCCCCTCCCCTCTTTTTTTTTTTTTAAAAAGGAAAGCCAACTGGAGCCGTTCTTTGGACTCTAGGCCAGGGGCTCCAGGAAAGCATTGCCTCCAGCCAAAGCACATAGTGTGAAATGAGAAGCTAAAGCTTGAATGTGCTTTTGTTTATCAGAAAACTGCACTCTAAGTGGGATTGGCAGTGGAGGGGCCCAAACTCCATAAGTCATATAGACTGGCTCGGGCCGAAGTGGGGATGGCACAGCGAGGTTTCAGGCTTGAGCGGCCCAGGAAAGGCTGCTCGTCAGTCAGCCACTTGGCAGCCTCTCTCCCCCTTCATCGCCCCGCTCCTATAATCTTGGTTCCAACACAAAGGGGGGATCAAAGAGGTCAATCTAAAGTAGGAAAATATGGCCCCAAGTTGAGAGAATATAGGGAAAGAGACATTTGATATCCACCGGTCTGGTTGGAGCAGCGCTAAAGGGACGTCAGACCTAAGCTCGGGGAATTGGGGACAAAGATTTTTGGGTGAGAAGAGGCCAGCAGGGTGCCAGAGACCGATCAATTTTTGAGATGGATTGTACGACGAGATCCATGACCACGAGGCTCATAGCTCCAAAGTGGCACAAAGATAACTTCAAAGTAGGCAGAAAGTTATGAAGGGGCTCAGAGCTTCGGATGAATCTGAGGACGAGGTGGGGGATTCATCGGGGACGAGCACAGTGTTCAGGGAAAGCTGACTTCTTTAACTCCTGAGTCCACTTGTGGGGATGTTGAACTTCTGCAATTAATTTTAATGAATTTGAAAAGCTGTTTGTGTCTGAATTTATTCACATAAAAGTCAAGCATCGACCTGCAGAACTGACAAGTTCTATATAACTGCAGAGGACAAATGTAAAATTTTTACAATGTAAAATTACAAGGAAATTTCAAATTGCTGCCAATAGTTGTTGAAAAAACTATTTTAATCATGTGTAAAATACCCATTAATGTTACAAAAGTATGTCAACTAGGGGTGTTGGAAAATATTTAAAAAAAAATGAATATCGTAGTATTATGTTTTGTGATACTGTATCGATTCTAAAAAACACTATTGATTTTTAATTAATAGTTTACATGCAAAGATAAACTCGTCAATACTTTTTTTCATTTGCAGAGATGAACCATCTCAAAGTAGTGCTATGATGTTGGATGTTACAGACTGTGATAACTGAAAATGCAGATCCCACTGTTCTGATTGCATAAAAAAAGTAAACTTTTTTACTCAGATTTTATGCACATGGTGACATGTTCTTTATAGTATGACAGTTTTCCTAAAATTAGATTTAAAAAATTGCAATATATCTCCTTGCTTACAGTATCGCAATATATTGCAATATATTAGATCATAACCCCTGTATCATGATACGTATTGTATCGCCAGATGCTTGCAAAACCACATCCCTAGTGTCAACGGGAGGCAACATCCAGCAGATGTTGACAGATGGCCACAAACACAAAGTTGTTTTTACAACCTGGTGGCCTTTAATATTCCTGATCTTGCAGTTACTGATAAACGTCAGTGTTGCCAGATGAGAAGCTGGCTGTCACAGCCAAGACAGCAAGTACACTCAGACATTTAGGTGTGAATCATAAAGATCTTTCTACCTTTTATTTTGAGAGAAATCATTTCCTGATGTCTTCTTCACATTAACGGGGTTAATCTGAGCTCACGTAGCCTGAGCCTGGTCTAAAAAATGTCCCCCATGCACAAAATAAAGTTACATTTCTGCAGTTTTAAAGGACCGCAAGAAGAACTAAAATGTTGAAGTGGATTGGCACCGTAATAGTGCAGCAGAAAGGTAGGACGTGGAGTTCAGAGGGCAGATGGGTGTATGCAAACTTTGGTTCAAATCCAAAGTGTGATGAAGAGTAAAATTCAGTAAAGATATCATGTTTGATGTGACCAAAACCTTCTCTCCCACCTCAAACTGTTTGTCTAATCCTAACCCTCACAAGTAGGTTAAAACTGAAAGGGTTGAGGTAAGGCAAAATAGTTTGAGGTAAATTCTTGAATCAGTCTTTCCAAGTTATTCTAGTATCGTGTAGTATTTAATGCTGAATTGAGATGTATACCAAATAACCACAATGTTCCCAGTTTGATTTAAAAAGAGTATAAAAATAAAATTAAAACAGAGAGAGAGAAATAGTCAGTGCTGTTTTACTGTTCGGAAAAGTGTTTCTTGAAAAAGCAAGATGGCAGTGTGGCAACATGCTGTGAGCTACTGAGGCTGTGTGTATCCATGTAGCACTGTGAGTGCAACACTGTGTGACTGTATGACTGTATACATGTTGACTGGAGGGCAGCCAGGGCACAAGTTTTTATTGTGTGTAAATGTACTGTTTATCATGTTAATACATGACAATACAAGACATCCATAAAATGTATGTAATAATGCAGCCATAAAACAAGATCACATCTTGGGTTTGAATATTTAAGAAAAATTTGTTGTGTGCAGAACAAACATTTTTCATTTTATTTCAAATTCTGGTGGAGATCAAAACGTTACTAAAGATTCCAGAAATGTCAGACTGAAATTGGGGGATGAGTCTTGGATATGCATATTTCACTCTACTTGGAAGATGTAAGATTTTTTTAACAACCTTAAAACTACTTAAAGGTGCAATGTGTACGATCTGGCCCGAATTTTACTTTAAAACATTAAAGAAATTAACTAATATTTTCAACAGAGTGAAGAAGTAACAGTGTTGACATTATGCATTATGTCAAAGACGTCTATGTATTGTTTTGCAGAGAAATCTACTGAAATCTTCCTGTTTTGTAATACCACTTGTACCCTCAAGAGGCAATAGTGAGTCACTGTAGCGTCCAGTCTGCCCTCAGTCCAGAGAACGAAGAAGTAGAGCTGCCCCGAGGGCTTGTCAATAATACATCAAGGGTCCGTGAGCGTTTTGATAGTTCGTTTATGGGATTGAATTCAAAGTGGCAGAAACGAGAAGACGACTTGCACCCTCGCCTCGTCCTCCCCACCACCAGGAGACTACTTTGCCAGGAGTAGAGCGTGCGGCAGCTACGGGAGACGGATCTGATCCCAATCCCACCTGATTAGCAAATTTTCTTTTGCTGTCGATACACAGGTTAGACCCAGCGCTGCACCAGTCCGCTGTGACTTCTGGCACCAGGGTTTTGAAGTTATCAGTAACGTTATAGCTGTGAACGTAGCAGTAGCAGTGTGTGTACAGTTAATTGTTTTAGCTGTGAACATAGCACTTAGACACACACAGTTTATCGGACACTCGCTAACGTTAACGCCGGGCAGACACACAGTTAACAACCTCGCAGCTAAACTAATTGATGTGGTGGGGACTTTTACTGGGAAAGTGGCTGCATGTGTTTTCTTATTATCAACAAATCCTATGAAAACACCAAAACCAACAATGAATTAATGCCACTAACTTATCTGTGCATCCAATATATCTTATTCCTCTGTGTCATAGAGCTCCACTGTTGTCCAAAAACTATTAAAAATACATCAATGAACTACACTGTTGCACTGGCTTACATGTTCATTCATTACTATGAACAAGAACACTGTAGTTTGAGTCAATCCCACATCCTGTTGCCATAAATCCTTACTAGATCAACAAATGTGTATTTATTCGCAGCTGAAAATAGTCCCCTTCTGTCCTGTTTGAGTAATGTTTGCTAATAACTACAGTGCCCAGCAGTTTTAGGAAAGTATTTGGTCTTTCTTGGAAGAAAGAAAATAATTTGTGTCCACAGTTCGTAATCTGTATTTAAGCTTTTGTGCTCCTTTCACAAAAACCTGTGTTGCTTTTTTGACTAATCAGGGGTTAAATATGTCATCCAAGCACAATCCACAGTATCCATTTCTATAGTTGATTTAAAGAAAATTAAGGTTGTTACTGACTCTCTAAATCAATCCAGGGATTTCAACAGGCAGACAGGACCAATCGCAACGAATCGGCTTCAACAGACTGTGCTGTGAAACCACTGTCATTGATATCCAATACACTTGAGGGCCAAGAAACTTTGCGGCTGGTCCTGTTAAACAACACTGCAACACAAAGCCAGCACATCATTGCAGTGCATTTACTCCACTGCAGCAGCCCTGCATCACTCTTTCATTTAAAAGGCTGTACCACTTTCAGTCACTCGAGGACAGACACAAAGAGCAGGCGCTTTTCAAAGGGCCCATTGTGGAGCCCAGTGAAATTATTCAATTAGTGAATTTAGCACCTGATCTGGTTAGCCAGTAGCCCTGAGGACGCTACAGCTGCATGAGAGAGAGAGAGTTAAAGACATAAAAAAGAGGGGGGGCTGGACAGACCAGACGGTGTAATATTCATTACCTCCCACTCCCCCCTGTTTTATGACAGCGAAATTACCCAGTATTCATATCGCACACTGTAAAATATTGTTTTTTATAACACACATCTATCGCTCTTTACAGTGCAAGGTATTATCACAAATTATAAGTGTACATGCATTTTGTAAAACAGATTGTAGATTTTGTCATTTGGAGGATTAATCAGCAACATTCAGACCGATGTCCTCACACATACAACATGACACTGTCACTTTTAGGAAAACAGGAAGGAAAGCAGATGTACTGATGTGGACACGTCAGGAAAGGAAAAAGTTTCTTCAGGCTTTAAAAAATCTAGCCCGTGACGGGAGACTTTGAACAATCTCAGGTCATTTCATTGAGAGAGCGTTCCTATTGGACGTGCTCCGGTCATGTGACCAGAACTTGGCGTTCCTTCACCAGATGTAACAATGGCGGCCGCGTCACAAACTTTCTCATTTTACAGCTAAACCATACACCACAAGATGATTCTGAAAACATTTGAGGCGAGAAATAGGCATTAACATAACATAATATTGATTCATAATCATTAATGTTGTATCACAAATAATGTTTTTTTTGATAATCTGTACATTCCATGATTCATCTGACATAGCAAGGATGCTAGCAATGCTAATTTAGCTAGAATGTAAACCAATTAGGTGTGTTAACGGTTACTTTCATTTTTAGTCTATGTGGGTTGAATAAAGATAATGTTGAACGCAATTTTAGATTTTACAGTAACTCTATCAGCTCATTACTTGAAAGCTCTGACATCTACACCAACCTGAGTCAATTCACAAATGTACAAACTGATCCATGTCTTGGGCATTTAAACATCATGACGAAACCTATTTTTGTTACACTAAACTTTTTCTCTACTGTCAAGATTGTTGGACTCTTTGTGACTCTGAATAACACAGTATCTATATGTTTTTCATGTAAATCCAACATGATTTAAGGTGCTCAAAACGAAATTCAGAGCACATCTATTGCCTCCACACGGCTCTCAAACTCGGATTACACACAGGGAGAGAGATTTCATTCTCTGCTCAGGTGGACATTACGTAAGGGATAATGTACGAAGAGCCGGTCATTGTTGTGAAAGAATCCCCTTCAGGGCGATGAGAGACCTCTCCGCTTCACGTCGGGGTGCAGCATCGCCTGTCGGGGATTCTTTCACAACAATGGCCTGCTAGCTGTACATTATCCCGCTTATTACATGGCTACTTACTGAAGAAATCAACATTTTGACATAAAAAATGGTCCGCCAAAGTCCAACATCTGAACTGCGCCCATAGCAACGGTCTGTTCTACAGAAATTACAGACCGCAGAACGCCGTGATTGACCAATCAGAATCGAGTATTCAACACAGCCGTGTAATAATCCTCGATATCTTTACATAGCAAGTAGTTGTTTGCTGCTATATTAATGCTCTGGATATCCAGGGTTTCCGCCAGTGTATTAGCTTAGGTTAAATGCCTTGGTTAAATGTGGTGTTCTGGTTCAGCAACAAATTGAATTATTCAGCCAAATTTGTATCTGTTGAAATTAGATTTAACCTGCAAATCACCAAATCAATGCTCAGTGGAAAATAAATCAGATGTGAAAAACAACAACTGATGTACTGGTAGAGCTTGAACTTTATTCAAAACCACACAAGTGAATTTCAACATTTCATCAACCAACGCGCAGGTTCAAATTTTGTGTTCACTTCTTGACGTCTTTGTAATCACACACAGATTACAAACATGAAAACATGCTCAAAATTAAAGAATCAAAATATTTACATAAATTATGTTCAGCTGTCAATAGGACTGAGATTGTTTTCTCAAAATGTTACATTATTCATTTAAATGAATACGAAGGTGCTGAATTGAAATCACGAACCCGAGCTTTAAACTGTTTGGCCCTAATTCATGGCCAGTCTACCTCCAACACCTCGAGGTTGTTAAGACAGACTGTTATCATAGATCCAAGGCAAATCAAAAGTGTTGCAACCTCACCAGCCATCTGGATTTTGGAAGCTCTTTTTCAGTTTTCAGAAAGAAAAAAAAAGAAAAAACACAAAGAAATTTGAGCCTGATGAAGCCAGATGGCTCACAAGGTTAGAGTTGTTCAACACACAGCCTTTTAAAGGAGCAGTAGTGGCTACATACATTACAGTACTGTATGTATACTGTATGAGCCTCAGAGCACTGTGATCACTTTGTCTAAATGAATCTAATAAACCGCATAACCAAAGTGGAGAAAAATGTTTTTCTTTTTCTGATATGTATGGAAGATTCCTTGATCACTATAATTAGGAGAACTCTAATGAGGCAATTATAGACAACTGATGAAAGCAGTTTGATGAGTTGTACACAAAAAAAGAGGGAATATCTGGGAAAAAGCAGCAATAAATGTTTGAATTGACCTGAGTAATTAAAGGCCATGTAAATACTTACTTCCAAATCAGCTACATTAAATATTAATCATGCAGGTGCTGGCCAAACATTCTCCAGAAGTTGTGGGCAAACTTCAGAATAAAAGAAAAACACAGCAGTGTATTAAATCACAAATTTAATTTTAGAACGAGCAAAGTAACACATAGAGCAGCCAGTTGTTTCACTTTGAGCATTTTTCTCATCTCAGCCTGCACACTTCTCGGTGTGTGCAGAGACACGAGCTGTAATCCACTCTAAAATGCAGCGACTGAGACGAGAGCTTCAGTAAAAACTGTTTAGGCTCGGATACCTAATTTACACTTGCAGCAGTGCAGCAAATACTCTCAGTGCTCAGGGCAGATAGTGAGCTGGTAGCTTACTGTTAAAGATCTGCCTGAAGGCCAGCTGGGCTCTGACAGACACTAAACTGAACTGAACAAGAGTTTGCATGAGACGAAAATGTGAACAGCAAGTTTTCACTTTATAGAATAATCAATTAATGATCAATCATATCTATAAAATGATCACACCAGTGGTTTTGCATGCTTTATCCCATTTACTACCTATATTTTTCATCCCAACTGACCATTTTGCAAACCATGCTGATGTTGGTTTCCCTTCATTCCCGTACAATATGGAAATCTATCAGCAGACTCTTAAAAACTTGTTTAGGTTGTGTAAATGTTGCATAACTGTTGCGTGGATTTTTTAATTTTTCAAACTATCTGCATAATGATGCAACGATATTATAGTTTCGGAAAAAAAATATTGCAGACTTTATGTTCACTGTGACGATAACACAATTCATACTGTACAGAAATAAATGGAAACCTAAGACTACGATTCAAGACCACAAGAAAATACAGTACATTAATAAAATCTAAAACTGAACGGCTTGTATTTGAAAATGATCAGAAACAATGGAAATGTTGGGAAACCCGGTATTAAACGGGCACCGGTGGTAAATTATTAAAGACCAAAGTATTGATGAGCTCCGACGTTATCGGTTCTTTTATCGGTACTTTTTTAACATTTTGGTGTAATTTATTATCACGCTGCAGCGTCTCATCTGCTCTCTGTGTCGGGGCTGAGCTCCTCCAACTACACACACACACACACACACACACCCACAAGCACACACCCACAAGCACACACCCACACACACACGGAGCAAAGTCAGCAAATAGTGCAGAGAGGCGGCGGTGGAAACAGAGAAGTAAACCAGGTGAAGTGAAGATAACTACGACAACTACGCTCGTTACTGTAAGTGCAATAAAACCTTCACGAGTAAAAGCCAATACTTTATCAATACGCCTGTTCAAGGAGAATAAACATCATGTAAACATGTAGAAAAGCAATATTTCAATCTGCTCTGTCCGCAGTCTCTCATCCACCATCGCTATGTTTACACAAGCACAGCGCACTCGCTCAGCTAACAGCGAATTGTTGAATGGTTAACCTAGTTTGCCACATATCTTAAAATTCAGACACATCAGCAGAGGGAAGAGGACAGAGGACAGGATGAATGACTGATACTGACTGATGTTTGTGTTCTTCATTCTTTATCAACTTTATTAACATTTTAGATTTGTTTCCAGTGAGATATTAATGAGTTTATATAGTGATTTGATATTGCAAATATTACTGATGCTGCTCTTAGTTATATTTAAAATATAAATAAATTCTAATCCTGTTCTGAATTTATTCTTTTTTTAAATAATATATTAAAAAGCAATTATTTAGTAATGAAAAAGAACCAATAAGAGTATCGATAAAGAACCAAACTGATAAGGAGTATCAATAAAATCCTAACGATACCCTTCCCTAACGAGGGGAGGTCCTTTAAAGGATAAAGCTAAAAAATATTCTACATTTTTCATATCATCAACAAATCCCATTAGCAATATGTTGTCTGTCTCTCAATACTTCTCTACCCTGTCTGTGGCCCCACGCCCATTAGATCCTACTGAAGACATAAAGCCTTAAACATGGCTATAGTTTTAATTTAAAAAAAAAAGGCTCAGTAATTTCCCAAAACAGCTGGTCACTGTAGTTTCTATGAGATGTTACTCAAACTTGAGGAAAATAACACATTTGTTGGGGGACTATTTTCAGCTGCGGATTAATAAACAATGCATTTTCTAGTGAGGTTTCACAGCAGCAGGACGGTGTATGTGGGATTGAGTCAAAATAAACTACAGTGTGTGTGTGTTCATAGTAATGAAGGAACACGTCCAGTGCAACAGTGTGGCTTATTGATGTAGTTTTAATAGTTTTTTGGACAACAATGGAGCTCTGTGGCACAGAGGAACACGATATATCAGGCTTTGGACACAGACAATATTTCATGGGATTTGATGACAAGAAAAAAGTACAGAATATAACCAGGCTTATCATAATAATAAGTCTTTTCTTTAAATAAAGAAGGGAAAAACAATTTCTAACCAGTTTCCAAGGAAAACCAACATATTTGCAGTATTCTCAGTTTCTTGTATCAAGGTAGGTGAAATACGCTTACTGAACAGGCACCTTTTTTAACTTAAGAAGGTATGTTTCTTTAGGAATACATTTTAGAAAGAAATGAATTCATAAAGCAGATATTTTTGGACGGACTCTTTAGACATCCTCGAACATCTTCGTCACATCAGTCCGTCCCGCAGTAGCCGCCTCTGAAACTCTTTGCATAGGCCAGATGAGGACGCAGCACATCCTCCTCATCTGCTGTTTTTTTTGATGACCGTGATGACAGAGTCACCTGATGCTGATGACGCTGGAGCACTCTGGACGCATGGCCGGTTTAGACCGGTGTCTGTGTGGGCTCGGCGTGCCAGCTCCACGCAGCAGGAGTGTGGCCGAGGAGAAAGGAGGCGGCCTGGGGGCAGACTCTGTGTCAGCTGATAGTGCAGAGGGTGGGCAGGGCCGGGGGGAGGGTGGCATGCCTGGGCGCGAAAGGCTCGCCAAGACCCACACTCTTTTGGCATTTTGGCAAGGGCAAGCGGCAAAATAAAATGATCCAATTTAAGCTGGTTTAGGAGTGCCGGAGAATATTCAAATATTTATTTTTGCAGGGCATTCGGGGAGGCTGTGCTTGCTCCGCAGATCAGCGAGAGAACCAAGTTTTCGTCTGCAGCGACGGCAGCGCCATCTTGATAGCCTGTTGGCCTCCAGTGGTGGAAAATGGATCTGACGGTGGATCCTGCTGCTCTGCTCTCTCCTGCTTACTTCTTTTTCATAATTACACTACCTCTCCTCTTTATGTGTCGTTTTCAGCTTCTTTATTACACTACTTCTATTCTCTTATCTGGATAAAACTTAAAATCTAATTGAAAACCTAACAAGACAAAACTCATCATCTAGCTGAACATAAAAAATATATGTTGTTTTTGATTCAGCTTTTATAGGCGCAGAGTACTTTGTCTGATACGTGTAATTCATCAACGTGTGCTATGATAATAAAGCCTTTGCTAAATTGTCTCCCGTAAGTAACAAAAAATAATGTCCGGCGCCCATCTATATTTTCTCTTTGAGACTGACATTGACGGCAGGATCTTTCAAATGATTGCTTTTTAATGCCATTATTGTTATTATGGTTATTATTACTGCTAATGAGGGAAATACAGTCCTGGTTTTCCTCAGCATGAATTTCACCATGGAAATAAATGAGTAAAAAAGCCTTTATTGAATTACACTAAAAGCAATCTCAAATAAATGGGCCTTGAATCTGCCTCCATGAGACGATGCTTGCTATGGTATAATTTCATTGTGCGGGGAACGAGAACAGCCGGGCCAAAGACACAGACAGACCCCTGATATGGAGGCTTCAGTATCGTCTTGGAGACGGGAACATGTGTGTGTATGTGTGTGTGCATGTGCGTGTTGAGACTGAACTCTTATTTTTTTTATCTCATTTTGTGTGTCATCCCTCCCGCTTTTAAAGATGTCAAACAAAGAGGCACAGCCATCGCTGATGCTGCTGATACGATGCGAGGAGGTCGTTCATATTCCGTTTATAAATAGTACAATTAAGCAATTATCATAACTGCAACTCTGACCCTGTGTGGTTTCATACAACTCTCACAACATCAGTATACTGGAGCAGCATCACAGCTGCAGGAAATGTTTTATGTGAGCATGATGAACGATCGCTTCTATAACTTCTGAAGTATTATTAGACTTTTCTACCATTTCTTTTCAAAGTGCAGTTTTTAGCAACCAGTGGGAAAAAAGGGGATTTCTACAAAAGGTTTGTGGTTATCAACAAGTTCCATCAGTAGTCACTTTATGTTGTATATGAGCAGCTGAAGTCTCCTGGGATGTTTATTGTGAGCGTGTCAATAGACTTTGTTGTTGTTTTAGAGATTGTGACCTCTGTCACATAAACCCTCTATTGTATGCTGGAGCAGACCAGGTCACAGCAGCAAATGGCTCTAAAATAACATGATTGTCGAACCAACATATCAGACTGATAATCATGTTGTGTTTCTTTTAATCATGTTTTTTTTAAGGGGAGTCCCAGTAACAGAGAAAGGAATAATTGAAAGACTTGTGAATACATTGAAAACATTAAAAGTGAAAAACTGCCAGTGCAGTAACGTTATTTTTTTTGTGTAAATTGACTTGTTTCAGGATTATAGCAGAAACAAGTGTTCTTTTTCTTGATTCTAGTCAATATACTGCCTCTGATTTCTAATAACTTCTTGAAGCAAGTCTTTTCCAGGAATTACGACAAGGCATCTTTTTATTTATCTAATGTGTTTTGAAAGTATGAGCCCGTGTGCTGAACGAACATTCAGCTCACAGAAGACCAGAGGTGGAAAGCAACTAAGTACATTCATTCAAGTACTGTATTTAAGTATAATTTTGTAAAGTACTTGTATTTTACTTGAGTATTTCCATTTTATTCTTCTTTATACTTCCACTCCACTACATGTCAGAGGGAAATATTAATATAATTTTTACTCCACTACAAATATTTGACAACCATAGTTCCTGGTTAATTTTGAGATGAAGATTTTACATAAAAAACATGATGATCTTAGATAAATTGCATTTTAAAAGATTGAACCAGTGCTTCCCAGTCTTTTTGGCGAGACCTTACAAAAAACTGTCTAGCTGGAGTCTCTTGTCCAGATGTCTATTACTTTTTGTCAGTTCCACCAAAGAGACATTTCCTTCCCAGATAGTTTCATTTCAATAATTGTTTGAGGCAAAGAATAAAGAAAAGAAAAAGAATAAAGAAAAGTCCCAAAAACTAATACAAACTTAGTTTGTTCTTTCCTACCCAATCTTGAATCTTGAACACTGCTTGCATATTAATGCATCAGTAACAATCTAATAATATCATATGTAATAACAATACTAATATATCAGTGGCCATTTTTCTGCGGAATAAGTATTTCTACTTTTGATACTTTAAGTGCATTTTGATGATAATACTCATGTACTTCGACTTAAGTAGGATTTTGAATGCAGTGTTTTTACTTTTAATGGAGTATTTTTACATCATTGTGTTCCTGCTTTTATTTAAAGGTCGACTCCATCTTCCCTCTTTTCCTTTTTTTTCAAATGGAAATGCCCACTCAGCCATTAGCAAAAAGCAATGATGCAGGTTACCACGGTAGGCTGATCAATAAGGTTATAAATAATGTGAAGCACTAGCTGAGTCAACGAATTTTGGAAATAATTGAAAGGTTTAGTTCTGATTTTTTGTGGGGTTGTATGTATACTCCTGTGATCTGCGAGGTTAAATTACTGTTTTTTGTGAATGGAGTCTGGTGGCTTTGAAGAGAGCCATATAACGCAAGCAATTCAGATCCCCGTCGGAAAGGTCTGTCTGACGGCAAGATAAAGCGGCTATGGACAGGGTCAGCAGAAAAGCGTATTTTAGCCACCTAAAAAAATCAATATCAGTTTAGTCTATATTTAGAATATTTTCACCACTTCACCTCGCCATCAGACAGCCCTTTCCAACGGAGAACTGAAGTCGTTATATCGCTCTATTAAAACCCACCAGACTCCATTCACAAAAACAGTACTTTTACACTCGCAGACCAAGGGAGTTGTTGGTCTACCGCAGCATCGATCGGTTAGTTTGTTTGTTATTGTGTGACTTCCGGATCTGAAGTAACTTGGCATCCACACAGCAGTACATTGCTTAGCTTCTGTGCCAATACTCAGAATCAGCTTTTTTGGCCAGATATGAGTACATATGCCAGGAAATTAACTCTTTGTACATACACAGAAATAAAAACACAGCTAACAGCTAACTACTCCTGTCTACTTCTTCAAACTGGGAGCATGCCAACTACCATCTATGTTATTGTAGGTAATACACACTGACTATGGATAAGAATATATGTATACTGTATATGTGCCAACGTCATCATGCAGAAACCTACGTCAGGTCACATGTAAAGGGCTTGGGAAAATAACATTTTAATGCTAAAACATGCATACTTTGACCAAAATTGTAATGCTCGGATGTGAATACACAAGGAACAACAGAGCGAAGCTACAGAATGATATGAAAACCTAAAAAAAAAAAATAATAATAATAATAATAATAATAATAATAATAATAATAATGAACCAACCTGTTAAAGTTACAAAGATCTTCGATTGGTTCTCTTTGGCGGCACCTATGGTGATAAGTGAAAGAGATCCAAACAGTGATCGCCACTTGTGATTTTTCCCGGGAATGTCGCCACATCCAGTTTGTAATACTACAAATGCAAGGGCTTTCATCAGTGGACCATAGGCATCACCATAGACCATCACCATTGAGTTGCCTCATTCGGCTTAACAGATATTTATTTAAATGAAAATCAGTCAATGAGACAACATCAAAATCCCTAAAAAACATACATGGTTTACATACAGAAACAATGTGTGTATCACAACATTTTCCACAATATAACAACTCACAATAAACAAACATCAGATGCATTTTTTAAGCACTGATCTCAACTTTCTGCCATTATGAGCAGAAAGACGTGTGAGCACGTACTGTATAAACAAACACACATTCACACATGCATGCATTCAGTACACGGACACACACACAAGCACAAACACACACTGAAATGGACTGATGGAGTCTTGCTCCACCATTAGAGAGATTTAGTCAAAACCTAATCAGCAGACGAGCAGTTACAGCAGAAAAGTCACATCCACTCACAACCTAAAGTCAAGGCGATTAATTGAAATTATCTGGTGGAAACAGAGAAACAGACAGAGGTCACAACGCCGGCTTAAAAATAGTAGAGCACCACTCAAACGCTCACGACGAGATGAGAATTATTTTCTGTTTAGAGGCAGTTAGGCACGTAGGAAATCAACCCATTTACTCTCTGCTGACTTTAAAACCCTGGAGCGTGCATCAATCTACTTATTAATCGACCACGGCTCAGAAATATAAACACCAGTGAAATTAATATTTACACTAGTGTTGGCATGTCTTATTTAGCCGTGCGTTTTAATCGTCAACATGAAAGTTAACAGTGTAATTCTGTTGCTCTTTAGTTGCTCTGTTACTATGGCTATGAAGCAGTGATGAGTTCCTTCTTTCTTTTTTCAATAACTTTGCTGTCAAAACCTGAAGCATCTTTAATTTTCATCATGTTTTTGTTGAATAAAAACAAAGCTGTTCTGTAGATTTTCCATTATGTCACATGATCTTTAGCAGCAGATGGAGTTTGCACTGATGTAGATCAAGTTTCCATTTTTCTTTCAAGGAACGGTGTGTAGCATGGAATATAATATTAATAAGTAGGTTTTCTTTAGTGTATAATCACCTGAAAATAAGAAATGTTGTGTTTTTGTTACCTTAGAATGAGCCGTTTATATCGTAGCCCAGAATGGACAAACCAAATGCTGGCTCTAGATAGGGCCATTCACGTTTTCACATTTTCACGTCAACCACCGCAGTTCTCCAACACCCTTGGCAGACGGGAGAAATTTCAGTTGGTTGCAATCTGCAACCTCAACGCTAGATGCCGCCAAATCCTACACACTGCTCCTTTAAGGGCCCCTGGTCCATGCTGGCTTAAAAGTTGAGACTGAAATTTGTTTTTCACTTTGGAAACTGCAATTGTAAAAAGAATTTCACCACTAGGGATGTCACGAGAATCGATACTTCAGCACTGAGTCGATGCCAAAATTCTCAAAATGTGACGGTACTCGTTTTTCTACAGTACCATAGGAACTGTAAGTGCTTGAGACTAACAACATCCCGGGGACGATATAAAATTTGTTTGGGACGCAGTAAACTCACAATCAACATACATTTTTTCCCTGACAATGCTACATTGCGAACAAAAAATCTGTGTTGAAATTGGCAGGATAAGAGCTAGTAACGTTAGCTTTTAGCTCCGTGCAGGACTGAGCTGCTCACCGGCTGCTAACAGCTAACGTTAACTAGCACTTGTCCTGCCGATGTCAACACGGGAGGTACCATATATTTACATTATGGTGTGTTCAAGCTCTATTCAGTATGAATTTAGGCAAATTCTAACGTTATCATGATGTGTTCAAATGCAATCTTGTAAAATGTAGTTTTACCTATAAAATAGATAATAGAGAGGGAATTATGACCCGTTTAACTTCAAACAACAAAAGACAGTGTGCAAACGGTAATAAAGGAGTGATTGTTGAAGTAGATGGGATTCATTGTTTTATTGTTTTTTACCGCGGTATCGAATTGGTATCGAGAATTGTGGAATTTCTCTGGTATTGGTATCGACTACTAAATTTCTGGTATCGTCCCTACTCACCACAAGGTGCATTTAGCAGCTACTGAATGAGATTTGGATGGAAAGCTTCAGCACAGCTGCTGGATGGACCTTGTGGTGAGATTGTTAAGTCAAAAAAAAAAGTCCAGAAGAGTCAGAGTGAGATAATATGTCAAGTCAGTCAGATGCTTAGGTGGACCTGAGGTTGTAATATGGAGGCGGATAAAACAAGAACATGTTCAGTTTCCCAAACCCTCGAATAACCAGCAACACATCCAGATATTAAAATCAATAAAGTGAGAAAAATTCCTCACTTCTGGCCCATCCAGCCTGAATTCACCTCCCGTATTCATCGTCTTAGTTCTATTTCAAGTCCCCCGTCAGAATGACTGATTAAGTGAACTGGCAGAGTTGTTTTGCTTAAGTTGCACAGAGAGCTGTTGCACTAAATCAAAACGCCATGATCTGAGAAAACGATACCTAGCATTTCAGATCCAAGGGCGTAGCAGCAGCGCTCGGTGATAACACTTATTGCCCGAGGGCGAAGCCATGAATGAAACATCAGATTTCTCTTTCAGACAAGTCTTTTATAAACACCCAGCGAAAAGTGAAAAAACACATCTCCATTAATGGTGCTCTTAGCATCCATTTGCTACCTGCAAATGAGACACACTGAGACACCTGCGTGTTCTAGTGAAACAAGAGGCCTCGGCGCCCTCCTCCCATTTACACTGGCAAAGATAACAGCAAGTAGTGAGTCGTTGGCGAATAGGGGAGGTGAGACCGTTAACTATGAGGGATGATGTCGATTTATCATGATATTACAGCTCTGACAGGGAAACACACCTGTACTTTTTGATGTAATTTATTGACTGGTTTGTGGA